>CAJNDS010002079.1:37500-265000 GCA_905221605.1 Symbiodinium natans | reverse complement strand
GGTTCAGGGTGTCGGGTTTAGGGTTTAGGGTTTAGGGTTTAGGGTTTAGGGTTTCGGGTTCAGGGTGTCGGGTTTAGGGTTTAGGGCTTAGGGTTTTAGGGTTTAGGGTTTAGGGACGTGCAGTGCGCACATGCGATCACAGGCGTCTCTGTTGAGCACTTCACGCTTCTGGAACTTCATGTTGCCCCTTTTTCTTTCTACTGGGCACCCGCCAACTTTGGGCAAGCGAGGATGCTACGCGGTGGCGAAGCAGTCAACAGCACAAGCTGCCGGATTCATTCTGGGCCCCCTTGGGAGATATTTTGCCAGGTGGACTCCAGCCGTTCTTCTCAGCTTGTATGTCGACGTTTCTCCGCAGGAAGATGGCTGCTGCTACTTCTCTTGGCACTTGCCTGCGAGCTTTGCGCAGCGAATCCAAACTGACTGAGGGCAGCTGTCACTGTGCCACCAAGCAGCACTTCCTCAGCACACAAGTCACAACACAACCGGTCCAGTGCGTGTTGTGGCTGCAACACAAATAAACCCTAAACCCTAAACCCTAAACCCTAAACCCTAAACCCTAAACCCTAAACCCTAAACCCTAAACCCTAAACCCTAAACCCTAAACCCTAAACCCTAAACCCTAAACCCTAAACCCTAAACCAAATCTGACGGGCTCTCTTGAGCCAAGCCCAAGTGGCGTAGTATGCCAGCGGAACTCGCCCAGCGTGGCTGATCGAGAAGCTCGCCAAGCAGTGCAGAAGGATGCATTCCTAGGAGGACAGAAGGTCTAGGGTTTAGGGTTTAGGGTTTAGGGCTTAGGGCTTAGGGCTTAGGGTTTAGGGTTTAGGGTTTAGGGTTTAGGGTTTAGGGTTTAGGGTTTAGGGTTTAGGGTTTAGGGGCACTGCATATCATGACCCCCCGAGCTTTCTGTTCTGCCCAACTCTGAGCCTCCATCCAAGGCGAAAGTTACGCCCACCATGGCCAACGCCTGCTTGCCTTGTCCAAGGTAAACCTCGGGAATGCTCTGCCACATTCTGGGGTTTAGGGTTTAGGGTTTAGGGTTTAGGGTTGAGGGTTGAGGGTTTAGGGGTTTAGGGGTTTAGGGGTTTAGGGGTTTAGGGGTTTAGGGGTTTAGGGGTTTAGGGGTTTAGGGGTTTAGGGGTTTAGGGGTTTAGGGGTTTAGGGTTTAGTTAGGGCCATGCTTAACCGCGACAAGCTGGAAATGTGAGGCCCCTGCCAGCGTGCAGCAAGCCAAGGAGAACATGAACCTGGCGCGGGACTCAAGAGAAACCCCGAGACTCCAATAGCCCTTGGCTAGGAATATTCCTTAAGCCGTAAGTATAAGGGAACCCTATTATCATTTAAGGAAGATTCCTTCAACCATATAAGGAAGGGAACCCTATTATAATTTAGGGAATATGCCTTACTTAAGGGGTATTGGAGTCTCTAGAGAAAGCTTGTCCGGCAACCGCCACTCGCAACTGAGCTCCCATCTTTGACCCTCCTCCTAAACCCTAAACCCTCCAAGTTGAGCAAAAGCCCCGCACGCTTCCCGGAAACCCAGAGAGGGGGGGCACAGGATGGTCAGCCGAACCAGCCACGGCATGGCGTCCTGGAGGTGCCTGCGCCAAGCAAAGCCAGCAGCAACTTTTGGGGGGCTGCCGGCCTTTGATCACGGCTTGAACCTAAACCCTGAACCCTAAACCCTAAACCCACTGCTCGCCTGTTGGATGACGCCGCCTGGATGCAGGTGCTGAATCCGAGGAGCAGGACGCCGTGGACGGCTGCAGCCAGTGCCACCTGCAGCCCAACCGAAGGAGACGAGGGGTTTAGGGGTTTCGGGTTTAGGGGTTTAGGGGTTTAGGGTTTAGGGGTGTAGGGGTTTAGGGGTTTAGGGGTTTTTAGGGGTTTTTAAGGGTTTTTAGGGGTTGTTAGGGGTTTTTAGGGTTTTTTAAGGGTTTTTTGGGGTTTTTAGGGGTTTTTAAGGGTTTTTAGGGGTTTTTAGGGTTTTTAGGGTTTTTAGGGGTTGTTAAGGGTTTTTAGGGGTTTAGGGTTTAGGGTTTTGGGGTTTGTAGAGCTTTTCGGGGTTTTTCGGTGTTTTTAGGGGTTTTTAGGGGTTTTTAGGGGTTTTTAGGGGTTTCGGGTTTAGGGTTTTGGGGTTTATAGAGTTTTTAGGGGTTTTTAGAGTTTTTAGGGGTTTTTAGGGGTTTTTAGGGGTTTTTAGGGGTTTTTAGGGTTTAGGGGTTTAGGGGTTTAGGGGTTTAGGGGTTTAGGGGTTTAGGGGTTTAGGGTTTTGGGGTTTATAGCGTTTTTAGGGGTTTAGGGGTTTCGGGGTTTAGGGGTTTAGGGGTTTAGGGGTTGAGGGGTTTAGGGGTTTAGGGTTTCGGGGTTTAGGGTTTAGGGGTGTAGGGGTTTAGGGGTTTAGGGTTTAGGGGTTTAGGGTTTAGGGGTTTAGGGGTTTTTAGGGTTTTTAGGGTTTTTTAGGGGTTTTTAGGGGTTTAGAGGGTTTTAGGGGTTTAGGGGTGTTTAGGGGTGTTTAGGGGGTTTTAGGGGTTTAGGGGGTTAGGGTTTAGGGACACATTGAATTACACCAATTGGCTGCGCTCGTCTCAGCAGAGAGGTTTTGGGTTTAGTCTTCGGGTTCGTGGACTCAGTCGGACTCGGCGTCAAGCGCGGCCCCAGCGTAGGTCGCCGCGCACAGTGGTAGTGATGCGATCTTAGTGCGGCGGGCTCGGGAAGAGTGAACTACGGGCTTCAGCGCGGGCTTGGGACTTGAATGGGACTTGAAGTTTTGTCTTCAAAAAACACCTCACAAGCGCCTGGAAGCATCTGCCGTACCCAGCCTACCAAACGCGGAACATTGCAGGGGGCAAAGCAGTTACCCTCATACTGAAAAGGCTGGAATCCAAAGCACAATTTACGCCCCTGCCTCTTCCTCCCCTCAAAAAAGCCCCAAAAAATAGAAAACCATAAACTCCCAAAACCCTAGACCCCCCAAATCCCCTTAACCCCGAAATCCCCGTAATCCCCTAAATCCCCTTAATCCCCTAAACCCCCAGACCCCAAACCCTAAACCCTAAACCCCAAACCCTAAACCCCAAACCCTAAACCTTAAACCCCCCCCATAAAAGCGACGCCAAATTTATCGCGAGCTTTGGGTGCCCGGCCGCTGCGGAGAGAGTCGGCCTTGGAGCGAAGTGCCCGAGCTTGCGCCTTCAGTGCCTCCGTGGGGCGGAATGAGGGTTTAAGGTTTAGGGTTTAGGGTTTGGGGTTTGGGGTTTGGGGTTTAGGGTTTCGGGTTTAGGGTTTAGGGTTTAGGGTTTAGGGTTTAGGGTTTAGGGTATTAGGGTTTAGGGTTTAGGGTTTAGGGTTTAGGGTTTAGGGTTTAGGGTTTAGGGTTTAGGCTTAGGGTTTAGGGGCCCGGAAGGGCGGAAGAAGGCGCAGCAGGGTTTTTGCCTCGGGCGTGGTTTCCGGAACTCATGATGTATGTGGAAAGGCGCCTTAACGGGTTCAACCGCTTGGAGGGGATTTCAAAAACGGAGCCTACATATAGAAAAGAGCATGAGCTTGCGGAGACGACTTGGTGACTCTCAGGAGCATAGAATTTCGAGCTCGTCTCGGCCTGCGCTCGAGCCTCCCGCTCTCCTCTGCCGCCAACTAGCGTTAAGCGAGGCTTTAGGGTTTAGGGTTTTGGGTTTAGGGTTTAGGGTTTAGGTTTAGGGTTTAGGTTTAGGGTTTAGGGTTTAAGATTTAGGGTTTAGGTTTAGGGTTTAGGGTTTAGGGTTTAGGGTTTAGGGTTTAGGGTTTAGGGTTTAGGGTTTAGGGTTTGTTCAGCGACTTGACAGAACGTGAACTGTCCTCCAGCGCTTAAGCACTTCCAAGATATGACCACCCCACGTGCAAGCTCAACATGGGCACTGCGGACTCTGGGCGGACTTCCCTGCAGAACCCAGACATCCACACCCCAAAGCCAGGGGCACCTCGACATCCACGCGAGCATTGTCGGGGTCATTGCCTCAAAACAGCTTCAGCTGCAGCTCCAGAGGCAAAAATCTGGGGCCCCCTCCTAAAGGAGGGCGCGGAGGGCGCGGAGGGCGCGGAGGGCCCTAAACCCTAAACCCACAGAGCACAAGCTGCGAACATACTGAGCTGCTCCCAGGGCTTTAGATCTCTTTTCAAGCCCAGGGGCGAGAGATAATCTGCGGCTTCTCGCTGCTGCAGTCCTACAAGGGAGAGAAGAGTTTAGGGGTTTTGGGTTTTGGGTTTTAGGGTTTAGGGTTTTAGGGTTTTGGGGTTTTAGGGTTTAGGTTTAGGGTTTAGGGTTTAGGGTTTCAGAGCTCAGGGTTCAGGGTTTAGGTCTTGGGGCTTAGGGTTCAGGGTTTAGGGCTTGGGGCTTAGGGTTTAGGGTTTAGGGTTTAGGGTTTAGGGTTTAGTCGCAGTCCTGAATGATGACCATGGGTGCTGGCAGCACAAAGCAGCACGTGTTGTTAGATACAAGCGTGCAAGCTGTGCCCCACGAAGCTTTCCGAAAACAGTTCATTAAACGTTTCTACATGTCGTCTGAGCACCGATGCGGAATGATCTCTGGCTGGTCGTCAGCTAGCCTACCCGTTCGGCAGTGTAGCCAACGGCTGCAGTGGCCGCGCCGGTGCCCTCATGTTCAAGTGCGCTTCGTGCTGTGCAATGCCGTAGGTCGGCGGCGCAGCACTACAGAACATGTGTGGAGAAACTTGGAGGCGGAAGCTTGGTGGCGAGCAGCGTCTCCCGAGATTAGGCTACGCAGCAGGCAAAAGTGCTTCCGAGGTTCAGACTTCAGAGGCGCTCGGTGAGGCCTGCAGCTCTCTCGCCAGCTCGGGAAGCAACTCGCAAAAGGCGCTTCTGACTGGGTAGAGAAGCTCTCATGTTGCGAACGGCGATCCTTCATGGGGCCCCCTGATATCAAACTGTTGGATTGCTTTGGCTCATGGGCATGGCATCCCATATTTCCACAGAGCTCAAGTTCGTTCGGCCATCAGGGGCATCACACCTGGTGCTTGAAAAGTCCCAAAGGCCGTACTTCCCGCGTCTCAAACTTGACGCGGACCCGCCGTCTGTGTCTGAAGGCCTTGTAACTCCGAGACACCAGAGGCTCTTAGAAATTACATGAATCACACCGTTTTTTGGCTGTACAATCTGCAATCCGGTGAGGTGATAACTGTACGAGGAAAGATGATCATGAACACACAATCCGCTAGCACGCTTGGTGCTAGAATTTGTGCCACTAAAACCCCTGCATTCCTCCGCCGATGAATCCTGCTCACAGGAGACGTAGCACCGCTGCGCCTGCGGGTCACTGACATAGCAGGGTTTAGGGTTTCGGGGTTAAGGTTTAGAGTTTGCAGTTTACAGTTTAGGGCTTACAGTTTAGGGTTTAGGGTTTAGGGAAACCCTTCAGCCATAGTGCATTCGTTCAGGCACCCTTCTTTATCTCCTGTACTTGCTGGGCTGGGACAACGAGTCTTTCGCCGCATTCGCCGCTCGAGAGGCAACCCCACTCAAGGTTTAGGGTTTAGGGTTTAGGGTTGAGGGTTGAGGGTTTAGGGCTTAGGGTTTAGGATTTAGGGTTTAGGGTTGAGGGTTGAGGGTTGAGGGTTGAGGGTTGAGAGGGTTTAGGGCTTAGTGACTGCCAACAAACCACGAGCGAACGCGGGAACTGTGTTGTCTTGAGGTCACGAACTTCATTAATTCCAGCAGCTCTCCCTCGTTGCTGCCTCCGCGTCGTCCTTTCAACGAAGGTTGTCGCAAGTGAGAACAGGCCTTGGCAGATTGCCGAGAAGCAATGTCTTACCAACAATGGCTAGACGACCCTAAACCCTAAACCCGAATAACCCTGAACCCTGAACCCTGAACACTAACCCTGAACCCTGATTGCGTAGCGCAAGCCGAAGGTGGCGTAGCTTGACTGGGGCTGCAGCACGGGTAGGCGGCTTGGCCGCCGCATGCCTGCTCCTCTGCTCGCGGTGCTGGGCCTCAGAATCCCAAACTCAAAGGTTGCCCTCAACCACCCTAACCCTAAACCCTAAACCCTCAACCCTAAACCCTAAACCCCCTAAACTCTGCCAACCCAGAGTGTCCCCTCCAATCTGAAAGTCCCACTTTTGGGCCATGGGATTCCGAAGCCCGAAACTCGCGCGACGTCGCGCGATTTCGCGCGGGGCCTTCGGCGTGCCGCCGATGGTGGCCGGGGACTCCGAGGCGACACGGCGGGTGAAGCAGACCTGGGATTTGGGCGGTCATATGGTCAAGACATGCTTAGTTGCGTGTATACGCTTCTATGTATATGTACTAGATGATATCTGATATATGATATATGATATATGTAGATGTAGATATAGATGTAGATAAAACTATAGAAATAGATATAGAGATTGAGATAGAGATAGACAGATATAGATACAGATATAAACATAGATATAGATATAGATATTTAGACTTAGATATTTAGATTTTGATTTGGATTTAGATTTAAATTTAGAAAATGGGACGCTGTGGGAGTGCACTTTTTTGTAACAAAAAATGCAAAATCTCAAACAAAAACCTAAAAAAACACGAAAGACTGTGCAAAAAGGTATAATACACAAAACAAAAAACCAAAAAAACCAAAAAAAAAACAAAAAAACCAAAAAAACCAAAAAAACCAAAAAAACCAAAAAAAACAAAAAAACCAAAAAAACCAATCCTGAGAGACTCTTCCCAGGGGTCCGGGTCCCCAACAGAGTCCCTCAGGATTGGTTTTTTTGGTTTTTTTGGTTTTTTTGGTTTTTTTGGTTTTTTTGGTTTTCTGGGGGGACTCTGTTGGGGACCCGGACCCCTGGGAAGAGTCTCTCATATTTTTTTAAAGGTTTTGTGGGATTTTATGTCTGAGTGCCCTCTTGTACGTGACAAAAGCACTAACATGGGCAATCCAGCACACCGCATTATGTGTTTCTCTCATCTGGTGGGCGATGAACGAAATGTCCTGATGCTTGCGAGCGAGAGACGTGACAAAATACTCTCTAGGTCCTGCTTTGCACAAATTTGAACAACATTGATATATTATCCATGAATTCCGTGCTCCCAGCCACATGGTTTGAAAAGCATGGATTTTTTGGAAAACATTGGTTTTACCGATGTTTTTCGGCTCAATCCTTCAAAAACATTGGTAAAACCAATGTTATCCATGAATTTCGTGCTCATTTTTTGGAAAACGTCGGTTTTGCCAATGTTTTTCAGCTCCATCCTTCAACAACATTGGCGAAACCAATGTTTTTTTCCATGATTTCGTGATCTGAGGCTCTCTCCCAGCCACCATTTCTCGAGGAGGTACCAAAAGCAAACTCGAATCCTGCAAAATCTCGAGAGAGTACCAAAACCTCCATATAATCAATCACGCCCCAATACGCAAGACAGGACATCTATCCTGAAAACTATACCTTAGCTAGGGTATCTCAAGCAGTCATCCCCCAACAAGCAAAACCTAATATCTATACAAAAACCTAAAAAAACACGAAAGACTGTGCAAAAAGGTATAATACACAAAACAAAAAACCAAAAAAACCAAAAAAAACAAAAAAAACCAAAAAAAAAACAAAAAAACCAAAAAAACCAAAAAAACCAATCCTGAGAGACTCTTCCCAGGGGTCCGGGTCCCCAACAGAGTCCCTCAGGATTGGTTTTTTTGGTTTTTTTGGTTTTTTTGGTTTTTTTGGTTTTTTTGGTTTTCTGGGGGGACTCTGTTGGGGACCCGGACCCCTGGGAAGAGTCTCTCATATTTTTTTAAAGGTTTTGTGGGATTTTATGTCTGAGTGCCCTCTTGTACGTGACAAAAGCACTAACATGGGCAATCCAGCACACCGCATTATGTGTTTCTCTCATCTGGTGGGCGATGAACGAAATGTCCTGATGCTTGCGAGCGAGAGACGTGACAAAATACTCTCTGGGTCCTGCTTTGCACAAATTTGAACAACATTGATATATTATCCATGAATTCCGTGCTCCCAGCCACATGGTTTGAAAAGCATGGATTTTTTGGAAAACATTGGTTTTACCGATGTTTTTCGGCTCAATCCTTCAAAAACATTGGTAAAACCAATGTTATCCATGAATTTCGTGCTCATTTTTTGGAAAACGTCGGTTTTGCCAATGTTTTTCAGCTCCATCCTTCAACAACATTGGCGAAACCAATGTTTTTTCCATGATTTCGTGATCTGAGGCTCTCTCCCAGCCACCATTTCTCGAGGAGGTACCAAAAGCAAACTCGAATCCTGCAAAATCTCGAGAGAGTACCAAAACCTCCATATAATCAATCACGCCCCAATACGCAAGACAGGACATCTATCCTGAAAACTATACCTTAGCTAGGGTATCTCAAGCAGTCATCCCCCAACAAGCAAAACCTAATATCTATACTAAACACTGTACCTTGGCAACATATTTTAAGACATCACGCCCTAATGTTCCTACCAATTTAATAAGGCTCCTATCAATTTAAACAGGGTTCTTATTCATGTTACTAGGATTCGCAAAGGGTTTTAATTAATTTTAAGGATTAGGCTCATATTAGTTTAGTAGGATTCTTATTAGTTCTTGTTAAAGGCTTCTATTGTTTTTTCAGGCCTATTGGTTCCTATTCATTTTAATAAGATTCCTTCTCGTTTTAATCGGATTCCTGTGAATTGCAACCCGGGTTCTTTCTGATTTGTCAAGGGTTCCTATTCATTTTAATCGGCTTCCGTCCTATTATCTGTTATCCGGTTCCGATATTTCAATAGAGGATTCCTATTCATTTTCATAGGATTCCAATAAAGTTTCATAGGGTTCCTAATTATTTTAATAAGGCCCCTACTCATGTGATAAGATTCCTACAAATTTTAATCAGATTCTTGTTCATGTTAATGGGATTCGTATTAATATTAATAGGGATCTCATTCACTTTAAAGGGGTTCCTATTGGTTTAGGCTCATGAAGGATTCTTATTTTTTGTGAAGGGCCTCCAATTCATGTTAAGAGGCTTCCTATTGACTTTACGGCTCCGATTGATTTAACATAGGGTTCCTGCGGATTTAAATAGAGGATTCCTATTGTTGTTTCTAGGATTCCAATAAATCTGGCTCATTTATATTGAAAACGGGGACAGGACATACACCGTATCGCTGCTTTGTGTTGGCGCACTTGCATGTTGCGCATGACTCGCGATTTTGTTTATATAAAATAGGGGTACGCTGTGAGTGTTTTTAAAATATCTTTAAACAAATGGAAAAGGTGCACTCCCACAGCGTCCCGGTCTCTAAATTTAGATCTAAATGTAGATTTAGATTTAGATTTAGATTTAGATATTTATATGTGAATATGTATATATATATATATGTATATATGGACAGGTATCTATTCTTCATCCATAGATATAGCATCGTTTCCCGACCTATACCCTAAACCCGTAACCCTCTCTCTCTATCACACAAAACTTTAAACCCGAATGATCTTAGTGGGCAAGGCCCGAATCTTCGTGGGCAAGGCCCGGGAGTGCTTTAAGGCTTTAAGGTCTCGGGCCTTAGGTATGGAGCATCAGGTTTATGAATTGAGTGGACTTCGTGTTTTCTTAATGTTATGGGATTCTTTGGGGCATTATTCCAAAGCTGGATCGCTGCTTGTTTAGAACAAGCTAGAACACGAGATGCTGAACCCTAAGCCCTAAGCCCTAAACCCGAAACCCTAAACCCTAAACCCCCTCATGGTTCCTCTGAGTGCTTCCCCACGAGGCGCTGACACGGAAGGCAGCGGCGACGCCCCACAGGACGAGGCCGGAGTTCCAGGGCGTGTCTGGCACATCTCACCTTCCGTACTGAAGGAAGGGGCGTGGGGCTTAGGGTTTAGGGCTTTTAGGGTTTTTAGGGTTTTTTGGGGTTCTTAGGGATTTTTAGGGCTTATCATTCCGAAAAATCCGCGACAGTTCAAGCTGCAAAAATCAAGAATCCCGTTGTGCCTGGCAGAGGTGTGCTGGGTCGCGAAGTTAGAGCAGACTTTGAGTCCCTTCGAGTTGTCGAAGAGTGCAGAATGCCTCATTGCGTGTGGCTTCCACTTTGCGCAGCAGGCCCAGAAACGTTTCTGCTCATGTCTCAGAAATCAGTAAGGTGGCATGGCAGCGAATTGCCAGGAGCAGCTGCAACAACTTTCTCGCGCCCTGCACCGGATCTGGGCTGCTTTCTTGCATGGAATCTGCAAGGGAAACAGGGCCACAAGTATGCTAAACCCTAAACCCTAAACCCTAAACCCTAAACCCTAAACCCTAAACCCTAAACCCTAAACCCTAAACCCTAAACCCTAAACCCTAAACCCTAAACCCTAAACCTAACCCTAAACCCTAAACCCTAAACCCTAACAGGCTGCTCTGCTTCAGCTCCCCGCCATGGCCTTCCAGCGGGTCGCTGATGCCGTGGCTCCTAAGGCATGTCTCTCCTCTCTTTGGTTTAGGGTTTAGGGTTTAGGGTTTAGGGTTTAGAGTTTAGGGTTTGGGGTTTAGGGTTTAGGGTTTAGGGTTCAGCAGTTCTGAGCGTGAAGAGTCTGGTCCAGCCATTCTCTCGACCAACACCCACCCGCCCAAAGAATCCCACCACATCCGAACATCTTACCCCTAAACCGTAAAGCCCAAGGCCCAAATTAGGCCCTAAGTCCTAAAGCCCAAGTCCCAATAGCCCCTCAATCCTAAAGCCCAAGGCCAGTGACCATTTCCCGCTGACTATTGCCCACGAAAAATGACCATTGCCCACGAAAAGTGACCATTGCCCACGAAAAATGTCCATTGCCCACGAAGACTATATACTGAAAAGAGGGTTTAGGGTTTAGGGTTTGGGGTTTAGGGGAATGGCGTCAGGCGTATTGACATGGTTGGCGCTACCTTTTTGGGTTTATCAACCCATGTGTTCTTCGTTCTCTCAACAAAAAGGCCGTCCCACGTCCCCCTTCACATCCCCTTCATTGCGCCTTATGGCCTTATGATTACACGTATACAAACAACCCATGCCCTCTGCTCCGACCCGACTGTAGTGCGAGAAGCCGAAACCACTAGCCGACACCGGGCGTCCAGCGCTGGCTCTTGTGTTTCGACTACCGAAAGGAGGGCCGGGGAAGGAGGGTCCGAGGAAAACGTTTAAGCAGTCGAAGTGCGCGCCGTTCGGAGTAGATACTGCACACAAGTGCTTTCACACCACAAGCGTCACATAGCATGCAGGCCATGTGTCTGGAATTCGGCGCGAACTCCGAGAAGATCATGGCTCCTGGTGGATACAAGGCTTCCCGGTGTTAGAGGGGTTTGCCAAGTTTTCAGCATCAGCGTCGAGTGCTTTCTAACGCCCAAATGTCTCTTTACCGAAGGGCACTCCTGGGCCAGCAGTCGAGTGCTTGCTCGAGAAGATCGTGTGCCGCTTCTCTTGACCCCTGCAGCTTTCACAGAATTCGTGTCGCTGAAATCGAATCTGCTCACCCGGTAAAACACAGCCCGCAACGATCTGCTGGCGAGCCTGGGGCCTAGAAATCAAGTGAAGATTTGGGGTTAGGGTTTAGGCTTTAGGGGTTTTGGGGTTTAGGGGTTTAGGGGTTTAGGGGTTTAGGGGTTTAGGGTATAGGGTTTAGGGTTTAGAGTTGTTGTCCGCCCCCAACACTACCCATCCGGGGCCGCACAACTCACCTCTTTCCAGAAGCGTCGTGCGGTGAGCGCAGCTCCCATGGGACCCAAGGATCTCACCTCCGGAGAAGGCACCCCGAGGAAGAACGACATATTGTAGGGGACCCAATGAACCTCTAACATTCAGGGCTCCTATACCCTATACTACCATAATCCCCATTAAGGATTCTGAACCCTAAGATCCCTACTAAAGTATATGAAGCCATAAACCCTAACATCCGTATTAAGGTACATGAACCCATAAACCCTTTGAGGGTTCGTCAGGTCCCCGAAGACTGAAAGGGCCAAGGTGAGGCAGCAAGTCTGCGTCGATGCATTGAACCCCACCTCCGAAGGCTTTGCCGCTGGGCATCCTTTCTCCATGAGCCACTGCTTGTCGTAATCCTGCAGGCTTAGGGTTTAGGGTTTAGGGTTTAGAGTCTAGGGTTTAGGGCTTAGGGTTTAGGGTTTAGGGTTTAGGGTTTAGGGTTTAGAGCTTAGAGCTTAGGGTTTAGGGTTTAGGGCTTAGGGTTTAGGGTTAGGGTTTAGGGTTTAGGGTTAGAGTTTAGGGTTTAGGGTTTAGGGTTTAGGGTTTAGGGTTTCGGGGAGTGTGCACCAGGGGATGCGCAGCTGTGACAAACCGTCTGGTTCATGCCATCACGGTCCTGCCGAGAGCTCGTGTACCGCAACACAGCCCACGCCTCGTGCATGGCCTTTCAGGCCCCGGGAACACTTGTGAGTTGTGCCCTAAACCCTACACCCTAAACCCTAAACCCTAACCCTAAACCCTAAACCCTAAACTCTCCCAACGCCGTAGCGTCTCCGCGCTCCGTCTGACCCCGAGCCTGCAGAAGCTTGTGCTGGGGCAGATCCAACTCTCCTGCGCTGCCCATCTCACTTCGAGTCTTGAAACCTGCCTTCCATCAACATCCCGTGCGAGCAAACGAACGCTTTCTTGCAATGAACTAACCGCATATGCTGCAGCGAACGTCACAGTAGCTCCAACCATTTTAGAGCCCAGGCGAACAACTTCTTCACGGTTCAGGGTACATCTTCTTCCAGTGTTTGGGATTTGGTTAAGGGTGTACTGCCCGACGTCTCGTTTGGGGTTTGTTGTCTTTCACATTCCCACTAAGCAACCTCGTTTGAGGTGACAGGGTTGCCATTCAGGTTGGCACTCCGGCGATTTCTTTTAGGGCCTGGGGCCTTCCATTCAACATGCCTTTTCGGCTTAGGCGTCGGGGCTTCTGATCACATTTTCTCGTTTAAGGATCAGGGTCATGCCACCCAACAACTCTTCTAGGGCCTTAGGGTTCCAACAAAGAGGCTCTCTTGCCGTCCAGCAGGCTGTTGATATCAAAGCCTTTTGATTGTTTGTTTGGCATCCTGCTGAAAAACCCTAAACCGTATACCCTAAGCCCTAAACCCTAAGCCCGAAACCCTAAAGCCAAAATCGCGGAGCTTGGCTGCCGACCTGCATGGACTTCCCGCAGGTTGCGGTGGTAGGCAGCCTCCGGAACTCCCGCCGAGAGCCCTTCAAAAGCCCGTGAAGGAAGGAATCGTTCCTTCGAGCATACCAACGATCCCACGTAGCGTAAAGCATTTTCATCCCTAGACCTTAAACCCCAAACCCTAAACCCTAAACCCTAAACCCAAAAACCCCAAACCCTAAACCCTGGAAGTGTTAAGGGATCTCTGGGTCGAAGACGCCTCCAGGCTGCTGAGTGGCATTCCTGGCACGCAGCCAAGAACTGCCTCGGCTTACATTTGGTAGGGTTTACTTGTTTGCCCTTCTTTGATTCTTAATGACAGCTTGAAAACCATGAAAGCAATTGCAGTCTCTGGGGCATAGTGATCCACGAAGGCAGCCTTCTCCATGGCACCCGCCGGCGCAAGATCTCTGAGCCACGATTGCTGCAGCGAACAAGAGCCTTTGCCGGCAAAAGTCGTCACCCATCCTAGCCCTTGGAGACTCCGCACTGCGTAACAAGGTAGCACGGCAACAATGCTGTCGTGGCCGTATGGACTGACTGGGTCCGGGACGCCGAGGAAGTCTCATCTGCAGAGCCTTCTTAGCGTCAGGCTTGGGGTGACCTGATCTTTAGGGCTTCGGGTTTGGGGTTTAGGCTTTAGGGGTTAGGGGTTGAGGGTTTAGGGTTCAGGGTTTAGGGTTTAGAGCTTAGGGTTTTTTAGGGTTTAGGGTTCAGGGTTCAGGGTTTAGGGTTTAGGGTTTAGGGTTTAGGGTTTAGGGTTTAGGGTTTGGGGTTTCAGGTTCTTTTCGGCAACTCCATCACTTCTAGTCGATGCCCATGTCCTGCCCCAAACATTCCTGATTCCAAGGCCTCCTCGCTTTTCCTGCACCGGCGCACGCCAGCACAGATGGCGAATAAATATGGGTTTAAGTGTTTAGGGTTTAGGGTTTAGCGTTTAGCGTTTAGGGTTTAGCCAGTCCAGAAGCCTTTGCGCAAACCAAGAGCAGACTAGTCTACGTGACATGACCGGCCGGATCTTCGATGCACGGTTGCTTTTCACCAGGAAGGCCGGAAGCGATCCAGGTGCTGCAGAAAGGCTCCGTCAAAGCTTTGTGTCAGCCACCTTGAAACCCTAAACCCTGAACCCTAAACCCTAAACCCTAAACCCTAAACTCTAAACCCTAAACCGCCAACCTGTTATTTTGGTGGCGGACCTGCAGACTTCTCTCTTTCCGGCGGCTCTGGAAGCTCGGGTGCGCCTAGCAAAGTCAGCGCGGCATATGCCAGGCCTACTCCAAGCCCGCAGAGGAGGGCGTCAAAGGCAAGCATGGACGGGTCCAACACTGCACCACGAATCCCGGCCAAATTCTTTAAGTAGGAGAACACTGCATCTGGCAAGGCCTTGCCTACAAGCAGCGCAGCAAGGAAGAGGAGGAGGTATCGATAAGGTGCATTGGTGTCCATCTCCTCCACGAATCGCGCACGCTCCTCCTCACTGAGCTCCCAGTATCGCTCCTCGTCTGGCAGGGCCCTTGCTTTGCACCTTCGAGTCCTGGCATTCAGACTCCAACGTGTACCGAAGAATACGGTCACGGACATGGCGACAGGACGACTTGACGTTGTCGAAGCCAAACTGCACATGTCGTCCTTTGTGCCAAGCTTCACCCTAGCGCTCGGATTTGGTCTGACCCCTCCAGCAAGCAACTCTGTCTTCGGCTGCGCACGCGCTGGGCGCCACATGCCCGCTACGCCTACTTGGAGCATCTTCTAGATTGCCTGCACGATGAGGTCGTGCTTGTGCCAAGATGGATGGACATCATGTCCACAATCCCTGCGATCCGCCCTCCGCTCCCTGAACAACCCTGAAATCATAGAACTATCAAATTCAACGATCCCTAAACCCCAAACCCTAAACCCTAAACCCTAAACCCTAAACCCTAACTGCCCGTCCACACTCCCTCCCCATTCCTCGCAACTGTCGCGCCTCGAACGCCGAGGCGCCCTCCCAGGCTCTTTGGCAATCGCCTGCCTGGCTCAGGTTTAGATTTAGGGTTCAGGATTTAGAGTTCAAGGTTTGGGGTTTAGTGTTTGGGGTTTAGGGTCTAGGGTTTAGGGTTTGGGGTTTAGGGTTTAAGGTTTTTAGGGCTTAGGGTTAGCGCTTGCGGTTGGGATGTTCCCCCTGCAACTAACAGCCCTTATGAAGATGGGAATGGGGGGCCAGGGTACTACTAAGGACTGTTAGAAAAAGTGGGAACATTCAAGGTTTAGGGTGACATTCCAACCAACCTGAACGAAGCTTCGTTCCGAAATCCATGACAAAGCTTCCAAATCAATCACAAGTGTCCGCGATGCCTAAACCTTCCCGCTCAAGCCTCAGTGCAATGAGCCCTATCCTTTGGCACACTCTTGCACCACGAAACTTGAGGCTGGTTGAGTGAAAGAACACGAAAATTTAGGTATCCCAGCTGGGATGGTTGATTGAAAACGTGAGGTGTCCCGGCCGGTTTCGATACTCGAAAGACCACGAAAACTTGCAGCATCGCAACCAGGGTCGTTGATTGAAAGACCACGAAGATTTGAGGCGTCCTGACCGGCTTCGTTGCGAACGGACCACCACGAAGCCAGAAAGCTTGCGGCATCCCAATCGGGTTCGGTGAGTGGAAGAAAGACCCCAAAACTTGCAGATGGAAGGGGTCCTGCGCCCCGCAGTCTGTGAATCGAAGTGTGAGCCTGTGCCGCAACACCTGTAATCGACATGTACGCATGGTGCTGCTCTTGGCCTTTGCTGGGCTCCTGGTCTCTCCGTGTTTTTCCCCCGTGGGCGAACGGGTGCATACCTATTCATCCGAATATGTATTCGTGCGCGAAATAAAGGCTGATTCACGCGAATCACATCAAAGAAAACTCCCAATCGTATCGACATAACACGCATCCACTGCATCGACTAAACAAATGAGGCTTGAGCCCAATCTTGCGGGTGTCTGTATTACTGTTTCTTGTCTAGTTCCATGATTGATACCCATGTTCTCTCTGACTATGGTTTCCTGGACTGGTTAATGTTGCTTCGCTATGCTCCTGTGGCTAGGATAGAGACATATAGTAGTACTGCAGTGATACCCAAGGCATAACAACAACAGCGATTCTATGCAGGATTGACAGGACTACCAAATGCAAGCAATGTCCACATTCGTGTGTCAATTATGCTGTAGCGTCATATGGTCGGGAGGCAGGCCGCCACAGATGTGAGATCATTCGGATTCGTAACCAGCTACACCGTCAATCAGAATTCGCGAAAGCATTACAAAGCAGATCACATCTGTTGGGCATGAGGAGACCTACCAGCCTGAACTCTGTGACCTCATGCACACCAGTTTGTTTTTCACCGGACAGCATGCCGCTTGTACACTACTATGTACTCAGGGTACACTTGGTCGTTGTTGAAGAGTATGAACTCCCTGTACGTTCCGCGAGCCTTCTCACGATCTCCAAGGATGGAGTGGTGTTGGCCGGATTGAATTTTCTGTAACAGAGCTTCGACATCTGGCTTGACTTCGTCGGTGTAGATCCAATCGCCACAACTGACCTTAGTTTTAGTTTCCTCATGACAGAGCTCAGCCCATCCACCTCAACCAGATACGGAATCAGCTGCAAGACCCCAACAGAATTCAAAATCAAGGAAGTGGCCTTGCACAGCAGCATGCAATGCAGTCCATCCTGGTCGTCCGAAGCATACTCATCAGACTTGCTCGAGGCTTCAGCGAAATAGATGCCCTTGCCTTCATAGCTTCTTGCACTAGGAACCTCGTGCAAAACCTCCTACCCTTCGAACTCCACATCCCCGGAAAAAAAATAGTGATCAAAAGCAGGCAAACGTCCATAGAGAGTTCCTTTGTGAGAACCAGCCAAGTCCACTCTGAAGTCCTTGGCTTTCTGGCAGAGCAGTAACAAGACCATCTTGCTTGGCGCTTGAGATGCTCAACCCAACGGCTTGCGGCCAAACATGCTTCTCACCCAAATATCAGTTGGGTTTAGGGTTTAGGGTTTCGGGTTTAGGGTTTAGGGTTTAGGGTTTAGGGTTTAGGGTTTGTATCCAAGAGTCAGAGGCACAGATCGCATTGGCTGCAGACGGGTTGGTGCCGTGGAACAAGTAGAACTCGCGCGCGTCATGGCATAACGACGCGTGCCCACTCGTTTTGCAGAACTCCTCACCTGGATTGCAGTTTCGGGGCCAAAAATATTCATAAATAGGTATGTCCATGGAACCACTAGAACCATACAGGAAATTAACAAGTTTCCCAAAGTGCCAACTGGTCACATAAGCTCGTCTTCACCGTTTCGGCCGGCAAAGATTTATCTCCACACTGGCGGCGGATTCGCTCCCGCTGTCGCCAATAAGGAACCCAAAGACTTGGGTTTTCATTTCGCAACACCTTGGGATTAAGGGCTTTCATGGCTTCGAGCTTATAGCAGGTTTCTGTTCTGTCAAGCAAAGAAGATGCCCTAACCCCTAACCCCTAAACCCTAAACCCTAACCCTAAACCCAAAGCTCAAACCGCGAGATGCACGGAAAGACGCCGAGCCTCTAGAAATCCTGGACCCTAGAAAAGCCCTCACATCAAAGGCCTGGCAAACCCTGGGTTTGGGGTTTAGGGTTTAGGGTTTAGGGTTTAGGGTTACACCTCTGAGTTTCCATATGAAGGATCCAGTTGCCTGAACGACTTCGAATCGCTGCACGCCGCCTCCTCCTCCTCCAAGCTCCTCCTCCTCCTCCTCCGCTCGGTCCCTCGTAGCTATCGCCTTCCATGTGCTGTCCATCAAAGACCTGGGGATACGGCTATCCCACATCCCTGCAGCGTCTACCAGCCTGACGTCTACAATGGAGTTGTTCTTACAAGCAGGTGCTTCCGGGGACTGGGAACGTTCAACCCGAAGCCCTAAAAGCCTGAACCCTCAACCCTAAACTCCGAACCTGAAAACCCCTCAACCCTCAACCCGAAAGCCCAAATCAATCCAGGGACTGCATCGCTTGGCAAACCTCGGGAGTCTCCGGGACTCGTTTCGACTCCATGCTCTCGTCATTCAGATGCCAGTACGCAGGCATTTCTACCGTCCGGTTCAGAATGTCGTCCTCGGAGGAAGCAGGTCTCATCTCGTATTTTCCCCGCCAGTGAAGGTTCCCGTGCTCGCGAAGCCACTTCCATCTGGGGTTGTCTGGAGCCCAACCACTCCCAAGCAGGACTGCACTTGGAAGGACATCCTCACCTAGGAGACGCACTCCCACTGTAGGGTCAAGGTGGATGTTGAATTCCGGGCCCTGGTCATTATGGTACGTCAAAGCAACCTGCTCCACATCAAAGGAGTAGGTCGTCATCTCCAGGGGAAGGGCAATCCGGCTTAATAATGTAAGCTCGCCCATTCTCCGGCCCATCGGATCTTGAAGCTCCAAGTACGCGGAGAAGAGTCTGCCAGGCGAAGAACCTCTGACCCTGAATTCAAGTAGCCGCCGCTGGCTACCCTTCTCTAACGGCACGGGCGTACTCATCGCATATTTTCCTTGCCAATGAAGGTTCCCGTGCTCGCGAAGCCACTTCCATCTGTCGTTGTCTGGAGCCCAATCACTTCCAAGAAGGACTGCATTTGGAAGGACATCCTCACCTAGGAGACGCACTCCCACTGTAGGGTCAAGGTGGATGTTGAATTCTGGGCCCTGGTCGTTGTGATACTCGAACACTACCGACGCAGCATACACTGAATAATGCTCCCAGTCAGTAGGCAAATGCTCTTGCTTCGCAAATCGAGCGGCCACAGATACACCACCACCGAGCAGAGAGATCTCCGCAGAAAATTGCCTTCCCGGCTTGCTGCCCTTGACCTTGAACTCCATTATCTTGATGCCGCCTGCGAGCGCAACGACATCCCATTCCGATAGAACGGCTAACACAGACGAGCCCTAAAAGACCCCAACAAAAACTGCCGTGCATGTGCGAAATGGGCAGGTTTTTGAGGGCAACATTTTCTACACATACCCACCTCGCTGCAGCTCACCTGAGCCAGGTCTCATCTCGTATTTTCCCTGCCAGTGAAGGTTCCCGTGCTCGCGAAGTGTCTGCCATCTGGGGTTGTCTGGAGCCCAACCACTCCCAAGCAGGACTGCACTTGGAAGGACATCCTCACCTAGGAGACGCACTCCCATTGTAGGGTCAAGGTGGATGTTGAATTCAGGGCCCTGGTCATTATGGTACGTCAAAGCCACCTGCTCCACATCAAAGGAGTAGGTCGTCATCTCTCGGGGAAGGGCAATCCGGCTTAATAATGTAAGCTCGCCCATTCTCCGGCCCATCGGATCTTGAAACTCCAAGTATGCGGAAAAGCGTCTGCCAGGCGAAGAACCTTTGACCCTGAATTCAAGTAGCCGCCGCTGGCTACCCTTCTCTAACGGGGCAGGCGTACTCATCGCATATTTTCCTTGCCAATGAAGGTTCCCGTGCTCGCGAAGCCACTTCCATCTGTCGTTGTCTGGAGCCCAATGACTTCCAAGAAGGACTGCATTTGGAAGGACATCCTCACCCAGGAGACGCACTCCCACTGTAGGATCAAGGTGGATGTTGAATTCTGGGCCCTGGTCGTTGTGATACTCGAACACTACCGATGCAGCATACACTGAATAATGCTTCCAGTCTGTAGGCAAATGCTCTTGCTTCGCAAAAGCAGCCACCACGGACGCATCACCACCACCAGCACCACCAAGCAGAGAGATCTCCGCAGAAAATTGCCTTCCCGGCTTGCTGCCCTTGACCTTGAACTCCATTATCTTGATGCCGCCTGCGAGCGCAACGACATCCCATGCAAAACTCTGTGTTGCTAAGTTCCGAGAGGTTCTCTCGTGCAGCTAAAGGCCCTAACAATCCCCAAAGCTGGAAACCCCGAAACTCCAGACATACCCAAAAACCGGCCTCGCAGCAACTTCTCATTGTTCCTTTCCGGAGCCGTTGCTTGGGACTTCGAAACTGCACAGCCCATTTCAGAAACGGCAACGCTTGCGGGAAATGCTGGGGCGTGGCCAGCACGGCACCAGCACGGCACCCTAAAATGACAGGGCCTACACACAGCTCAGAGCCAGGAACACAAGCGAGCACTGAAGTGATTGATTCAACTGGATGCACTGGTGTGGTGGGGGTGGACCGGCTGTGGGTGGGGATTGGTGGCTGACACGCTGTCGCCTCCCTGTCCTTGTGCACTTCCCCGCGGACTCGTCGTGGCCATGCTCGGCTGCATAGTGCAACGGTGTCAAGCCTTAGCCATTGTCCGCTGCAAGCACTGCACCAGAAAACACGAGCCTGGTGGCATAAGGACGCCTAGCAGAGATCTGTCTGCATGCAACAGGCAGCAGGTCAGAGCAGTGACGATCTGGAGGGTGTCGTACCGTCTGCTTCTTCCCGCATGTACGGCACCCTTCTGCAGCACTGGGCCCCCTGCCTTTGCAGATCCGCGCATCCTAGACCAGCACTTGGTGCGTGGGCTCTCTAATGGCTCAAGGTCAACAATGCCCAAGACATCGACACCATGCCCGAAGTGGAAGTCCATGGGGGCCATAACGCTAAATCACCAAGTCGCCAACCAGGACTGGGATACAGATGACCGAAAATTTACCAACAGTGCAGGGCGAGGAGGGTCGAGCCTTGTCGACGCAACCACTCGCCATCCGTGAGGTCGCGGCAGCCCTCTCCCAGACCTTACTGCAACTCTGCATTGCTGCACGGTCCCGACTTGGAGGATCATGGGACTTGGTAAGTTAGGGTATAAGTACCTTTATTGGGGTCATAACTAAGGAATTATAAGTATACGTACCTCAGTCCCATGGGCCTCTAAGTAGGCCCCCACCATCCCATGTTGCCTAGGTCGACCAAACTGCGGGCTAGCCGGCAAAGCGCAGTACTTTCCGCTTGAAACCCCAAAACACAAACCCTAAACCCTAAACCCTAAGCCCTAAACCCTAAACCCTAAACCCTAAACCCTAAGCCGACTTGGCTGATGGCGACGGCGACTTGAAGCTCTAACTGTTCTGGCACTTCCGAGGTAGCGTGGCGGCAGCATCCCAAGAGTGACATTGATCCTTGCTTCATGACCCATAAATCACGAAGGTCAAGACCCACCTCGGCGCGTCACCTGCAGAAGCTAAGTTGCAAAGTTGTTGGGTGAAGGGTTTAGGGTTTAGGGTTTAGGGTTTAGGGCCTAAACCCTAAACCCTAGACCCTAGACCCTAAACCCTAAACCCTAAACCCTAAACCCTAAACCGCACAATCACTCAAGGGGCACTCATTGATGTCGAAAGTCAGGTCATCGACGTAATTCACCGAGAAACGATGCCATGTGCACTTTCACGAAGGCTGGTGGCGCACCATCCTCTCAACCACCCTAAACCCTAAACCCTAAACCCTAAACCCTAAACCCTAAACCCTAAACCCTAAACCCTAAACCCTAAACCCTAAACCCTAAACCCTAAACCCTAAACCCTAAACCCTAAACCCTAAACCCTAAACCCTAAACCCTAAACCCTAAACCCTAAACCCTAAACCCTAAACCCTAAACCCTAAACCCTAAACCCTACTCACGTCCAGAATGCGGTTGGGCCCACCCTGCACTCAGTTAAAAGCGGGAAAAACTCATGCAAAAGTGGCATTGCCTCCCACTGCACCAATGATCCGTCGAACACCTGCTGGCTGTGAACCATGAACCCCAGTGCCCACCTACCGCTAGCACTGCCTGGCCTTTATGTATTTGTACTGCACAACCTGCAACACATACGGCGGTGCAACCCTTGCACACCGCCGGTTGCAGGGTGATTTTGTTGTGCTCGAATCCTGCCTCTGTCACGTGGCTAGGAAGCGAAATCTCGGCGGACCTCCACCTCAGACCATCGCATCGCAAGGGTGCAACAAACAGGTACCATGCAGTGCCCAAGCTCAGTGCGCAGGATACGTCCGCTCGGATGTTGCCAAAGGCAACGCCCGCGATGTTTCCCTTCAGGCGAATTCATTAACCGGGGACTTGGGGCATAGCACAAGACCGTCTAAAGTCTAAATCAAGGAATTGCACCCCTGAGGCGATTGCCAAGAGCCAAGCTCAGGCAAAGATCCGACAATGCGGATGTCTTCTAGGTTGACTGTGGGACATTTGACCTCAAATCCAACAACATGCCAGAATGAGACGAGGTAAAGTGTTTCTTTCATCCGCGTACAAACAGCGAAAACCACTGAGCACAACGCTTCAAACACCACCCAAACAGGCATCAGCAGCTCGACGATATGCCTGTGAGGCTGAAGGCCCCATGTCACAACCCATGTTGCCCTGATGCCTCTGCCATGTCTTCCGCCCACCCCTTCAACGCCTTCCGGGCCATGCGGCTGCATGCAAACCAAAGCTGCACCTGTTACAGATCCTTGTTGATGAAGCGTAACACTGGCTTGGAGCGGGGGACTGGTCAATGTTAGTGCTGGCAACATCATCACCACCATAACTTTGGAAGACCATATCGTGACATCCCATGCTGAATACTCCATGCACATTGGATCACGTCATTGTGAAGACCTTCATGCCTGCAACACAAATGTCCATGCAGATCACAATTTTTCAGGCGCATGCCAAGGTGTTGTGATTTAGGGAATCTACGATTGACTGCGCAAATTCACTCCACTGTTGAACTCATGCCTCCAAGAGCGCAAGACTGCAGCACCCAGTTACTTTAAGACTCGGCCGGCTTCTTTTTTGCACTGAGAACCGCCGGCGGCAAGGTGGCATGTTTGGAGGGTTGGTCAGTCAGTCGACTTCTCAAGGATCTGTAACTAACAGTCCTTTACTCGAAACCAAGCTTCCAGTTCAGGTACTCCATGCTGGTCCACATCTCGGCTTCTGAGGGCGCCCGGTTCCAAACGATGACCTACGCCAAAGTCCGATACCTTTTGAAGCACTCCCTCGTTGATGAACAGGTGGACGTCTCCACTTGACTTCACTGCCACGTGACCTGCGATGTTCTTCCTCTCCTGGCCCCTTAAGACAACCCCTGCGCTGTTGCCGCACATGACGAGCCAGTCGGTCAAGCCCCCTTGCTGCCCTTGGGAGTTCACCCACGTGCCGTAGTAGGTAACCCCCACTCCTCCATTCCAGTGTCCGTGCAGCCCATTCTACTGTCCGTGCTGCCAGTTGGGCTGAGTGATCTGGAGAATTCGCTGCTGTGCTCCTCCTGCCCTTCGTTACACGACCCTGCCAGCTGCCCACCGCGCTTTTCCAAAGCGCTCTGAACCAGGCCATGGAAGATTGGTCAGCCGGTTGGCGGTCACATCGTGGCCTGGCCAGAAACTCTTCATAGCAGCGACGGCCGTCTTCTTGGTTTCGACGGAGATCCAAGAGATCGCGGCCAGGGTGTCAGCAAACTGCGCTCCGATGTCAGCCAGGAGAATCCTCCGAGTTGGGCTCGCTTTCGCACCATCGGTATGGCAAACAGAGCCTTTTGCCAGAACGGGTTTGTCCGAATCCAGCAACAAGGTCTCTGTCATTTCAGCCACAGACAGAGGTCCTCCTCCGCCTTGACCAGCCTGCGTGACACGGTAAGGAAGACGTTGCAGCCACACTTTGCTGGAGCCTCGCCGTGCCACTGCCAAGTAACGCAGCCAGACTATGCCTCCAGGACGTCCCACGGACCTGAAAGACACTTCGTCCAGCTCAACGTCAGCTGCACGCGAGAAAATGCTACAGACAGAAATTGTAATGGCAATTTTGTTGATTTGGCCCTTAATTTGTTTTTTTCTTTGCAGCTGTTTCTTCAAGGAAAAGTAGAAAGAAGCCATGGCTCGTGTGGCAGCCATGGTTGCTTGCTGGCGCGGCGGCACCAGAACCATGGGCTCTGCTGTCGTGACAGACGTGTTTGTGCTTGCACCAGCAAGCGTCGAACACCTGGTCAGCTTTTTTATAATGCGGGCGCCTCTTTACTACATCAGTAGCACAGTAGGCCGTTCTTGTGGGTCGAGTCGGAGGTGAGAACACACGACTCAGGGTGAGACAGACCACTGCTTAGAGAGTCCAAACTAGCGAGCGTAAAAGAAGTCGTGACTACAAAGCAGCAACCGCCAGCGCAGAGGCCCTTATTGCAAGACAACTTAACACAAGGCCAGCAAGGTGAGACCAATGCAAACAAGAACCTACCGGCACCAATCACTCAGCAATGCTGCGCCACGTCTGGTA
Source organism: Symbiodinium natans (assembly GCA_905221605.1). Classification (NCBI taxonomy): domain Eukaryota; class Dinophyceae; order Suessiales; family Symbiodiniaceae; genus Symbiodinium; species Symbiodinium natans. The sequence goes on along the minus strand of CAJNDS010002079.1, from coordinate 240,631 downwards.
CAGACATTAAGCGAAAGTAAGGGTAGGCCGTAAGGCAAGGAACCTCCGTCACCTAAACTGCTCAACGCGTCCGTAGAGACAGTCCCCACACGTAGCAAAAGCATAGCACTCAGGACTCCTTTTTGGGTTGACAAGAAAGTTGCAAGCACGCTGAACGCGCGCAAAGGCACAATGCACACAGAGTGCCAGAAAGGGCGCCCCCTCCCCCCCCGGCGAGCGGGGGCAGGCAAGGGGCTGGTGTGGCTACACAATGCTGCCATCGGCGCTATGTGAGTCCGGGCGTCCTCACATAGCTACTAGGGGAGTACCGTATTTGGAGGCTCCTTGTGTTTGCGCCGAAAGTTTTGAGGCTCGACCTCACGGGCCTGGAGCGCTGCTTGCAAGAGGCCATATTCTTACAGCCCCGCGCAGCGGCCAATTTTTGAGACGGCACAAGAGCCCCAAAGGCTGCTGGCTGGCACTTGGCTCATGTGCTTCCCAGGTACCGGGAGCCTATCGGCTTGGCATGCTTAGCCTGGTGACGTAGCGCCTGGAAGCCTTCGAAGGCTGAAACACTGCTGGGCCTCCCGGGAAAGTTTTAGGCAGCAATTAGAAAGACCTGATCGCCTCTGGGCCTTCCAGAGAAGGTTTCAGCAGTTTGCGCAAAGAACAGGCGGCGTTCAACAGCATAGCTGCGCTGTTTACAGCTACCGTGTACCGCCATTTTGCCAGACAACCCAAACCTGCCGGATTGGCGCGAGTTTTTTGATGAGGCAGGACTCACTCGGTAGAATGATTACACAGGTTCGCTCACGCTCTCCCCCTGCAGTGCAGGTATCAGGCCGCGCGCAGCGCGGAGCTCGGAGCAGTTTAAGGCCCCCAAGGCCGCTAAACGGTCTGCAGCCAACCGCGCGTCAAGTGTGAGAGTCAAGGCGCCTTATAACTCGGAGCCCCGCGCAGCGGCCGATTTTTGCGGAGAGCACTTCAAGCAGGTTTACCCCGTGACTACACCTGATGCGGGACCCACAGCAAAGTGTTAGGCCTAATCACTTCTGGGCCTGCTGGAGAAGGTTGAAGCAGCAGTTTCTCACATCCCTTCTGGGCCTTCTGGCGAAGGTTCGGGGCCTAATCACTCCTGGGCCTTCTGGAGAAGCTTTAGGCAGCAGTTTGAGAGGTCTACTCACTGCTGGGCCTTCCGGAGAAGTTTTAGGCAGCAGTTTGAGAGGCCTAATCACTGCTGAGCCTTCCAGGGCGGGTTGAGGCAGCAGTTTGAGAAGCCTAATCACTTCTGGGCCTTCAGGCAACTGTTTGGGCAGCAGTTTGAGAGGCCTAATCATTCTGGGCCTTCTGAAGATGTTTGAGGCATCAGTTTGAGAGGTCTACCCACTGCTGAGCCTTCAGGAAAATTTTTGGGCAGCAGTTGGAGAGGCCGACTCGCTGCTGGGCCTTCCGGAGAAGTTTCAGGCAGCAGCTTGAGAAGCCTAATCACTTTTGAGCCTTCCGGGAGGGTTTAGGCAACAGTTTGATAGGCCAAAGCACTTCTGGGCCTTCCGGAGGCGGTTTGGGCAGCAATTTGAGAGGCCTAATCACTCTGGGCCTTCTGGAGAAGACTTAGGCATCAGTTTGAGAAGCTTACTCCCTTATCGCAGAGGCCGTAACGAGCAGGGTGTGTCCATCGTGCTGCGCAAGATAGACCAGCAGATGTCCGTTGTATTCGGCACTCTAAGGGAGTGGCGCTGTCCATGAGCCATGGCGTTTGTTAACAGGGCCGCGCCGGATTGCAGGCCGATTACAGCGATGACGCGCTTGTGGCAAGGAGTGCCCCCGCCAGGCACCCCTCCAGCATGAACCCGGAGTGTCCCTGCCGGGTAAGAACTGACACGACGAGGCCTCCGCCCTATGCTGCGACTAGCACTGTCACAAGGGTGAGGGGCAGACCAGAAACCTAAGCAGCAAACCAAAACCCTAAATGCAGACTCCTGCACACCCGCTGACTGCCACCACGCACAGAGCTGCACACAGACGAGCCCGCCAGGCTGATCAACAAGACGCCTTCGCGGAGCCCCGCAGCGCTAGGTGCATAATAGGCAAGTGGGCGTAAGGGAGCATTTTGAGGAAAGGGAATGCTACTAAAGGACAATTTAACACTACACCTCAGCGAACCCAGCACGCTTGCACCGAATGGCAAAGCCGTTCGGTTGTTAATCGCCTTTGGTTTGTGGAGCGGCCAGCAGACCTCAAAAGTGCGATCCTGAGCCCTCCTACACCCAAAACGCAGGACAACGTGCAGAATTGCGTTTCAGACAGACGCATGAGTTGTGACTCACACAGACGCATGAGGCTTGCGCAGTGTGTGCAAAACGACAGTATTAAGGCTGCAACAACCCGCCTGGCACGCTAGGGGAAGGTGCCCGACAAGCCCTGGGCATGGACCTGGGCACCTCGAGCCTGTGCACCTTGAGCCTGTGCAGAGTTGATACGCTGCACGGGTGGGAGAGGCAGGCTTGCTGCTGGGTGTAGGGCAGTTATTCGCATCAACAGGCAAAGGGCTGGTGTAAGCCACACACTGAGCAGCACAGCCCTTACGCATGCAGTGGCTGGTATAGCCACACAGCAAGCAGCACAGCCACCGCACGCGAACTGGATGCATCGAAGGCCTAAACCTTTGCTGCGTTCTCGCTCTTACTAGCAGACAAAGGCCAGCGCAATGCGCAAAGCACTTCCTTGGCGTTCTCGCTCTTACTAACCAAGCGAAGCGCACAAACAGACAAACCCCCACCTTTACCAAGCGTACTTCACTAAGCGTACTTCACTGTTGCAAAGAGTTGATATGCTGCACGAGCGGGAGAGGCAGGCTTGCTGCTGGGTGTCGAGCGCGGTTATTCGCATCAACAGGCAAAGGGCTGGTGTTAGCTCACACAGTGAGCAGTACAGCCCTTACGCGTGCAATGTCTGGTATAGCCACACAACAAGCAGCACAGCCACCGCACGCGAACTGGATGCATCGAAGGCACAAACCTTTGCTGCGTTCTCGCTCTTACTAGCAGACAAAGGCCCGCGCAACGCGCAAAGCACTTCCTTGGCGTTCTCGCTCTTACTAACCAAGGGAAGCGCACAAACAAACAAACACCCACCTTCCCCGTCCACAACGGCAAAATCAACACCAGCAACATTTAGCGCCCTCAGCCGGGTGGGCCTGACGAATGCGGTTTGGGCCAGTCGAGAATTTGTTTTAAAGCGGACGCCCCTTTACTACATCAGTAGAACAGTAGGCCGTTCTTGTGGGTCTCTCAACTAGGTGTGAAACAGATCGCCAGTAAAAAGCAACACGACCAAGCGAGAAGAAACCACCCAACCAACCAACACACCGCAAAGCAACCAGGCAAAGCAGACCAGGAAACCAAGAAGAGGGGGCGAAAAAGCTAAGAAACTCCCCACGCGCTCAGTACACAAACTCGTCGATGTAGTCCAAGAGCGGATCCTCGTAGTGCCAAGCTCGTGGAGAGATCGCAAAATGCGATATATGCCAGAAGGTCAAAATCACCATCCCAAAGTTATTTGCACAGCGGCGGTCGGTAATGCGTTGGCAAGCAGCAGTCGTATCTGTCCGCATAGCAAGAGCACTAGTGCTGCCTCAACGAATTACAATGTCCATCAGCCATCAAGGTCGCAGGAAAGGACATGGAGGACAGGGGCACACCCTTCCGGACGGAAGGGTGAACCCGTGATGCCCCATGGTGGTTAGCCAGTGGGGACTGCTTGATCATCTTCTAGGGCCTGCCAAAGGAGACTTCAGAGCCAACTCCGCAACGAGCCGCATCGCCGCAGTTACAGCGATAGCCAACGGCGCACTTGGGTAGCAGCTGCTCCATGGTGATCAGCCAGTGGAGTTAGCATTGGGTTCCGTCGCTAGGCAGCACAGTAAATATCCTGCAGCAAGCAGAGCCAACAGGTCGATGCAACGTATTGAAAGCGTTTACGCCGTGCCCAAGCTGCTCCATGGTGATCAGCCAGTGGAGTCAGCGTTGGGTTCCTTCGCAGGGCCACACTGTAAGAATCGCAGAACCACACTGTAAGAAGCCTACCACTGATAATGCCTTTATGTCGAAGCCGCGTGAAAGCGCTCACCAGTGCCAAGGACTTAGCAAGCTATCCACATGATGTCAGGACTCACCAAAGCGATCCAGCAGGCAAGATTTGGCATTCGCGCGAAATCGCTTTCGTGGTGGTTAGCGGCTGGGACAATCCATGAGTAGCCAGTGGCTACCGATTCCGTATAGTTTCACCGATCTCACACGCCATACCAATCAACGACTAAGTAATGGTGGTTAGCCAGTGGGGACTGTTAGATCAGCCTGTATGGCCCGCCAAGAGAGACCTCAGAGCCAACTCGGCCCCAGGCCACATTGCGCAGTGACAATGATAGCCAGCTGCGCACTTGAGTAGCGCCACGCAGTGCCCAAGCTGTTCCATGGTGATCAGCCAGTGGAGTTAGCGTTGGGTTCCGTCACGAGGCCAGGTCGAGGCAACGTAGTGGAAGCGCTCACACGGTGCCCAAGCTGTTCCATGGTGATCAGCCAGTGGAGTCAGCGTTGGGTTCCTTCTCAAAGCCACACTGCACGACTCGCAGAGCCACGCTGTAATAGGCCTGCAACTGATAGCGCAAGCATGTCGAAGCCTTGTATTGAAGGCGCTCCATTTTGCCAAGTACTTAACAAGCAAACCATATCCAGCAGACGCTAGACTTGGTGGTTAGCGAATGGGACAGTCCATGAGTAGCCAGCGGCTACGCAGAGGGGGTGTTTCCCTGGTTAGTGAGAGCGAGAACGCCACGGAAGAGCTTTGCGCAATGCGTTGGCCTTTGTCTGCTAGTAAGAGCGAGAACGCAGCAAAGGTGCCCGCACTTGCCCAGGCACAAGGTGCACAGGCCCTGCCGGATCAGGTGTGCTTGCAGGTGCCAGCCGATGTGCAGGCTGGCACACAATATACTGCGCTGGGAAGGGGCTCCAAGGTGAGTCCTTGTGCTTGCAAGTCCGGCACAGTGCCCCAGTGGGACTTAGAGCAGAAGTAGGGGGCAAGCCCTTGGCACTCATTTTTGAGGTCCCGGTACAAGATGTCCTGTCCATTTTTCCAGGAGGCTTTAAGCACCCAGGCAGTATCCAGCGTGGGCTTGGCAAATAGGTTGATCCCAACTCTGCGATCCTGGGGTAGGACGATGTCAGCAACCCTTTGTTCGCGGAAGGCCTGTTTGTGGGGGGCCCTAGCGACGCCAGGGCCGTCTATGCTCCACAAGCTGGCTTGCGTGCGCAGATATTCCTTGCGGCTGATCAGACCTGCCGACGAGCAAGCTGCCATTTGAAAACAAGCGCCAACTCCATCCGGATAGGGTGGTGTGAGAAAGATCAACGGGCCGAGCCCACGGGTGAACGATGAGGTTGCACGAGCGAATCCAGCCTCGCTTTGGAACAAGAAGCCTGACGCTTTGCTCGTGACAAAGACACACACGCCAAAGGTGGCTCCAGTCGAGCACGCAGTTGTGATTGCGTTAAAGTATCTTTTTAAAGCTCCGAAGTTGGCACTAAGGAAGTTTTTGAAAGCCCCCATATCCCACGTGCTGGATCGTCCTCTCAGAGGGAAGTCACAGGAGGTTTGGCAAGCCTCCATGAGGCTCATGTTCTTGTCGCCCAGTTCTTCCTCAGGGTAACACTTGATTTGCAGCACAATTTTAGCATATTGGGAGACAAAGCCGATAGGGGCATCATTATAAATTTGGTGCCCGAAGGTAAGCACAATATCTGCGATCAGCCAGCTGAGTTCCAGACTGGTGCCCAGTTTACTCCTTCCTTCAGGATGGTCCTTTATGCTGACCCATCTGCAAGTTTCTAGCCACCTCCCAGCTGGACTACGTAAGGGACGAGCATTCAGGTGATGCAAGCTAGGCCCTTGCGGCATCAAGAGGGTGGCATCCTGCCCTCCTAATGCAAAGAGACAGGCCTCCGGATACCTGCATGCATACAGGACGGCGGAGATCTCTGGTGGGAGGCGCATAGACGTGCTGAGTGAAATGTTGATCGCAGGCCCGCAGATAGACTTGAGGCCTGCCGCTTGCATAACAGTTTCCGCCTGCTTAGGCTTGGCATGGCAGAGACTGGGCTCAAGCATGACCCTGGCAGTGAACGCAAGCTCGTCAGCGCCTATGTGCCCCGTGGATTTGCCCCAAGAGGGCATCTCCCCTTGGCCTTTTTCCATGTCCCCGGGCCATGCTGTATTTGCTTTGTCAAGGCCTCCGCCAAGGTTGCCGGTGTGAAGAGTGTCGATGGGAGAGCGTTGAGGCCGCAAGTCTTTTTCTCAAGCAACTCCGTCACGAAATGGTAATTTGGGCGCGATCCCCCTGCCGGCTGTCTGTGATCCCCTATCATAACGTCCAGCGCATGCCGTATGTGAGCGAGAATGCAGTTGGACCCTGGGGTCCCGACTTGCTGAGCTTCATCCCATAGGAGGATCTCGACATCCTTCAGCCTGTTTATTAGTGCAGAATATGGGAAGCTAAGGCGGGCGACGACCGTGCTCATGAGCATCAAATGGGAGCTTATGTGTATCCTTCTCCTGGCTGGCCGGGACTCGCACAATACGACTCCGGACGAAGCTGTGGCTCCCCGCTGTCAGCCTGTCCGCGGCTTCGACATAGGCCCGCACCGACTCATGACCGTGAGCCGTGTAGAAAGGCACACGAACGGGTTTTTCCGCTGCCTGGCGCTCCTGTGACGAAGACCGAGGAGCGGTTAGCGCTTAGGCCATAAGCACATGTGCCTATGAGTGCAGCCAGGTGACCGTCTGCGCCCCAAAAGATATCGCAGAGACTAGCGAGAAATGCTGGCCCTGCTGCTAGCGCAAATATCATTGCTCTGTTCCGAGGATCCTGTTGTTTGGGCCAGTCGAGAAACCTTACGCCGAAGCTATCCGTACTGCACACTGCACAAGAAATACTAACCAAAAAGAGCAGCTAAAGGAAGGGAACGGGCGTTCCCAACGGTTTGTGCGTTTGAAGCAAACAAGAACGGGCGTTCTCAATGCTTCAAAAAGAATGTAATATGTTAAATAACAGGACAACGAGGGCTCAGTTGACGTAAGGCTTAACTAGGTGTTCATGCTAACCAAGCGGCAACGGTGCAACTTCTGTTTTGCACCAGAGTCTGAAGTAGCTCCTGGTAGTATGCCCAAAGCGATTTTCGCCTGGGTGCGGGAGTGGAGGGCGGGATGCTTGAGCAGCCGCAGAGAACGCAATCGCACCTGTAGGTCAGGTGTTCATGCTAACCAAGCGGCAACGGTGCAACTTCTGTTTTGCACCAGAGTCTGAAGTAGCTCCTGGTAGTATGCCCAAAGCGATTTTCGCCACACCCAACCTTTCCAACCATTGCGGCTGCTAACCCAGGCGAAAGAGATTGAACGGACCCCTGCACGCTGAAGCGCTTCTGCACGGAACAGGAGATTTTGGAATCCTTCCAGCAAGGACAAAACCTTGGTCTTGGCGACGGCTGGGACTGTCGATAAGAAATGTAGCGCCGCCACTTCCTGGACGTAAATCTCCATTGAATGATGATTTAGCCATCTGCCTCGTCGCCTGACGAGCTCGCTGTTCTCAGTCTGGTGAAGGAGCCACGTAGCCCCTCCCGCCCTGAGGGAGCCAAGGTCCAACTGCTTGCCTCCTGGAAGTCGGTCCAAAGAGAGGGCCTTGACCACTGCGGAGAACCTGCTCCTCAAAGTCGAGGGAGAGAAAGGCCATAGGCGCCTTTCGGGGGCGTAGTGACCAAAAGCCATGGCGACAACTCGCAGCAAATCAGGTTGGTCCAAGCGAGCGACCTGGCGTCGGGCAGCTCGAAACCTTGTTTTTGGCTCCGCGATTGACAGCAGCGCAAACCATATCGTGCCACCAAGATCGGCTGGCAATGTCAGGTCAGATCTCGTAGCACCGAGAACCTCGCCCACGCGCATGACGGGGACCCAGCCCCAAAGAAGGGCAACTGAGACACAAGCGAGTAGCACCTGCCAAGGCATGCCAAGGTGATGCGTATGAGGTTCTTCACGGAGCCACGAAAACGCTAAATCCCAAGCTGGTGTCAAAACACGCCTCAAAGCTGGCTGTAAAGCAGCAACCCCGTTGATGGTTTCCGAGTAGTGAGAATAAGGCCAGCCAGCAGCAAAAAGCTCACGGCCAAAGTCGGTCAGCAGACGGTTCATCTCGGGGGCCCCTTCAAACCCTTGTGTCAGGAGCACCTTGAAGTCGAAACCACGGGCGCCAAGCCAACGCTCAAAAGCCTCCAGAAACTTCTGACGTCTACGCTGAGTCGGCTCCTCGACAGGCCTTCCTTCAGCCAGTGTCTTGTGCTCTCTTGCAGCCTGTCGCGCTTGGTCTGCGCGGTCGCGGGGGAGCAGCATGCCATGGCATCCTTTAAAACCCCACCCTGAACACCCTGAAGAACCCGGAGAGGCGAGGAAGAGGAAGAAAAGACACAAGAGGCGGCCGCAAAAGAAGAAGGCGAGGGAGGCGAGGAAGGGACCCTCGCCAGGGAACCCTAAAGTTGAATCAAAAAGGCGGGATGAGTGGCGAAAGTCACGCCAGTCAAGCACAGGTGACAATCCTGGCGGAGGCCCAGCAAGGAGACACACAAGTCGCTCCCAGTCTGCAAGCCAACGGCGCACCTTGGTGGCTGCAAGGCCCTCATAGAGCTGATCAATAGTCAACTCGGGCCACACTGCATGGTCAGAAGGCGGAGGCAAAAGCGTGTCACGAGTAGGACAGTCAGCGGGATTCAGGCGCGTAGGGCAGAAGTGGAAGACTGGATACAGGTCTGCAGCCAAGCAGACGGCGGCGACCTTGCGGAGGATGGGTGTTAAGCCTCTTGAGGGGCTGCGGCCTTTAGAGGCTGCCTGGAGTGCAACAGCAGAGTCTACAAACACCACGATCCGGAGGGACCCATGAGGGGCCAGGAAGCGCAGCAAGCGGAGGACCGAGGCGAGCTCCAAGATATTGATGTGGGACATGGCCCTCCAAGCCCATGCCTTCCCAACCCTCCACGGCAGAGACAACACAACATCATTCACAACGAAGTTTTCAAGGCCTTCAGCCTTTAGGCTTTGTGCAGCGGCCACATGGGCCTGCGCTCTAAGTGCTTGGTCAAACTCGTGGGCAATGGCATCTGCAAGGAAAGGCACGTACACGGAGGAGGCTGCTGTATGCTTCCCTTGGATCTTTACATGGGAATGATTCCTTGTGCACGGCTGCTGCAGACGGGAGAAATCTGCGTTGACCACCAGGAATCGAAACTCCTTCAGGTGGACGCTACCAAAAGAACAGGAGGCCAAAAAGACCTCACGGGCCCCCAACAGGAGCAAGCGCTTCCATTCACTGAGCCTTGCCATCTTGGACTTCCGGGGCTGCTCAAGCAAGGCAACGGCGCCCATCCGAAGGGCAACAAACACAAGCGTCAGAGCCCGAAGCGCCAAAGTGTTGCCCAAAAGCGTGCGTGGCTCAGACGGCGAGAAACCCCTAGGCTCAGTATCAGACCTCAAGCTGGGAGAGGCTGCGCACGAGAAGGTGGAGCCAGGGGGCCCCAAGGCCAAGCTGCGGAGGGTGCGACCTTCCAACATGTGCAACAACCAGTCAAGCACGCGGAGGTTCTGCAGGTCATAGGCAGGACTTCGTGCAATGTCAAGAGGAGGACCTACAACCCAACCCTTAGCGCTAAGTGCCTCAGTCAACCTACCAGAACTGGAGAAAACCTCAATGAAGTCGAACCTGAAAGCCAGGGGCCGGCTAGGGCTCACGGACGTCTGGCTCTGCAACAAGCGAAGATCGTAGGGCTCAGGATCAAGGTGCTTAGCCAGGAGTGCCTCCTCACGAGAGAAAATGCGAGAGTAGCCACCCTTCTTGGAGCCAGTGCGCCAAAGTGACCGGACCAGAAAGGGGGGCGCGGTGGAACTCACGAAAGCACCCTTTTGCTCGGAAGCGTCGGTGGCGTATAGACTGTCTGCCAGGACGGCGCCAAGATTGGACACAGCAAGCGGGGCCAGGATGGCCAGCAGGACCAACTCCTGGGCGACACACCTGGGAAGGCCAATGACACGCTCGGACAAGACCAAAACTCCTGGCGAGCACCGACATGAGCTGTCGCCTGTAAAGCAAGATGGAAGTCCAGTTGCCCAGCAGGCACAAGTGCAGACTATCGGTTGTGTGGGCAAGTCTGGCAACTTCAAGGCTGATCACAGAGAGAGCCGCCCTCTTCGCGGCAGGGGCTCCCAGAGTAATGAGGCCGAGCGCTGGAGTGCCGGGCGAAGAGTCGAGCTGCGCCCCAGCGACTCTCACGCAATCTCCGCCCACACGTCTTTGTCATCGGAGCCTTCGAGGGAGTACAAAGCATATGCTTCCTTTGCCAAGCGCAGCTTGGCAACGCACGCCGGCTCACTGCTGGAGCTAGCATCGCAGACTGAGGCCACAAAGAAGTCGTCGATTATGAGGCCCTGGGCCTCTGTGCTGCCTTTGCAAGGCCTGTTGGAACAAAGACGGTCGCCCCCACCGAGGAGACCGTGGCTAGCGGCTAGCGAGCAAAGAGGCATGCGCATCCGAGGCCAGTTCGACACCGATATGGTCCCCTTGAGCAATGGCCTTGAAGCAAGGCACCAAGAGGTCGGAGTTGAACAACAAAGGCTCCAAGCGATCCTTAGCAGGCTCCTCGTGAAGGAAGTCGCTTCTGACCTCGTGCAGTCTTTTTCCCGAAGAACGCGGACATCGCTGGGCCTCGAACCTCTCAAGTGCAGCCGTGCCAAACAGCATGCTACGCGGCAGAGCGGGACCCAGCATGTTTGTCTCAGCGCGCCGGTCTGGCACCCAAAACTGATGGTAAAAGTCACGCCTGTCAGTTATTGAAATCCTGACAGTCTCGCGGCTAGGCCGGGCCTCAAGTTGGCACAGCAGGGGCCCTACCGGGATGATTGCGGATGGGCCGCAAACCCTGCCTCCTTCACACCAGTTTCGACCCCTTCTGTCAATGATCTGTCGATCCTTTTCTGGGCTTTTGTAGCAGTTAAAAGCCCGCGAAACGTGATGGCTCAAAGAGGCAGGTACGTTGGAGGGCCTAAGATGCAGCAAGCCCTTTGAATCCCAGATCTTGGCCAAGGCCGCGACCTCTTCGGGCCGCTCTTTGGTCCAATCAGCAAAGACATCAGTGGGAGGCATGCCGGTGTGCAGCAGAGCATCAGGCTCACAGAAAGCCATGTAGAGGTTTGGGCTGAGGAAAGGCCGAGCGTCAAACTGGCCGCGGCCAGAAAGCTTCAGCCTTGAAGCACAAAGGGGCCTGTAAGGCTCGAGTTCGGGAAGCACAGACGGATCAGTCGGTACCTTCTCACCTTCCTTGCATCGTAGCCTTTGGGACTGATGGTAGTCAACAACGAGATCAACTCAGAAAGGCGTGCAACCAATTGGGGATTGCGGCGGCCTGTGCTGACAAGGAGCTCCTCGCCAACAGAGGCACCGAAAGCCTTCAAAAGCCTACCCACGGAAGATGTGAGGCGAACCTGCACCTGGGTAGGTGGCCGCTGCAAAAGGGCCAGCGGTATTGGCACGAAATCGTTGTGAAGGAAGTTCAGGGCCATAACAACGACGTGCAAGAGACGCCTGTGCAGTATGCGTCTCCTAGTCCGGGAAGACAAACCCAAAGGAAAAGGTTCAAAAGCCCCAGGGCTTGGCACCGGAAGCGGGAACACAAGACCAGCTGCACGGCACGAAGGCTTGTCAGGAACGAGCCTGTTCAGATGCAAAGTTGACTTCAAAAAAGAAGCAAAAGTGGTTCGGGAACAGAACACTCCCCGAAGAAGACCCCCAGCCCACGTAGCAAAAGACACCTTCGTTGTGAACCAAGTGTCCGGCTGATGGTCAAGGGGAGCCAGCATCCACATTAGGTATCCTGCCTCCCTTTGGCCGGCGTATCCGCCGAATCTCTCCAAGTAGCGGCACATCATCGGGCTGCCTTGCAGCTCTGCAAGGCTCTGGGGCGCTGCGCTTGCAGGATTGAGCCGCCGAGAAACCTGCTGCATGACTTGAAGGAAGAAGTTCCCTGTCCGGCTGGACAGAGCTTGCTGGAGCCGCTCCCTCTTTGCTGCTCCCCGAGAGGCCAAGGAGGACGAAGAGCCTGATCCGGACGCCAGGTCGGCTAAGCCTCCGTCTGCTTGGGAGAGGACATGGGACATGAGGACAGAAAGCGCCTGTGTCTGCTGCATGATTGCGGCCTGCATGCTGGGAAACTCGGCTGACTCCGGAGGCATCCCATATCCCCGCTCCGCAGGCTCGTCCTGAAGTGGCACGCCTGCCCCCAAATCCAGAGGTTCCCTCGTCCGGGGCGGCGGTCCTATGAGGTTTGCTTGGGGGGACACAGAAAAACCCTTGCCTAGACCCGAAAGCTGGAAAGGCTGCTGATGGGGGGGCTTTGGCTGCACACTCGGAAAGCGCATCTGAGAAGTTGCAGAGGGCCCTAACTGAGCCAGCTCCATGGATACAGGAAGGCGGGCCTCCAAATCCTGCTGACCTTTCTGCAAAGCTGCAAGCTGCTTTCCAATCTGGGGAGCAGGTCCGTCACTGCAGAGGGCAGCCGTTGTGAGGCGCTTGGCCTTGGTTTGCTGTTTCGCCTTGGCTTTCGGGGCCAGGTCGGCTTGCTCCTCCACTGCAGAGTAGAAAGCCACGCGGTCCCCAGCAGCCCGCTATCCAGGCCCTGGTGGCAGTGAGAAGGGCCGGCCCCACTGGCAGTGCATCTGGGTGATCCTCCAAGAACAAAAGGCAGTCTGTCAGATCGTCTCTTCGCGATATTCCTGAAGAAGCTCTATGACCCCAACCCGAAGTCGCACACAAGGACTTGCGCATCTATGCCGAGCAGGCTCTCTGCTCCCAGTTCGTCCGTCACGGCAAATGGTACGGTCAGAAGCTTTGAGGGCCCCACAAGGCTGTCTTCGTGAGCGGTATGCCCTAAAAGGGTTGGAGCCAGGAAGCCGGGAGGAATTGCAAGAATGACCCCCTCGCTCCGGGAAAGCACCGGCACAGCGTACGCAGCCTCCAAAAGGGAGGATTTTCCTTCCCCCGTCCAGCGGAGAAGGTGAAGGTTCAACTGGCCCTCGGCGAGGGAAGGCAAGAGAGTGGCATCCATGGTTGCTCGAGCGGAAATGGCAAGCCGGCTGCGTGGCACAAGATGTCTGAGTCTTCCTGTGCGCCCACGATTCTCCTGAATGCGACGGCGTTCGGGGACCGAACGGGTGAGTCAGGGCCAGGGGCACGAAGAACAATGCAATGAGCAAGCGCGGCAGGGAAAGAAGCCTCAACTTCCTTGTAACGAGGCGGGATGAGGTGCTGTGGTGCGTGGAGGGGGCGCCGGAGCTCCACGGGACCCGAGCTCACGGCTTGCAATAGGGCCTACTATATCCCAACAGAACCACTAGGGCTAGGGGGATGAAGGGAACCCTGTGCAGCAGGAAAAGCACCGGCTGGCGCCGAAACAGCAGTAACCTCAAAGCCTCGGAAAAGTGCTCAAATGCTCGTGAGAGCTCACTCTGGCCCATGCAAGTACTTGCGCAAACGGAGAGGAGTAGAGGCCTGCGAGGGGGCCTCAGCGCGGGAAGTCTCAGGCCTGGGAAATGCAGCTGCAGGGCTCGGCAGAAAGAGTGAGGCACGGAAGAAGTAAAGAGCAAGAAGAATGCCAAAAAGAGTGCCCGAGGCAAAGGAGAAAGCCAAGAGGGCGGTGGATCCAGAGCAGTGAGCAGGACACCAAAGACCCCACCAGTTGGAAGACACCCCCGAATGGATGAAACCCAAGACCTGGGGCACAAAGTTCATGCTTGAGCAGCCGCAGAGAACGCAATCGCACCTGTAGGTCAAGGTTGGGAGCGGGCGTTCCCAACAAGAATGAGTTGTGCCAAGGCAAAGTGTGAGCCAAAGCTTGCAATTGTCAACACAAGGGCAATCCAAAGCTGTGCAGTAGGGTTCCAAGCAAAGCCAGACCTTCAGCAACGGACTCCCACCCCTGCGCCTGTGCGCAAACCTCGAGTTGCTGCAGACCTTCCTCTCTTCAGTTCAGCCAACAAAAAGCAAAACAACAACCAACAGCGGAGGCGACGAAGCTACCAAGAAGATCTACGCGCTCAGCACCAAAGCTCGTCGTGCAGCTTGGACCGCTTCCATGGGGAGCAAAATGTTGTTCAAACGTTCTTCTGTTTCACACCCAGTTGCAAGCCCCACAAGACCGACCTGCTGCACTGATGTAGCAGACCAGGCAAGTGTTATCTTGGGTGTTACTGACATGGTTGAAGAAAACATGGAAAACATCGACCGCGCAGGAAAGTCTGTGGCCAGCAAGGACTCCGCTGCAACATCCGAAATGCAAGACTTCCGCGTCAAGGGCAAGTGCAGCAAGGGGTAATAGTTTGCGGTAAACACGATGCAGCCATCCCGAAGATACTCGACTAAATGCTTCTGGCAAAGAGGGCATCAAACTCAGTAAGATGGCCTGACATAAAGTCAGCGTAGCACTGAAACGCACTGCCATCGATAAGACTAATTCGTTCTTGCTACATAGCGCAGATACCTTACGCCTAAGCTATCCGTACTGCACAGACGCACAAGAACCAAAGCATGTACTTGCGGAAGGGAACGGGCGTTCCCAACAAAACAAGAGCCTAAGAGAGAGTGTACCTGCGGAAGGAAACGGGCGTTCCCAACAGACAAAGGACCAACAAAGAAGATTGGAAACGGGCGTTTCCAATCGTTAAAAGGAATTCATGTAACGAGAGATTAACTGTGCGGCACAGTTGACAAAAAGGCTTGTTGCAGTGCTGCTTGCCAAGTGTAATCCGGCGCTGGCAAGAAATTGCACAATGCTGCAGCTCCAGCAGAAAGCAAAGACAGAACCCAGCATACCTACGCCTCTGGGCTATCCCAGAGGGGGCCTCTACCTTCAAGTAGGGTTCCAAGCAAAGCCAAACCTTCAGCTGCGGACTTCCATCCCTTCTACAAAATCGCGATCAGAGGCGTGGTCTAGGCTTGGACGCGCCGGCGCTGCTTCCGCCATGCGCACCAAGGCAACGTGCTGAAAGCGAGGTGAAGGTATCCATGCCGGGAGTGGGCGGTTGCCTTCCACTTCAAATCCAAGCTCTGAATTGTGGAAGCGTTGGCTGTTGAAGGTGATGTGTTGCAAGAATTGCGACAGGTGCAAGGAACAGAGCTCCAGTCGGTCTTGCTAGTAAATCCTAGCAAGAACTTTCTTCAAAACTTGAAGAAAAACGTCACGCCACAGGCGAGTATTACGATAGTGAGCAACTTGCACAGCTCTCTGTCAGTCTCGGATCTACCTTGTGTGCTCTTTCGAAACTATGACAGAGAGTTCTTGCATCAAGTTTGCGGGCTCACTGTTATTGGAGCTATTGAAGTTGAAAACAAGCGAGAGTTGGTTTATTTGGTCACTTACGTCGGATTTTGTCAAAATCCGACTCATACCTCTTACCATCACGCCCACCATGCGACCGGAGCTCAGCAGCACAGAGGTCATTATTGCAGGTACTGTTGGCACCTTTGATGGAGAAGTTGATCTCCTTATCAAGACCTTCGGACTAGCCTACGTCAGGAAGGCGCAGCATCCTATCGTGGAGTTGACTGACAAGGACAATAGATGCTCCGTCTGTCTTAGAGCCAAAAGAATCAGTATCCTGCAGCTCCAAGCATTGATGTTCAAGATTGAAGAACTTCATGACCAAGTGCTAAAACGGACGGAGGAGAAGTCACAGATTGAGCTTCAAATCTGGTATCGTTTTGCTCCTCTGGAAGGATTGCCCGGCAACAGCATTAACTTTGTTGATCTTCCGTATTCCATCAGCTCTAAGAAGCAAAAAGATGAAGCCTTTAGGATACATTGTATCCTTAATCAGCATAGGCTCATGATTGCCTTTCATTCTGCCCCTGGAAAGTACGTCAGGATCTTTGTGGATCCTTATCAACTTCAGAAAGTTACACTGGAGCTCCGCCAGAAACAGCTAGCGATCCCAGATGAGCTTGCGCTACAGGCGGCAAGGTTCCACATCATCGGGGTTAAATCTTCGCAGGAGATCTTTGCCTGGAAGGTAACTGCCCCCAGTAACACTTCTGATGTCTCTCTGCAGATTACTTTCCAGGATTGTACGTGGAACCCGCAGGAGATCCAGGAGTATCTCAAGCAGATTGCGCTGCCTGTCCAATATCAAGGTATCGTACATGTTCAAATTGGAGACGAAGTCATTGTACCTGCTGCGCATGTGGTTGCGCATGCCTCCATTGCTGACATGCTTGTTCATAATCAATACCTTGATCTCCCATGTGGCAGAGCAACTGTTCAATTGCTTCAAGAGGTTGTTGATGCACCAAAATGGGTCAGCAAACCCATTAATCATATATCAGAGAACCCCAGGGAACACTTCCTGAATTGCCACTCTGGGAATGATAAAGTTGGGCAAGGAAGGTTGATTCATGTCAGAGCAAGGGATGAATATCAGCCTGTCACCAAACAGAGAATGGCCAGTATCGTATGGCACAAAGATGACCTTGAAACTCACTTCTTCATCCTTGACAAACAAGCACCCTATGTGGTCATGACTGGCAAGTGTGAAGATATACCAGAGCTTCAGAAGTTGCAAAGCCTCCAGGCTTTCCTGCGGCAGAACTCTATCTTCCAAGATTGGGTAATACCTGATCACTTGCCTAAGGTCTGCCAGAATGACGAAGATTTTACTGCTGAACAGGGGATTATCCAATATCTCCTTGTTCGAATTGTTGGTAAAACTGAACTTGAGATCCCCTTGATCCTCAGGAATGGGCACCACCTTGTCTGTCATCCTGGGACATCAGTGAACAGCAACGTCATTCTGTCGCTGCATCAAGGAGCGCTTCTTTTTCTTCCACGATGTCACTCATGTGACATCTTGAAATTAATTGAAGCCAAACCGAGCGACATCTACGCATTCGATCTCTGTGCAAAAAGTAACCCTAAAGCGGACCTCAAGGTTGGCCATAATAGCACCCCTCCAATTAATAACCGGAAATCAGACCAACAAGATGTTAGTATTGAGCAATCGGACACTGCCCAGCGTCCGACTTTGCTTACATCAGCCACGGTCTGTCATGCCGGAACAGGAAGTGAGTCCCAAGACAAGAAAATTCAGGAAGCACAGTCCTTAGCTAAAGGTGCTGAAAGTTCCAACAAAAGGGGCAATGAGGCTGACAAAGGGCAACTCGAGACTGTTCGAAGACGAAACACGTCCTTAAGGTTTCAACCTGAAGTTCCAGCTAACGTTCAAGAACAAGTGCAACGATGTATTGCAGGACTATATTGCCCTGTTGCTGCGGCTTACCGCATAATTGCTTCTGCACAATGGAGCAAAGAAAACAGTCAGCACTATGCTCCTTTTCCCAAACAAGCTGCCCTAGTGCTGGCTGCGATGGGCTACAATGTCGGAGAAACTGCAAGAGCAAAGCTTGATCATATCCTTGGTCAGGTCTACCTTGATTTGGCAAATAATACACCTTTGGAGTCTTTGGAGCTTCAAAGCTTCACTGACGTTTACGCCAAAGCCATTGCAGCAATTCCGGCAAATACTCAATTTAGCCTTCTCCTGCAAATCGAATGCAAGTGCTCAAGATGCCAACAGCCGCAACCGGTTGTTGCACTTCCTCTTCTCTCAGAGCAAGATTCTTCCGAACAGCACAGCATTCTCCCTGACCTTGGCCAACTTGTTGATCTTGCTATTTCTTATCTTCAGCAGAATCTTAGCCCACGTACCGAGGTGTGCAAGCTTGAGATTAAGAGGTTGCCCTCCTTCTTCTGCATTCTCACCCATAAAGTGCAACGGAGTGCTTTCAAGCAAGTTTGCAAAGCGGAAGATGACGTCAGGAAGGTGCAGCACTTGTACAACGTGCTTGCTATCGTCTTGCATGATCCGAAAGCCAAGCACACTACATGGTGCTGCATCATGCTAAAGAACACAGCGGAGAATCTATTTTGCTCTATGACTCGATCTATGGGGTCAGAAAAGAAAACATTTGGCCTGAGTTAACCAAGCCTACGCTACATATCGAAGCCATCTTCATCAGGAGTGCAAGTATGAGGAAAGGAGTTCCATCCACTAGGTTTTCAGCCTTCCTGGCAGTGATCCACCTGCGGGCCCAAGGCACTCCGGATAGCCCCAGACCAATGGCCGCATAAGGCAAGAGAGTGCACTTCGCTGAAAGGGAATAGGTGGTTTTCGAAGTAAGGGCCTCACCCTGAAGAAGCTCAAATCCCGAGTCCTCATCCACCGTCACAAATATCCTCTGCAGTGTTTGAGAGTCACGCCACCGTGATCCAGCATGGAAGCAAAACAACAATTGCCCCGCAATGCACCCATGGCGTGTAGAACACCTCATCATGAACCGCTCCAAAACCTCAACTTGCCCAGCCGTCAGCTCCTGTTTCTGACACAGCGGGCGCTTGCCAAGATGCATCTGTCTTGCTAGCCCTCGGCAACGCGAAGAAACCACCTCCTCAACGTCTACAAAGTTAAGCTTCACCAAGCCGTCTAGGAAGCGAATTGCCTCGAGCAAATGAGTACCAGCAGTAGCCCCCGCGTTCTTCTCCAAGTGTTTCAGATACTGGTAGAGCTGTGACTCGGAGAACCTCAAAGGGGAACCACTACGGCCCATCAGCCAACTTGCAAACTTTCCCAGCGAACAAGACCTCTTGTATATGGTGCTGGCGGCCTTCATTACGAACACGTGGTCAAAGGCCGAAGCAATGTCCTCTTCCGAGGCCAAGTTACGAATGTCAGTCGCCAGGGTGCATCCCAACTTTGAAGCCAGGGGGTCAAGCATTACAAGACTGCGGAGTCTGTTAACTGCGTGATTTCTCAGATCTTCATCAGACTTCTCAAGGCGGAAGTGCTGGAGCCTCTTTTCCACGACCCAAGAAAGGCCCTCATCCGAAGTGGGTAAGGACGGCGCAGCCCTCGGAGGATCCAAGGACTCCTGCAGTCCAACCTCAGAGAAAGCATTTGCCCAGAGCCACTCTTCATGAGAATTCCGATCAGAGAAATTTCCGAAGACCTCCCCGAAAGGTCCACTCTCCCATGGCTGACGCGGTCGTTCAACCCTGGCTTTCTTAATGCAGAAAAGCATGGCCGTCTCTTGCATGGCCAGGATGTGCTGATCACACGAAAAAGAGGGCATATGATCGAGATCAGGAAGACGACTCTGACGATCCTCTAAAGGGGGACTCGTACAAACTGCACCCACATCCGACTGAGGAGGTTCATCACGCACCATGTTATACCATTGCACCTCACCATCAAGCTGCTCAGGTTGCCCTTGGGAAGAAAGCTCAAAATCCTTTTCAGAGACCTCCCCAATTGCATCTTCCGGATCAGACAAACCAAGACCTCCTGATTCCGGCAAAGGAAAGGGTGGTTCGCTTAGGAAACTCGAGCCAGGATCTAAAAGCACCTCCTGCGCGTCGAGGAGAGGTAGGTCAGGCTCTGTCAGGTCAGTCTCTTCCAGGCACCCCGACTCACCCCCTAGCATGGTGCCGGGAGGTCGAAGCTATGCGGAAAGGCCCAGAAGCTGCCGGGCGCACGCGTGGGATCGATGTCCAGCGGTGGCCACGGCCCTCCAATCTGCCTCGGTCAGGAACAAGAAGATGCGCGACCCCTCTGATGTGCTGATGAGTACGCCTGCAAAGGAAGCTTCAAGAACGTAGGAAAACAAATGCGGGGCCGCCCCCGCGCGTCTCTGAAGCAGCTGCAAATGAAAGCGTCTCGGAAGGATTCGCACAGGTTGAAAAGGCGGGGCTCGGGGAACTGGCGCCCAATCCCAGCTCAAGGAAGAATCAGTGGCAGATTCCTCAGAGGAGTCGAACATCCATGAACCCTCGGTTCATCAAAAATTGTGAACGGTTCCGTGTTTGAGCCTTTGCGACCAAATACAAACAATTCTGCATGCTCTGAAAACTCATGTATGTCAAGCAAGAACATGACTCTGGTCTGCATGCAAACAACGGTTCCCAAGTTTTTATACACTTTGGTAACAAACTTTCAACGGGAAAGGAAACATTAAAATCATTCGGAGAAAACCCCGGCTCTTAAAACGAGCCTGTTTAGTTGACGGTAGAAAATATTATCCGCAAGCGGAAGGCTATCCAGAGCACTGAACGTATACCACATCCTTGCACTCACGCCATTCACGGCTGAAAACCAAGTCCATTCGATCTTCTGCTTGTTCTGTTCTTCATTTCGATGCCACAGCTCAAGGCTCGTAGTTTGGAAACACACTGCAACCATTCCCAGGCAAAATGCCACAAGCATGTACCACTTCCACATGTTCGAATGATCAGTGACCACGATCCACGGTGAGCTGCTCTCGGTTGCCTCCGCTGCATCACACCCTGCAAGCATCAGGGACATCACGGCAATGCGAACGAAGGCCTTGCTCTTGACACATTTCGATCGGAACTGTTTGCTCACTTTCCTCAAGTGCACATTCGTAGCAACTTCTTCAAGAATCTCATGCCACTCATGTTCACCCACAGATTCCATGCTGTTGCTCATGTCCACGACATTCTGGGCACCTAGCAATCCTTTCAAGCGCTTCTCCGACAAGACTTTGGTGGATATGTCGGATGGGTTGCACAAGCCTGAGACTGGCCGGCACAACAGCTCTTTCGCCTGAACACGTTCTTGCACCCAAAACAGTCTGGCATCGATGTGACGAGTCCTATTGGAAGGGCCCTGACGATGGGCCAATTGCCTTGCTGCGGAATTGTCCAAACGCACCACGGCCTGGATGGGATCGGGAAGTATGGCTTCGAGGCATTGCTTGATGAAAAGCAAATCGCAACTGGCAGATACCGCAGCATACCATTCTGATTCACAAGATGACAAACTGACAACTTTCTGTCCCCTGCATGTGCTGAAGATTGCCGCTCCATCAAGATAGAACACCGCTCCACTCATTGACCGGCGGCTGAATTGGCTACCGCTCCAGTCAGCATCACTGAAAGCTTCAAGCAAATGGCCTTGACACTCATCGTTGCCATAGCCACGATGCAACACAGATGCACCCACATGCTGTGGAACAAGATGGATGGCATAGCCTTCAGTACCTCGCAAGTACGATGCAAGTTTCTGCACAGCCCGCCAATCTGCTTGTGTTGGCTCTCGCAAGCGCTGGGCTAAGGACCGGATGACGAACGCACAGTCGCCACGATCAGCACTGCAATACATGGCTATGCCTATGGCAGTCCTAAACCTTGATGCATGCTCTGCATCAAGCAGTGGAGAGTCTGAGGGCTTCAGCAACTCCTTTGTGCATGGCGTTCTTGAGGTTTTCTTTGGGCCAACATCAACCACTTTGCAAAGCTTGTGAAAGAGGTCGGACTGTGACTGGATGACAACACCCTCACTGGTGATCAAGTGCTTGCGCTTCAGGAAATTCACACTTTCTCCCTCATGTGCTGCTAGGGTCCATGTCACCTCAAACTCGCTCTCGATGAGAGGAAGGAAACGGTCACGCAAGAAAGAGATTTTCCCTACGATGAACATGTCGTCGACGTGTATCAGCAACTTGCTGTCTTCCACAATCCACAATGCCGGGCATGCAGGGCACACAGTGACTTTCAGGTGTTTCCGCACGAATGAAAGGAAGTGCAAATGCCACTTGATCGCCCCGTCACGTTGACCTGGTATGCAACGGTCGAACTCGTACTCGAACTCGCTTGCATAGTCAGACGGCATTGAGGCTATGACCCTTTCGCCTTGAGGAACGGTGAGGTATGCATCCTTCACGTCAAGAACTAGCATTCCATACTCACCTTCGGAGACCTTTCTCTTGCTGGCAAACAACCAAGGCAGGAGCCTTGTCACGGCTGCATTGGTGGCAGGCGCAAAGATGTCCTCACGGTCCATTTCTAGCCACCTATACTCCCGAGCACACAACCGCGAACGCCTTAGCACCATCGGAACGCCATCCTTTGTCTTGGACCTCCATGTTCGAACAAACTTCGTGCTCAGACGTTTCACATCAGGCTCTCTGCTCTGGCCTTTCACGTTCGATTGCCGAAGGACCCCTTTCCTGATGAGCCGCTGGACCTCATACTCATCGGAAATCGCATCAAGCGCACGCAGCTCATCGGCATCTAAGTCAGGCTCAACTGGGAACCACAGGCGTGACTCCAGATCTTTGAGCTTCTGCTTTGACAACGCACCTGCTATGCCGGACTCGGGTTCATCACTGAGTACCTCGTGGGATTGGCCTTCCTCATACACATCGTCGATCCATTCCCCATGGACCTTGGGATCAGACCATTCTTCGGCTTGCTCAGTCTCTTCGTCATTGACAGCAAACTCTTCATCAAGCACGCGACGGATTCTGGGAACCTTTGCAGGTTGGGACGAGGCTGCATCCCCGCCGAGCTCCTGCCCCGCCGACCTCTTCGGCAACAACTCAGACAGCATGCTGGAGTCTGGGAGAAGATTGGGCTCTGTACTGCTTGAGGTGGCCGGGCCAGGAAGTGCTGGAACAATGGGACTCACAGGTGTTACTGACGCACGACTGTCATCACGATCAAGCAACAAAGTTTTGCGCGAACCTGGAACTGACGATGTCACCGATGCTGGTTGTATCTGTGGAACTACCTCGGGGATTATGGGCTCATTATGGGCTGTCTTAGCCTGTCGGGGCAATCCGCCTGGGGGCGGCATGAGCTCCGGAATCGGTGGCACCAACGGCGCGGCCACAGCATTCGGTGCACGGGCCTTAGCTTGGGGAACCGTCTTAGTGCCTAGGGTACCCAAACTATAATCCCAGGGCATGCCTTTGACCTCATTTGCAAGCTTGGCTTCCAGGGCCCACGGCTGGCCCGTCCGGCGTACAGACTTGGTGAGCATCACTCCATTGGCTGTACCTACGATGAACATGTCGTTCACCGGCGATTTCGACAGAAACATGCTCATGCTCCAACGAGGGTTCCCTTTCTGAGATGGGCGCACATACGCATATACCGGCTCACCAAACGGCACCAGTTTGCCGTTGTAGCGTGAACCTGTGCATCGTTCATATGCTGTCAGACCTCCCTTGACCTTGAACCTCGAGTAGGTCCACGACGCATGAAGAAAGGACCACCCGAACAGCGGATGATTCACGGGGATCTCGACACCCAGCTTCTCACGGCACATGGAAAGCATGACATTTGCAAGACCACGGATGACATCAACTGCCTTCTCGACACAGCCGTTTGCCTGGTGTGCTCCAACCGGAGGGTTCCGGATCCTTGTCTTAAAACCCAACCGTTTCCTAGCATTCATTGCTAAACCCTGCAGCTGCAACATGGACGGCTCCTGATCACAGCGAAGTTCAACTTCCGTGTGTCCGAGCAGTTGGCACAGCCGGACAACCTCCACAGCTGCAGACTTCATGCTTTGCGATGACTTGTCCGGAAGGGGCACAGCAAGGATGTAGTCAGTGTGACTACAGTGCACAATCAAACACGTAAGCTTGTCCTTGTCGGGCGAATCTTCACGGGCGAATCTTCACGGGCACATTTTCCTTCAGCATCATAGCCTGTGTAGCACAAATCGAAGCTGATTGTGGGATATTCACGGGCACTGCCTTCCACCAGTGTTCGATGTTGATCGGGAACAGCCTTCATCATGGTGCAGTGTTTGCACCAATTTGCAAACGGCAAATGGGTGACCTCGTGCAATGTGCGGGCCTCATCGCTCGGTGGTTTGGGCTCGAACTGCATGCGAGGCTCTCGGGACACAACATCTTGACTTCTTTCAGCGACCTCAAGCTCAGCCGCCAGCTTTTCTTTCTGGAGGTATCCCTTCATGCGGTCGAAACACCGCTGCTTGGATCCCGACTTGCTCAAGCCTAGCCTTTCGCATCCTGCACGCAATGCCGCAAGCGTGCTGCTCATGCTCAAACCGACACCATCTACAGTGACCACATGATCTCCCACAGCAGGCGCAACAGGAACCTCGATGGTATCAGCCACCGGCCGAGGTGGTTCAGGAGCAAACTCTTCAGGCTCAACTCCCATCGGGGCATCAGGAAGTTCGTCGGGTTCGAGGCCAACACCTCCAACCGGCTGGCGTCCACTCTCTTGCACATGACTCTCAAGGGCATCTACCTTGACGCCAAACACATCAGGATCTTCTTCACCTGTGCTCAAGATGGTTATGCATTCGCACTCTCCACACGGAAACTCAGCGGTCTCATCGCTCAGTTGTCTCCACGGAACACACCATTCAAGCAACTTCCAGCCTTCATCAAGCTTCACCAATGTGCTGCGATTGGGCCACGTGATAGGCACCAACAAAGAAGGATCGATGAACCTGTCACTGACCCCTCTCCACACAAAGTGTCCCGTGCTCTCAAGTGTTTGCCAACCGAAGCTGGCATCGACCAACTCCTGGCTAGGGACCGCACTGGTGAACCTCACCTGTGCCTCGGACTCCAAGCCATCGTCCCCATCGTCGTCTGCAACGCGACGCAGCACAGCATCAACTTTCAAGCTATTGCCTTTGAACGACATTGGAACCTCAATGCCTGATGCATCATGCCTGATGTACATGTGGTTATCACTCCAAACGGGGAACCAACCTCCACGCATGAACTTGCCCATCGAGAGCAAGGGCTGGGTGACCGGTGTCACCACACAGCGTTCCTTCCAAGTGATCTCACGACCATCTCGGGCCACAACAACAAACTCCACATCTCTGCATTGCTTGACAGGGAGAGCGCCTCCTTGCGCATCACGCACTGACATGCTCTCGGCACCTCTACCTTTGGAACCTTTGTGGCCAAATGCCATGGGCAGGCAGCTCACATCAGCACCACTATCCATGATCACTTCAACAGGTGTAGGTTGGACAGTCGAGACCTCATGCACGACTGCTCGAACACTCGAAATCAGGGCTTCAGGCGATTGAGGGATCCCGGCAAGGACTGCATCATCGCTGGCACGAAGGGATTCATCGAGGCACTGCATCCCAGTGCATGGGAACTCCACGAAGCCATCAGGACTGGGCCTCCATTCAGTGCAGGTCCAGTTTGCATCACCATCACTGTACGACATGTCGAACTGCTCAACAGGCGTGCTGGGCAAATGCTGACAATGGGTTTTCACAACAGCATCACAAGCACTCACACGCTCAGGAGGCAGCTGCATGTGCATGCGCTCAAGCACAACACTCCTCACCGTGGCTTCATCATTGGAAAACATCGCACTGAAGTCGAACACACAATCACTGGCATCCAGTTCAACTCGCCTGACAGCAGTCGAAACAGATGACTCTGCAACGCTTGCCGGGGGCTGCGACGCGGTGGCACTGCCTGCAGGATTGCTGGCAGTCTGCTCCACATAATTCACACGATTAGGGTTCTTGTAGCATTCACGCTGGGCATGGCCTGTCTTCCCGCAGAACCAACACACGATGTTCTTGGATTTACCGCTTTTGCCATCATTCTGGTGCTCCTTTCCTTTTCCTTTGCCTTTTCCTTTGTCCTTTCCTTTTGGCTTGTCTTTGTGGTGGGCATGCTGCCCTTTGCTCTGCCATGGTTGCCAAGGCTGTTGATGCTTGCCTTTGCCTTTTCCTTTGTCATGTTCCTTCCCTTTTCCTTTGCCTTTTCCTCCTTTCTTGCCGCCTTTCCACCACGTGACAGCATCGACCTCCATCGGGACTGGATCTTGCGCTGCTGACTGACCAGAAGGAGCAACACCAAGGGCTTGGTGCACGGCAGTAGTGGTCCAAGGAGTAGTGCTGATCTCATAACTCAGCACGTATGCTCGAACACTGTCAAAGCTCGCGCTTTCGTCCATTTGGAGCTGTATGTGTTGACGGATACGCTGGGGCAAACACCGAAGCAGAGTCCCGAGAAGGACGTCATCGCCCACCGAACGTCCTGTGACTCTTCGGTATTCGGTGGCGATTCTCTCAAGATTGTTGATCTGTTCTCTGAGGGAACGCTCTTTCACGAATGCAGGCATAGATACCAAGGCATTGAGCAGGCCCAAGCTGCGAGCCTTTGACTTCGGGGCGTAGATGCCCAAGAGGCGTCGGAAAGCCTCCAGGCCGTTTCGCTCAGTCACTTCCCGAAGAAGTGTCTTCGGTTTTCCCCGAAGCAGGCTTGTGAAGATGGCATAAAGCTGATTCGATCGAGATGCGGTGTCGGGCGGCAACGTGCTCATCACGATAGGATCTTGGGGATTGTCCTCAACCACTTTCAGTTCACGTTCGAAACTGCCATTGGCGAACACTAGCCAACTTTTAAACGTATGAACCCACTCTTCCCAAGCCATTAAATCCTGATCATGATTGTTGCTACCGAATTCCGGGGGCTTACTCAAGATTTTGCTTGCGTCGGAGAACCCGGTGGTGTTGGAGCTGGAGGAAGCTCTGGCTCCTGCAGCACTCATGGCTGCAACTGCTGCTTGGGAGGCAGCACGAGTGGCTTCTGTCATCTGCTGCATCATCAACATCATCTGGTCCTGAAGTGAAGTGGGACTTGTCGGAGAAAACGGATTGGCACCTCCGACAAACTGGGCAGGATCAAGCTCTTCATCAGAATCATCGGGCTGCACTGGCACCTGTTCCGCCATGGTGCTCAGCTTCAGACTCAGACGTCAGGTCGATAGGCTCTTCTGCAGGGCACAAACGCCCTTCAAAGGACCTTCTCTTTGCACTAGGCTCTGACACACTCTCAGGATTGGGCTCAAGCTCAAAGGGATCGTCTGCAAGGCGCAGACAACGCTGGAATTTGGTGGGGCGCTCCTCTGACAGGGACTGCTCGAACAGAGCAATGTCACGCTCGAAGTTAGGGTGCTCAGCGGCAGGCTGAACTGCAGATTCTTGCAAATGCCAAGGGACAGCAGCCTCCCAGACTGCTTCACAGCCGTGCCAGATAAAGGCTTCTCGCAGGCTTGTGTTCTTGATGCACCTAGACCCAAACTGCAAAACCTCGTCTACAGTGTTCAAGGACTTCAACCGATGCTCGCACGCTTCACGGACCACCTCCAAGTTCTTTGCCCAACTATGATCTCGGCGATTTGCAGGTTTAGGCCTTTCAAGCAATTGTTCAAAGTAAAATTCAAGGAGTTTCTCTTTCAAAATGGCAAGTGACTCGCAAGTAGACGTGGCTGCTGCTCGAGCAGCTGTGCCGTCAGGCACTCGCAGAGGCTATGGCTCAGGTCAAGCTACGGCTCCACTGACAGTCCCTTTTCCCTGAACAGCAGAACGCAACTTTCCGCACACTGGCCCCTGAACTCAGCCCTCACCAAAACCGAAAACGTGTAGGAGCCCTGGCTGTCCAGGCGCTCCGCTACGATGAACAGAAAACTCACTTTTCCACTCCAAATCTGAGCCTTATGAATGCAAAGAGTCGTTGCTCAAGCTAGGTGAAAACGAGACCAAAAACTGTCATGTGAAAACGGGGCATGCTACATGTAACAAAGTTGAACAGGGAAACAAGAGAGCGCGGCCTTGAGGTCGAAGTAAGTGAGCCACGGGAGGCTGACAGCGGTCAGCAAGTGGCAGCGGACTGCGATATCCAGGAATGTGCTCAATGTCAGCACAAAGGCCGGACCAGCGTTGAAAGCACATGAAGCAAGAGAGGACAGCTGCAAGAGCTGGCACAGAGCTAAGTTTTTTCTCGGCAACTGCTTCAGCTCCCGAGTTGTCAGAACGAAGGCAAACACGAAGTGGTCCTCGGCAAGAGGGAAGCGTATCGTGTATGCACCACAGGAGAAGCAATTGGGCCAGCAGCTCCAAGGCTGATATGTGGGCCTGCAAAGGAGCAGAGAAGAGAGACAGATGTTCAGCAGCCACAGAGGCAGACCAGTGCAAGGAGAACCACCTAGAAACACCCGAATACCAGGTGACGTAACCTCCTAAACCACACCCCAGATCATCAGCAAACGCGTCAGCCTCAGCGACTAAGGGCAGCACAGGAGGTGAGCGAAGGCTGAAGATGAAGGGAGTGTCTGCCAGCAATGCCATCCACGACTCGGCTGCTTTGCGAGCATCATCATTGTTATTGTTCAAAACCGTGCTTGTTATGAAATGTCATGTCGTGTTTGAACACTTCAAGCATGACACAATCTTCATCAAGCAACATGCATTCTGCTCACATCACTCGCTCTCGTTCGAATCTTTTCACGTTGTGGGGAAACAGTACCGAGCACGGCTGGTTGGATCTCGATCCCTCCTGTAAGACCCAAGACTGTTGTTGAGTCTCGAAATGTCCTGTGAGACACGGGGCTCCTTTCCCCTTCGAGAGGAAAATACAGCTAACTCACGGCCTCTCACAGGTTCGGCCTAAGTGTGACGGCCTGAACAGGATATCCATGTGGTTCAGAACGACAGTTCAAGAAGTTTCTGGCTGTCTCTGAGAGCTTGACGAGGCAGCTTCACTTGGTTGCTCCAAGTCAGGTGCAGGGTTCACAAACTGCCACTGAGACTGACGAGCTGCAACAGCCTCCTGTTGCCGCATCTCACGGTCTGCCATGAGGTCGTCCAATACCTCAGCCACCTTCATGAGGGAATCCATATTCAAAGAGTGAAGCCACACCCGAAAATCGTTTAGCTGATCGCGCGTCAACGACCGCGCCATGAAGAGTGCTGAGAAAAGTACAGCGATGAAAAGAGCAAGACTCGAGCCTTTATGCGTCAAGCAAATAAGCGGAACTGTCACCACATGAAGTAAGGCCCGCACTAACAAGGGTTCCTTATTGCACACGCTCATTGAGCTGCCTGGTCCCTTACCGGAGACTTCGTATGCACACGAGTCCTCTCCTGACGTGGTTGCGAAAACGTTTACATTAGATTACAAGGGCGGCGAGGGTGGGTTTTTCGAAAACAATCTATCAGCTTCTAAGAGCACTTTCCGGGCATCCTGCCCTCTGAGAGGTCCCGCTGCGACGGGTGTATAAGTAAATACAAATCCTGCATGAACAAGCATAAAACTGATCAAGCGTTGGAAATAAGTTGTGCAAAAAGGCAAGCACTGAAACAACAAGCAAATGTTTTGTTCACCACAACATTTTGATGTTGTTTCCTTTGAACAATAAAGCTCTATCTTCTCCAGGCATTCGAAGAACGATACTTATTGTTCAAAACCGTGCTTGTTATGAAATGTCATGTCGTGTTTGAACACTTCAAGCATGACACAATCTTCATCAAGCAACATGCATTCTGCTCACATCACTCGCTCTCGTTCGAATCTTTTCACGTTGTGGGGAAACAGTACCGAGCACGGCTGGTTGGATCTCGATCCCTCCTGTAAGACCCAAGACTGTTGTTGAGTCTCGAAATGTCCTGTGAGACACAGGGCTCCTTTCCCCATTCACCTGAGCCATGTGTCAAACCTTCAGTTTCGAGGCCCTCTTCACAATTGCCGAAACGATCCTCCTCGCTTCATGCGATTCGTCCTTGAATCCTAACTTCCTAACCAAATCAAGTTGGAACCTTGAAGGTTGATCTGCAAGATTCGCTGGGGAGGCAACTCTTGCATACCACGGTAGAAATCCGTGAACATATTCCAGGAAGTTTGCTTCATCCACCAACATTCCAGCAACTCCTTTCTTAGCAGATCCCGAGATGTAGGCGTGTCGGGCCGCATCATTGTCGAGGTAGACGATTACCCCAGTTCCAGCAGTCGCTCCATGCTGGGAATACGATTCAGCAAAGGCTGCAGTCTGGCCTGTTAGCAACTTCAAACCAACCAAAACCCCAAGCATTTCCAGCTCATAGATAATAGTTTGCTCATCCTCCATAGATAGCACTTGAGTCTGGATTTCCGAGATCGGAACACTGAAGAATGACAGCGCTGTCCCACTCCCCGTAAGGAGCACACCACCTAATCCACCAGACCTTGTCTCGGTTTCGAAGGCTGCATCGGTGAGTATCATAAACGATCTGCACGACACCTGTCCCACTAGCCTGGGCTGAGCAGCGTCTAAGAACTTGCAGAACTCTTCCAAAAGGTCTTTAGTGTATCCCGGAATTTTCCGCCTCCCACCATAGGCATGTCTCGTGATCTCAACCAGACACCTCCTGCCTAACCTTCCGAAGAACTGAGCTTGTGCAAACTGTAATCGGCCCCTCAGTTGCAGGGCCTCCTTCTGACCCATCAAACCATTCTCCAGGTGACCTCTGATGGCTGTGACCAACTCTCGACGCCTTCGTTCGGTGTTCTTAACTTTCAGGACCCCTGTCCCTGTTTGGTCCAGCTCAAACAAAACGCCCAAAGCTTCGAAACTTGTGCTCCACTCCGTAGTCTTGTCTGATGACAGCTTCCAACCCAACAGTTTCATGACCTCATCAAAGGTATACCCACATGAACTCCTGTCACCGCTCAATGCGAGGAGAACAAAGTCGTCAAAGTAATTCGTCGTAGGGATTCTGGCTCCTTTCACCAGGATCGTCCAAAGAGCCCTCGCAACCCTCAAGAAGAAGTATACTGCTTTCGTGGAACCAAAAGGTACCGCCAGTTGCTGGAATAATTTGGGCTTCCCCTCAAACGGGTCGTACACTGCCAAGTATGAAAATCTTAAACTCTCATCTGAAATGGCCAACTGTCGATAGGCGCTTTTCAGGTCAGCCGTCTTCCCGAAGAGTTCCAACAGTCCTTTTTTCTAGCTGCCTTCGATAGCTTGGTAATTAGGAGTGCGATCTCGTCAATTGAATGTGTAACAGGTTTCTCGGAGACGGTAACCGTGTCGTTAATGAGACTGGAAGAGTAGTTGTCGATAGGTCGGAGTTTGCCTCCCTGCATCAGAGGGAAACGGGTCACCAAACAGCCTTTGGGGAGATGGCGAACGTCGAAAGGTCCTGCGAGGTGACCCTTCTCAACCTCCTCTAACGTTTTCTCCCACAACAGCGTGTCCATGTTTCTATCACCACTGGATATTGTCCTGGCGAAAATCTGTTCACACACCTGGTCAGACATGTCCACAAGTTGTTCAATGTCCATCCTGGCTGGCTTCAGTTTCGCATCCAAAACTCCTGTCACTGGGATAGGGCCTGTGAGCCTGGCTCCCTGAATGAGCTCCTGCACTACGCCCATATCATCATATTGAATGTCTTGAAGCATTTCTTGGAAGAGGAGGATACGTTTCGGTCCGAGGATCGCTCCTCGATGGGTGGACATACCAGCCTTCAGCTGTGCCTCCTCTGGCTCCAGTTCTTTGGCTCTTCTAGCCCATTTCTCAAGGTAAAACTTTCTCTGGGATCTCACCGAACCTGGATGATGTACAAGTTGCTCAATCAACTTCTCTAATGGTTTGTTGCATTTAGACAGCTGATGATAAGGGTGTCCTAGCTTTGCTGCCTTTCCAATAAATTCAATCGGATCCCAAGGAATCCCCACTCTCAGCACTGAGGCGCCATCCAGTTGTTGCATTTCCTGCTGAAGCTGCGGGCTCAAGTTCCCCCCTGTCTGAGTCCGCGACAGAAGCTGGGAATCCACCGGCAGGGCGGCCATCCCCGGCAACACTCGGATGCCATCCGGAATCCGCCATTCCTGCTTGAGACGCTTACGTCCTGAGAAAGGGTCCTCAGTCACTGATCTAGGAAGCAGCACATAGACGACCACCTTCCATTCCGGCATGACCTCATTCAAGTGCCCCCGAGGTTGGTGCATGGCCGACACTCGGATGGCCTTATTGGCCAAAGAAGGGTTTTGGCACAGAAGTTTTCTTGCTGTGACGCCAGCCGCGAAGACCTCAGCCAAAGCAGTCGCAAAACCACGGGGGTAGGCCCCTGAGGATGTCTCCAGTGTTGTCGACTTCCCTGCCGGTTCTCGCCCTTTCAAATTATCCCAAAATGGGGACTTGCAAGAGCCTTCGACCACTAACGGCAAGTCCCTGTCGAGGCATCCATTGATAACCGCGAAAACAAATGCCGCAGAGATGGGGTCCAAGGTGAGCTTTGGTATGCAAATCAGCACCCCCGCAATCTTTCGTTTGTCCAACCAAGTAAGAACAGAATCACAAGCTGTCCTAGAGGACAGGTCCATTTGCAAAACAGGTGCCATAGCGGACTTGTGTTTAACACGATCCACTCCATAAGCAAAATAACCCTGCGCGAGCAGAGCTGCAGCCACACGGGCCTGCCCAGCAAAACATTGAAGGATCGCACGGGTAGGTCCCCCGTGCTGTTCATTCAAGAAAACTTGTTGCGGCTCTGTAGCCGAAGAACACTGCTCGCTCCGAGAAGATGTCTCCTCGCCGGTTTGGAAAACTGGCAGTGTCGTGGCCGACGGCATTGAAGCCATCGAAAAAGAACATTCAATGTCACATTCACAACCTTCGGCAACCCCAACCGCAGATACGGGTTCCAATCCCGCACCTGAAGGTAAGGCCTCCATACCGACCTCCTGGTTCGGAGCAGAGATGACGCCACTAACGGATTCATCCTGAGGAACCATCTCAACATCCCGAGCCAGCGAAGTCTCATCGAGACCAGGATCACCTAGTCACAGCTTTTTAGGCTTCAGCGGGCACTTGGTAACCGGGTGGTCACCACCACACTTGTAGATGATGCAACCATGATCACCCCTCTGACAATTGGCGTCCGTGCACCCGCCGAGGTTGAAACTATAGCAAACCTTGTTGCCCTTCTTGTTCCATGCGGACGCTCCCTGGTAACGTAGGCCCTCGGGTAGCCATTCCGACTTGCCAGCCCCGTAACCTTTCCCTATGCCAGCCTTCTCCTTGCCCTTGAGCGAGGGTTTGCCCTTTCCGGACCATGACTCGAAGCCCCTGGGGCTCCAAAAGGACTTCCCCTTGCCCGGCTTACCTTTGTTCGGAGCATGCTCGTACGGATGACTACGGTTGCCTTTTCCCAATCGCAACTTTCCTCCACCTTCAAAATCCCCCAAAGGAAGGAGCGCAACGATCAAATCGTAATCCTGCAGCACCGAAGAAATCCTGGCATCCAAAGGCAAAGTCCCCGATGCGTCTGCACGAACCTCTGCTCCTGCCTCGGACATCTTTGCGAACGCCAACTTGTCAGCTCGCAGAATCTGCCTCAAGGAAACCTTACGGTAACCTTGTTGAGCTGGTTTGGTGAGGTACTTGAAAAGAGAGGAGACGTAAGCCTCATGCTTGTCCCAACTAATCAGCCTGGCGAATGCATATGCAACTCCCCGTCTTCTAAGGGCGTTTAGCACCTGGAGGGATCCTTCTATATCACGATCTTCCATGCCAGAAGACTGCGTAACTTTGAGTTTTCCCCCTTCGAGGGAAAGGCTGGTGGTCAACGGCTTCAAGTTCTGAACTTCCTCCTCGCGGCTGTGGCATTTTTCCGGGCCAATGTACTTAAGGCATCGGTTTTCCCACTGCTGAACGGTCATGTCCAGCAAGGCATGACTAGGCTCTAACTGGCCGGTCAGGGAAATCCCCGAAAGCTGAGTGCGCAACTGGTCCATGCGTGCATTACGCTCAGCGAGTCCCACCTTCTTAGGTGCAACACCCTCGGATGGTTCTGCCATGTCCTTAAGGGAGGCCACCAACATCGTCTGGGCCTCAAGAATCAACCGTCTCAGTGATGCCTTCTCGCCCACCGTAAGGTCCGCCAGTACTGCTGTGCTCCATGTATCGAAATCCGATTGAGCCAGGAGTTGCCCCGGCTGGCCCACGCAAAAGGCCAACTGAGCCAAGGTTTTGACCCCTTTAGCAGTCAGTGCATCAACGACCCGCTTGGTTAACAAAATCTCCTCTGCTCTCTGAAGGAAGTAAGGGGCCGAGTCCACTGAACTTGTCATGGCCGCTACAAGCTGTACGAGCCAAACAAACACTCGCAAACAGAGACCTCACACCCGAGTCCGCGAGCTGGCATGACGGCAAACTCACCCTGCTATTTTCCAACTACGCTCGTGCTCACCACCTCTCCATGAGGGGAAAGTGGCTCTAAGAGAAACATTTAGAACACTGAGGGTAAGCATGTGCCCTGACCATAGGGACGCGGCGGTAGTGATCGCCAAAAGCTCTACCGCACAAAAACAAAGCAGACCCAAGTGTGGTTCTGTGCAAGACCTGACTTGTAGGGTGAGCCCAGTAGGAGGGGCTCACCGAATTATCCTCCTCCGAATCAGAAGCGTCTGAAACTACAGCCAAAGCAGCGTCCTGATCGTCGGGCGTGTCCCCCTGACTGGTTTCATCATCTCCAGGTGTAACCGCCGCGGACTCCATGATCTTTTGACGGTTCCAGCCTTGAGCAAAGTGGCCGCTCCTAGTTTGGTCAGGAAAGAATTTTCCTGACGCAACCGCTTCCAGGATAATGATGTACTCGCGCAACGCAGCACTCTGCAGCTCCCGACCGTACACCGCGTCTGATCCTGTAGCAGCGTCAGCGTGATGACCAAGAACGCGCTTAGTCTCCCTCAGCATGCCGAATTTGGAGCACCACACGAGGGTGGTCGCCTTGAGAGAATGACTAGACAATGGCTTTTCTGAATCAGGACGAGGAAGTAGAAAACGCAGCCAGCGGGTCACTTCACTAGATGACAGGGGGTCCGAAGACCAACTCCCATCAGGCCGAGGGGCCGGCAGGAAAGGGACATCAATCCCATCATTCAGCAACCCAGCTTCATCTCTCAACTCCAGCAGCAGTTGTCCCAACGGGACTTTAGCAATACCAATTCCCGGAATCACCAAGGGAAGGATTCGGCGTTGCTGAGCATCAAGCCGCGAAGTTTTATGGTGGAGGGTACCTAGTTCAATGAAACCGTGACTCCAATCCGCGCCACTCTTGTCAATAATCAAAGGTTGAATACAACGAACATCAGAAGCTCTAGCTCTGCCGTAAAGCATGGCCAGAAAATGAACTGCACCACATCTATCGATAAGGGAGATGCCCTCATCCTGAGCGATTGCATGAAGCTGCAACACCTCGTGTACCTGCAGAGGGGGAGCCGGGTCCCATGGACTCTTGTTGGCCAGAGCTTTAGCCACCAGTCCGTTGACACGTGCACTCTGAAAAACTTCAAGACGTACCCGCAATCCCAGGGCATGATAACTCCATTTGATGGCCTTTAGACACGTATCCAAAGTGGTGGCAGCTGTTCGGGGCAGCTTCAAGACGCAGTTGACAAAAGACCAAACGACCTTTTCAGGAAAAGGAGGAAGGTTCCCTGACTTTACCAGCCATTCACAAAATGTGCGAATTGGCCCCACATGCTTCAAAACTGTGGCTGGGGATTTGCCAGCCAGAATCGCCTGCAATGAGTCCTGACCAGTCTCTGTATCATCCTCCATGAGAGTGCACAAGTCAAAGAAACTAGCAAAGGATTGGAGTAAGAGCAAAATCTTCTGATAAGCTTCGTGCTGGCGGTCTCGCGAGCTCGCTCCCCGACGGGCCTTAACTGCACGAGTCCAGGCCTGGCAATGCGACGTTGCTGTATCTGCGATACTTGTCGAAGACTGCGTGCCAGCTGTTAAGGCAGTCATCGGTTGTGTTCTCCCGCCCTGGTAAGGCACGCCCAACCCTTGAGGGAACATCGCCTTCATCGGGTCAAAAATGCACAACATGCTAGGCTGTTCAGATGCTACATGAATACTGAGCCGATCTGTCACAGAAAAACAAAGTGAGTTATCCCTGCTGGGGCATTGGATGCATGTGCAGCGACACAACACTCACATGTGCAAACACTCACATGTGCAAACTGAATTGTTTCCGATCTGCCTGATCGCTGCATCCTGTGCTGTTCATACTAAGGGTCCGGCTCACCCTGTCAGCGAGGCCACCCCACTGCTATGCCGCGAAGCACAACATGCTTGGGCGAGAGCAGAAAATGCTCACTCGAGCGTACAGAGCCCGAGTCTCGGCATGCCGAGTGGAGGTAATCGTGCCCACCTTCCACCTGAGGAGTGGGCCCCGGGAGCTCGGCTTCCACCACCAACATAGCCCCTCCGAGGGACTTAGCCCGGCTCGCTGTCTTCTTCACAGCAGCCACCATGGAATCTTTCGAGTACCCCACTAGGGCACCCCGAGCAGAAAATCCATAAGCCGGGAAACCATCTTCACGATTGTCCCCCACAGTGATTTCTCCACATTGGGCCACGCCAATCACCGAGGCAAAACTTGTGCCATGACACATCGTGGCCTGGTTAGCATAGTTGGGGTCATGGACAAAGCTCGGCCCCTTGATGTTGCATCCCACGAACAAAACGTTCTGGCCCGGGACATCAAAAGTGAACATCTCCGGCCCAACCTTCTGGGCAAGATCACCATCGCCCTCCAATGGACGTCCGTAATGCCGGAAGGCCCCCATAATCGTGGCCATTCTGCCAGCAACTGCATCAGGCACCGAAAGGTGGGACATATGGGGCTTGTACTCCGAGGCTTCGGCAAATTGGGCCGCGATCTTGTTCCACGGGTACTTCCACCAGGGCTCAAGCTGCCCCTTCTCGACCAACTCCCGTGCGCTGAGGGGTCGATCCGTGGCAGCCCAAGCTGCCGTGTTGGCCGACTCCCATAGGGCTTTGAGGTATTCCCCATCATCAGCTTCTTCATCTTCCAGGGAGAGCTCCTCTTGTCCTGCCTTATCGGCAGCTGCCTTTCGGGCTTCGGCCGCCTTGATTTCCTCAGGTGTGGCCTCCTTAACATCATAACTCGCAGCAGGCCTGTCCTGAGGCTCGCTTTTCTTCCAATTCTCACTCTGCCACTTGTTCCATGGCCGTTGGGGTTTCTTCCATTGAGACTGAGACTTCCAACTGTCTCTCCAACTGGAGGGTGTCTCTTGCACATTGCCCCCTGGTCCGATCAAGGCCGGTTGCTGCATCACCGGCACCTGTTGCCATACATGCCCTGGGCTTGCCATAGGCAACGCGGGTGGTGGTGGCATGGGTGGTGGCGCCGTTTCGCGGCGGGGTGGGGTGCTCCCACGGCTGCGTTCCGTCCTCCTGGACCCACGCCGACCCCTTGAACGATCTCTCGTTCGCTCTCTTGAGCGCGAGTCTGAGCTGCTACGGCGCCTACGGCGTCTGCCCCGGGAATCCGTCCCAAAAGGTGGCATCAAAGGCCATGGGTACATCTGACCCACCAGGCACCTGCCTTCGTGTCACAGGTTCCGTGCTCCTGCACAAAAATGCCCCGGCGAGTCTCGCCACGAACTAAGGTTTTGGGCCAAAGAAAAACAAATAATTCACGAACACTTGCTGCAATGACCACATCTGTGCCTACCACCGATACTCTGCGGTGCTGATCCTTCCTTTCCGTGTTGATACACGTCACGTGGCTGCACGGCCCTTCTCGCCCGGCCCTCTTGGGCTCTATACTTCTCGTGAGAGCACTTCTGGCTCGAGCTTTCGGCTCAGAATCGAAAACACGACCTAGGTCGTGTGATCAAGCTTGCACAGAAAACAAGTCCCAAAACGATTCTCCAACACTGCACTGCATCTCGATGCACATACGTCTGTCATTTGTCGTGAGGTTACCAAACAAATGCACTTCTCCTCTAACCAAAACAAAGTACCCAACACAAAGCCTCGACAACAGGCAACTAGGCCCGAGGCGAGATCTGCTCCCGAATGTATCAAGCACTCTGAGCTCAGGGCCGCCAACATCGCAGACGCCACGATCCAACGGTATTACAGGTATCCTGATGTTAACCAGAATAACATGAGTAAAAATGGTCTCTACAAGTGCTCGAACATATAAGGTTTGCCAGCATTCGGCCAAAGTCAAACCGATGCGCTGTTTTCTCTTGCCCTTTCTGACAAGGTTTCGTCTATGGACAGTCACATCTGTCTCGAATTCACCAGTCATGGTGAGTACGGACCAGGCCTCCGGCCAGGCCTGAAATGCCTCATGCGAATCGCTAACGATGGGAACTGAGGTGGAGGCATGGG
Organism: Symbiodinium natans; assembly: GCA_905221605.1. Taxonomy (NCBI): domain Eukaryota; class Dinophyceae; order Suessiales; family Symbiodiniaceae; genus Symbiodinium; species Symbiodinium natans. The sequence goes on along the minus strand of CAJNDS010002079.1, from coordinate 202,715 downwards.
CTCCCGGTTGTACATCCTGATCCCCGCGATCGTCAGGGACCACACCATCATGTCTGCATGAAGTCGGAATGACTCCTGAAGGTGCCTAAGTAAATCAAACTGCAGCTCAACCATGTGTCGCAAAGCGTGGATCGCCTGAAAGAGCTGTTCGACATCACAGCCAAGAACTGACGTTGATGTCTGTTGCTGACTCTGAAACGTCAAAAACGACTCGCGAGCCTTGCGAATGTCACCTTCCAAAGATGCAATGTGTTGTAAACATCGGCGAAGACGAGAATGATGTTCCATAATTTTCGTATCAATCTCCCACAAAGCAACTCTATCATATTCACAGAAGCTGAAAGGACGATCTGCATGAGTCTCCACAGTGGAGTCTTCCATGGGATGATTCTCGTCAATATGACGGGCTAACGAATCCCTGAGGGCAGTCATAAGTACCAACCCCCTGAAGCACTTCGAGCCTCAAAGAAAAACACGAGGTGCAAAACACGTGTCCCTGCTCCACATAAAAACTGCGAAAAGAAAGGAGCAGCACTCAGGGCCAGGCTCATACTGTCTCCAGCTCATTGAAAAAGAGCATGGAAAGCTGATCGAAAACGTCTCACGAACGACTCCAGCCAAGATAAGCGTGCATCACTTTGTTGAACACGTGCTTCCAACACACGCAAGCGACTGGATATGTCTTCAAGGGCTCGACTGAGTTCACCAAGTTCATCTTGATGCCTTTCACACATAGCATGCACATCAACCACATGCCGATGCACCAAACTGACTGTGCCAGTCCCACTAGAGGACGGTGTCTGGGGCTCCGAAGCTGCACCATCTGCCATGGCTCAAGCTAACCCCCCCTTTTTTCGAAAAACAATCTATCAGCTTCTAAGAGCACTTTCCGGGCATCCTGCCCTCTGAGAGGTCCCGCTTGAGCCAAATCATTGATCTCGCGAAAAGGATGATCAGGCATGCGCACTTCAACCCACAGACGCCTTTTCAGGAAAGGGTGCCCCACAAGATCAGTTTTCGTCAACACTTGGCGATTCGCCACACGAGAAATGCGTGCACGAGCAGGAAAAGACGCATGAGACGTAGCCCTCGTGAGCACACAGTCGTCGTCCACCAGGGCGCAGATGGACTGCCAAAGCGAGGGCTGAACCGCCACACAAGACGAAGGGATGCGAGCCATGATCTTATACAAGGGGGCCAGCAAGGGGCGCAACAGGTGCCAAAGACTGGTCAGCCAAAGCAGCCTGCCAATGAGCGATTCAAGCTCCTTGACCTTCATGCGTGTAGCTCCTGGCCGAGCTAGCGCTCGAAGAGGCTCCAAGATCTTCGAAAGTTTCTCCGGAGGCAGAGACACGGTCCAACTGCGGAGATCGATGCCCCAGCCTATCCATCGCGCGCATGGACCCCAGGATGCCTTGGACCAGGACAGCGGGACTCGCAGAGCCAGGAACAGCAATATCCAGAGTCCTGCAGAGACAAGCGCAGTGTCAGCGCGAAAGACGCCGAAGTAGTCGTCCACATAAGCAAACATCAGATGTGCAACCCACACCAACTTATGTGAAAGCCGAAGCAAGGCTCCAGCAATACGGCCCCACCACCAAGAGGAGGCTTTGGCACCGAAATTAAGTGTTCTGGACACGAAGGCACGACCCTGAAAATGATATTGCTGGTGGGTGAGGCGTGAATCCGGCCTGCATCTGGGTAGTCGATGGTCGACTGCCCTCCTCCAGTGGGGCCAGATCCCCCGTCTGAAGGTACTTGGAGAGTTGCTTCTCGAGATTGGACCGACTGAGACGTTCCTGGCGATGTGTCATGCCCACCACCTGAGTGCACGCGTTCCCCGCTAGCCGCAGGAGGTTGGAGTGAAGCTCGTTTGCCTGCTCCGACCGAAGGGCAATCGACAGCATGAACGTGACGGTGGGACTCTTGAGCTCCGGTGCCAACGGGCGAGTCGGATGGAACCTGGTGATGACCTGGGGATCCTGGGACATTCGCAGGAGGTCATGGGGCTCCGGGCAGTGTCCGTCAGCAGCTTGTTCTCCTCGAAGGACCACTTCAGGTAGAGCCACTGCCCGTCCTTGATGAAGCCCATTTTCGTTAAGTGAGTCTTGGTCTCCTCCGTGAGCTTGGCCGGGTCTGTCCTGGCTTCGAGCTCTGTGAGGAGGCACAGCCACAGGATGTGTCGAAGCGGGGCCTTCACCTCTCCTGCCTCCCGAAGCTCCTTCCACTTCTGGGCAGCCGTGAACATCGCTTCTGGGACTCCTGCTGGAAGTCCAGTCCGAAGCCACAGGACCAGTGAGGTGTCGAGCGCCAAGATCCTCAGTGCGTCTCCCTGGCGAAGCACAAGGCGGATCAGCATCTGACAAAGAAGGAACAGGTTTTGATCGCTGAGGCCCTGCTGCTTTTCCGAAGAGCGCCTGGAACGAAAGGCTGGCTGCTGAGGGCCCCGACTGGATCCCTTGCCTTTGCCGTGGCGTCCGCTCCCGCGCTGCTGCTTCGAAGCCCTTTCCGGGGCATCCTCCTGCTCCTTCTCCGCTTGCTGGCTGGGCATGAATCTTTTGAAGAGGTTCAGCTCTTCCCCATCTGGAATCTCGGTAGCGTTTGCTGACATAATCGAGACCTGAGGGTGTCAGGCCAGATTGCAGCATGGCATACATAGATTGCCACAGCACATAGCAGCCAGTTGCATGTGTGCCCTCAAAGGTGGACTTAGGTATGTGCTGACCACAGTACACGCAGGGCTTTCGCGTTCGAACACAGGAGGCAAGCACTTCAGAATGCTCGCCGATCAAGACAGTCCTTATGCTTGGCACGCATATGTACCTTGATGCGCGACGGATTTGCTGCATACAGCCCGCATTCAGGACAAAAGTTTTTCATCCTAGCATGAAGTTGGCCTGCTCCGACTTACCCGTTTCCATTCTTGGCCTGTGGTGACAGCAAGTGCAGTGTAGGAGCTTTCCTGTGAAATCGTCTGCACAAAAGTGGATACAGGGGAATGGCCACCCAACTCGGAGGTGTTAGCATCCGTGTTCGGCGCCGGCTCAATCGATGCAGTCGGAGGCACAGCGGTGTCAATGTTGGCCTGTGTGGCTGTGGCTGCGGTCAGGACAGGGCAGTTACCAAGCAGGATATGAGAGTTGAAGTTGCGCCAACCATTAAACTCATGCAGGCAATGCTTGCATGTGGGCACTCCATGCAGCGCATGCTCGATTTGATTCTGCATTTGTGCCTGTTTCCGCTTTTCAAGGATCTTGGCTTGGCCATGGCTTTTGACCCTATGTACTTGCAGCAGTCCTGCAGTGGCGAAGCACGAGGGGCAATCTGGGCATTGGTATGTGCGGGAGATCACAGCATCGACAGGTGTAAGTTGTGCACGGTCCTGGGTGGAGCTCAACCCTGTGGCATAGGTGGATGAAAGAAGGGCATGCCACTGTGTGACGCGGGTGATATGCAGATCGGCCTGGGCCTCGTACCGCCGGCAGTTGGTCCCAACCTCGGCCGAAAAGATGCACAGCGGCTGAAATTTCCATTTTTCAAGAAAATCTCTAGTGGTTTCATGCGTGTGATGGGCCAGCTGCCCAGTGATCGCTCGAAGTTGTCTGGCAACGTATCCAACCACCTGGATCTGTTCATGGACAGACAGAAGGAGAGACGTGAGTCCATATTTCAGAGTGGGCCAAATGATGGCCTTCCAGAGTTGCACCCTCTTCATCGTCGATAAGACATTCTTGGTGCATAGGATATGTCGCAGCCTGGAAAAAGCCGTGGAGGCACAGTGGATGCGATGTTCCAGGGTATGGGCTTCAAAGCTGCCATAAGAGATTATAACCCCTAGGTACTTATGCTGGCGGACGATTGGGAAGTCAAGGTCCGGGCTGACGCGCATGTGCCACTTGTCAGCACGCTTGAAGCGAGCATTGCACAGGAACTTTTCGGCCTTGCGCCCATGTAAGGAGTATAAAATGACACTCTTCTGTGCGCTGACATCCATGCCGAAGTGCTTCAATGTGGCGATCAAGATCGTGAGCTGGCTCATTGTCTGCCTCAGCTCGGCCAGATCATTGATTTTCCATTGGGCAATGACATCATCGGCGAAAAGCGTGAGAATCTCAGCCGCTTTGGGCCCCAGTGCTTTAAGCAATTGCTTATAGACAAAGGCCGTGGCGAGACACCATAATGAAGGTGCGAGATTACATCCTTGTCGGATGCCGCGGCTTGTGCGGCAAGAGCCATAGTGCCCAAAGTGATTAATGCCAACTCGGAGATAAGCGTGAACTGCATCGATGTGCTGTAGTATGTGCTGTGGGATACCCGCATCAACGCAAGCAGCTTGAATGACCCATCTGGGAATGGTGTCAAAGGCTTTTGCAACATCCAGGGAGAAGGTAAGCCCTCCCGAGCATTCTGTGCGAGTAAGTCCTTGCTGCCGACGTTGGACCATGCGCTCCTTTTTGGGTGCTAGCTGACGAACGGAATGCAAGTGTGAGAACACTCTGCCGAGTGCCTCAGGCGCAGATCTGCCACTTACATACGCATATTGCGGAACACCCCGTAGGTAGGAGTCAAGGAAAGGCTTGACCATGGAAGCCAGCATACTTGCCTGTATTTTGTTGAGTGGATGCAAGAGGCTTATCGGACGCACATCTGTTGCTGAGCTATTTTAGCGGGTTTGGGCAACAGGCAAAGGGAGATGTCCGTGAGCTCAGGCTGTGGCGGGTCAGGTAGTGCGGAGAGCGCATCATTGAGAATGCGGGTCGCCTCCTCCGCAATAGCGCTGGCTCCAAGGGCCCAGAGTATGCCCGGGGCTGCACCTGGAAGAACTGATTTGGGTCGTGGCAGGGCTCGCAGGGCACGCAAGCAGTGATCAGCAGTGTATATCACTGGACAAGCATCCAGTGCAGGTTCCGCTGAGGGTGCCTGATAAAGTTCTTCATAGTACGCGACAAGGGTGTCGCGTTCAGCAGCAGGGCGTTGCACCTGGCCTTGGGGAGTCCGAATTTGAATTCGTTTGCGCTGTTGCTTGGGGGCAAGCACCTTGAGCATTCTATACACCACTGTGTGGTTGCCCGATGCAGCTGCTGTCTCAGCTTGTGACAAGCAGTCATTCAAGAAGTCGCGTTTGCGCTGTCTTGCCGCCTGTTTCAACAGGCGTTCAGCTCGAATGGCCGGTGCAAGGAGTCTCCACTGGTGAAAGCAGTTATGAAGTTGGGAGTCCGAGACCGGTGCCTGGAGCAACGCCGCACGTGCCTGCCAGAGGGAAAGGACCTGTTCATGGGGTCTGTCTTTGATGTCAGGTGGGGATAAGGCAGGTCGGGCACTGGTGTCATGCCAAGCCTGTTTAAGCGCAAGATCGAGCTGGGCAGCAGTAGGCTGAGACGGAAGCCGGACTTTTAGATTGCAGACGAAGTCGGCCTCCAGATTTGGATCCTGCTTGAGGGCGTCGGAAACTTGCCTGGGTTGGATGTTGTTCTGGATTTCCAGGGCAGAAGACAGGCCCCATGGCTTCCATTCAAGTGAGCAGCTGGCCTGCACGGGGATATGTTGAGCACCTTTGCGAGAGGCAGCAACCGGCCAATTGAACGGCTTGGCCTTTTTGCTCTCCCTATCACTGTGGAACTGCCTGAGCATGATGAAGTCAATCTGTGTTGCGGCACCTGTGGATTCATTGACAAAGGTAGCGGCAGGAGCCTTGCCAAAGGTGTTGCAAGCTACTAGGCGATGGACTTCTAAGAACGCACACAGATCGGCAGTGTCGGATTGGGGACCGGATTTTGTGGGTCGACCCATGCCTGTGAGCCCTGTCATGTGTGGCAGCGAGGTGTTGAAGTCACCTATAAGACAGAGCGGGTTGCGAATAGGGAAGCTGCGAACGGTGGCCTGGAGCCTCTGAAGAAACCGATGTCGGCGCTCTGTTGCGCCTCTCCACCAGTCCTGTTGATCATCGTTCTTTTGATGATACCATGCGTGTTGGTACACATGGAGCACGTCTAATGGCTGATGGCCTTTGGGGAAGAAGATGCGTACATGTTGCAGCCTGCCGACAAGGACAGGGGTGTGCTTGATCATGTGTGGTTGAGCCAGTTTCTTGGAAATGCACATGAGTAGACCTGCCTCCTTAGGCTTATGGCTTCCATGATGGATGTATGACCAGTGATCATCGTCCCACTCAAAATCATCCCGCCAGTACGTCTCCTGGATACATACGATGTCATGCCCATGCGGAGTCTTTAACAGCCAGGTGAGGAATTCATTCCATACTGTGACCGTTAAGCCTCCCGCGTTCCAGGTCATGATGCTGCATCTGAGTCCTGGTGGTGGGGGACGTGGAGTGGATCGATGTGGAGACGTGGTGTCCGGATGAGACTGTTCGCCTCGGCCAAGAAGGTCATGGACGGAGCAAAGTCTGCCTCGGTAGCGAGGAATTCCAAAGTGTCTGGCACGAAGGACTGCTCTCTTAAAAGATCGTTTTCTGCAGCCAGTTAGTGTAGGGACATAGTGGCCTGGGTTCGCCGGCATATGGCGAGGATGAAGTGAGGTACTGGCTCCAGGATCAGTGGCCTCTGATCCAACCCTCGGCTCACCCGAACTGAATGATGCAGCACGGCTTGCTTGTACTTGCCAAAGAAAGAGTAGTGACAGGAGCAGCCTGGATCGTGTTCTCGTTCGGGACGCGGGCTTGGGACCGCGATCAGCCTTTGCTGGCGCATATGGTTTGGGGATACAGTGTGTCAAAGAGCGAAGGAGAGAGGGAAGCAAGAAAAGAAGGAGGAAAAGAAAGGCGGTATGTGCAATCGACACCCAGTCATGCAAGCACCAGAGGCGGACGGCATTGTGTTTTCTCAGGCGCCGAGGGCACGAGCGTAGGTATCTGAATTTCCATCTTCGAAGAAGGTGCCAGGCTTTGCTAGCAATGATCCAAGGTTTACGAGGTAGCCTCTTCCTGGGTTCCGGGGTGCCATGAAAAAGTGCAGGCGTCATAGGAACGATCCAGGCGTGAAGCCACAAGCTGCACAAAGGGTCATCATGGTGCCTCCCTTGCTTCATCCCATGCATCTTCCTCGAGGATGGCTGGAGTGGTGGGGGAGCCCGGTGCTGCGATGCTTGCAGGCGGGGGTCGTCCTCCCAGGAAACCAGGAGCACGGGCTGGTCTGACCCAGGCAGGTATGCCGTTGGTCGGTCGGGCTCCGTATCCGGGCGGGAGAGTGACCGATGGTATGCCCTCTGGCGAGTAAGTGAGGGGCAGGGTCATGGCCGCCGGGCGCGGTGCGGGGGGTCCCGCCGGGCCAGGGAAGCTTGCAGAGTGCCCGCCTGCCGTGCTGTCCCCGACAGGTGGTGTTGAGGGGTGGGTGTCTGCAATCGGTCGGAGCGCACGATGAGGTGGCGGCCGAAGAGCGGGTCCCATGCCAGCAGTGGGCGGCGGGGGTCCAGCTGGTAAGTGCCCCACTGTGGGTGGAGGGGGGATTCCGGGTGCTTCCAAGGGTGGGCCCCGCCTGGGTGGCGGCCCCCCCGGCTCACGTAGGCTGTCCAATCGACTGAGTTCGGCGTTGGAGTGTGGCCGTGATGAGGATGTACGTCCAGCATGGTGCGGAGGGGTCCGAGACCTGGATGGTCCATTGTTGCCATGCCTGGCTTCCAGACCTCGCCGTAGAGCCAAGGCCGTTCTGGTCGAAGAGGAAGTGGGCTCCTCAGTGGCGGATGCCCTGTTCGAACGTGTAGCAGTATCGTGGAGGGTTGTGTGGGTCGCCCGGGGAGCCTCCGAGGAGTCCTCGGAGCCACAGCCAGAGGGACTGATGTCTGTTGCAGCTTCAGTGGGTCGTCCTCCTCCCCCCCCCCCGTGTCACTCGAGAATCTTCGTCTGCGAAGGATGGATACGGGGGCTTCAGGGGCCATTGAGGGCCGCCGTCGCACAGTGCCAGGCTTCCGGGGCGGCATGATGCATGTGCCTTGACCCGATCAGACTCGGGGGCAGTCCATCTTGAGCAGGTATAGGGGCAGCGTGTGAGGCAGCAACACCAGTCAGAAGGATACGAGGTCGTCTCATGTGTGGCATATGCATGAAAGTGGAGACATTGCGAACAGGAGTGAGCGTTATGAGCACCCCACCGTTGGCACTTCGTGGAGTAGACGGCATTCGGCTTGCCTTCATCATGATGGGGGAGCAGGAGACCTCTTGCAGCACAGACTAGTTGCAGGGCTGGCAGATTGGCATGAGCTGAGTAACACATTGCCTGGTGCATGTAGTGCAGTGAAGGATGTATCAGACCTGCGGCAAGGCGAATTAACGGTGTCAGTCTCATCTCGTGCCGTGCAGTGTATACCAGGCGAGTGCATTGAGGCCAGAGCAACGCAGGTAAGATGTCGCAGCACCCAAGCAAGGGCGCTGTGCCGTAGTTCAGGGGCTTGAGACGACCAACCCGGCGGTGAGGATCAACACACAAATATGAAGGCTCTGCAGATATCACATGGTGCACAATGGCATGAATATGCTGTTGCGGGCGGCAGGTCCGCTGACATAGATCGGCATCAGTACAGGTGCAGCAGGCTTGCAACAGTGCAGTTTTCCGACGCAACATGCTGAACGGGGCATTGTGCCGTTGGTCGTGCATTTGCCCATGATGTCGGCTCCATTCGCAAGATCTCAGCCTGAGACAGTACAATGTGCAGTGGGGCAGGTCACCGAATTGCCGCAAAAAGCTGAGGGTGCAGCAAGAGGCATCGGGGGCATCACGCCGTATGATCATGAGAAGCCTTTGGACCGCCCTGTCCCTGTCTGCATCAGGCATGGCGCTCAGCTCTGCGTCAATGCGCCGCCCAAGGGCTCTACACCACTCATCATGCTGGGCATGGGTTGCCGAGGGCAAGGCTGTATCAGAATTTTCAGCAGAGGTCCCTGACGTAGAGTGGGCTAGGAGTCGCGGCCTGACTTGTCTGCTGGTGCCGCTGGACATGGACCGGGAGTGCCAGGTCTTGTTGTTGGTGAGCTCTTTCCAAGCCTGAAAGACAATGCGGGCTGCTTCGGAAGCCGAAACAGGGACCTGTGGGTCAAGATGAGGACACAAAAGCAAGATTCTGTCATGTTCCACACTCACATCCAGCTGACTTTCCCGGCTGGGATAGTCCGAGGCGTTGTGGGACCCACTGCTGCCGCTGCTCGGGCTGTACAGTCTCTCCATGTCCTGAGTGCACAGTGAGGGCCGGGGTAGGGGCATGGGAGGGCAAGTGTAAGGCTTGTCAGGCAGGCACCAAGGAGCAGTTCTGACAGGCAATGCGAAAGATGCAATGGCTTCTCTATCAACAGGTGAGCCAGAAAAGAACCTGAGGATGTAAGCACGTGTTGCCCGTGAGTGTCGATGCATGATGCCTCTTCGGAGATAAGGCAGTCGAAGCAAAGTGGCTCCGGACAGGACTGCTCTGGCTGTGCACAGTGATGCATTTTGCGTCCAGCGTCGAGGCAGCTGGCGGTAACAGTCCACCCTGACTTCAGAGGGCATAGTCGTTCGTCCAAGGCCGGACTCAGCTGTCTGCATGTGGCTGATCCTGCCGTGTGGGATGAACATAGCATGTTGCCATGAGTGGAGCATGCGCAACACACAAGTGCAATTGGATCCAAGCGGTCCAGTCTGATAACAAGGGTGCCAGGTGATTCAGCGGCATCCTGTGGCTTCGGTTGGCATGTGTAGCACGTTGCATTCTCCTGCGGGCAAGGGGCTGTAGCAATGTCCTGCCAGATAAGGATCGTGCGCGCGTCATCGCACATCATTACTTCAGCCTGCAAAAACAGTGAAGACATGTCTGCCGTTGGGTACATTACAGGACTGAAATTTACAACCCAAAACCAGAGACAAACCCGAAGGAAAGGGCAAGAAAGATCACTTGACTGGCCTTCTCGCCTGTATTTGGGTGTTGGTAGCGGACGTGGCATGGTCCGTTTCTGTATCGCGGTATCAATGGCCGAGCCCTCCGCTTGTACTGACACGCTGCGTGTGGCTGGTACCGCTTGGCAGGCTTGACTGTGAACATATACCCCGGAGCGCGATGTAACGGCTGGAGGAGGACGATGTGGTACTCCAGTGCTGCAGCTGGCCTCAGGCTCTGAGGAGTCATAACTGGGGTCCTCTGTAAGCTGAGGCTCTGTTTCAGCTTCAGACCCTGAGCCCATGATGGCTTGCGCTTGCAAGGCTGGCAGCTCGTCAAGCTCGCTGTCCGGGCTGTCAAGCATCACTTCAACCATAGTGTCGTCGTATGCAGAAGTACCCGGCGGCATGTTTGATTGCAACGCTTCCTCGTCATCAGCTGTCACGGCAGGGGATGGAGTATGTTGCCCAGGACCAGGAACCCAAACCTCGCCAGTCTCGCCATCAGTGTTCACCGTGTACCCGATAAAGATCTCGGCTGGTGTGCCACTTTGCTCGGTGGCGCCTTCTTCGTTGGAGGCGTCCATCAGATCCTCGTGGCCTGTGTCTTCCGCAGCAGCAGTAATCGTTGGCGGCCCATGGAGCAGCTCATGTAAGAGATTCGCAGGACCAGGGCGCGCCTTCGGTTTGCGACCAAGGGTCGGTGTGGCAGGTGGTGCAGCAGTCCCATTCGATAAAGATGACGCCCAGCCAGCAGGGTCGGCGCCAGTCTCATCAGATGATGCTGCAGGTGTATCAGCAGGGGCTGCCATTGGGGCAATCAAGCTTTGCATTCCAGCTTCGGACAAAAGTTCCGCGTAGAGCTCGTCCACCTCAGGGCCCGCCAGCACGAACTGAACAAGCCAGAAAGACAGCAGGAACCGCGAAAGGAATGCCATGGCAATGCAGCAAGAGGCGAGGGCCTCAGGCTCTTCACTGGGCCCAGGCTGAGCTCCAGTGGAACTGCAAGCTAGCAAGCTACCCCGCCCACGGCCGGCCTGCCCGAAATCAAACCAGAAGAGAGGGAGGACCAGGACTCACACCCGGAACCCACCCCAAACACCACCGAAAGGAAGAAAAGAAAGGGGGAGAAAGAGGGAGCGAAGAGAGGAAAAGAGGGAGAAGAAAGCACGAAAAGACACGAAAAACCCCACTACCAAGTTGCTACGGCTGTGAGCCTTCTTGTATAAAGCATGCTCTCAGATCTATATGTCTGACACGCCTCAAGCCGTCAGCCCGACTGATGGCGATGGCGGCCTCGGAGTCGCAAAAGAGGTGCGGTGCGCACAACTCCTCCCATCCAAACACGTGGGAAATTGCCCTTCGGATTGAAAGTGATTCCTTCGCTCCCTCAACCAATCCGTACAACTCCGACTCTGCTGAGCTGAGAGCGACAGCTTGTTGAAGCCGTGACCACGCTTTCAAGCAGAAACCACCAAGCATGATGCAACCACCACTCACACTCTTGCGATCAACGCTCCTCTCACTGCCCCATGACGCATCCACGTAGCAATCCAACCGAAGGCTCCGTTCATCAACTGGATGGACGATTTGTCGAAAATCCTGAACATGCCGGAGATACCGTAATACCATCCGCATCGCACGTTCATGCTTCTCACGTGGACTGGCCTGGCCTCGAGCTAGCATGGAAACATAATATGCTAGATCCACACGCGTCATGGCCAACCATGAAAGGCGTCCCAACGTAGAGCGATATCGAGCAGCAGCTTCTGAGCTCAACTCCCGCTCCAAGACTTCTTCTTCTCTGTCGTAAAGTTCTCGAAGATTCGGCGGCGTCGGGCAAGACTTCGGACTCTTCCCAAGTCCAAAACCCTCATAGATCTCCTGGTAGTACTCGCCTGCCATGCCAATCACCAAAGAGTCCTCGCCCTTCTTCCTGGTGATCTGACGACCAAGAAACGTGATTTGCTGATCACGATCCAAATCAGCGGTCACCTTGATCTTCACCGCGCTTTTAAGCTTCTCCACCACGTAGTATATGGCCTCGTCGCTGTCGCCGCTGATGAGGAGATCGTCTACGTAGCACAACACTGCCACCCTCTGTCCATCGAGAACCACACCTGAGAAGAGGCATGGCTCTGTTTCACATGGAGTGAGGTCGCAGAGGCGCTTGAGGAGCTTTGCGAGATGACGAGCCCAGGTCTGGGCCGCGGCTCTCAAACCGTAAAGAGCTTTGCGAAGTCGCATGAACCCAGGCCTTCCATTGGGACCGGTAACTCCAGCAGGGAGCCGCACCACTACCGTGCCGTCTTCTTCGCCTAACTCTGCGAACAAGAACGCCGTACTGACGTCGAGGCCTACGACGTTCTGCCTCTTCGAGCCGGCATAAAAGAGGAAGGTCCTCAATGCCTCGGCTGAGCTGGTCGCCGCAGAAATGCCAAGCTGAGCAGCCGTTGCTCCCTGTGCGAAATCACGCGCAACAACCCGACAACGGACCAGTGGTCTTTCTTGGCCGTCAATCCGCTCCAGCTTCGCATTTGACACCCATCTTGTGGATATCACTTTCTGCTTCGGATCCACATGCCAAATCACATCACCGACTGCAAGGGATTCAAGCGCACTCAACTCACGCAACATGCCTTCGTAGGTCAGACCAAGGTCCAATGCATGTCCGGTGACATCATCCTTGGAAGACGAGGGCATTTCAACCACAAGAGTCTCACCACCAAGCTTCACTGTCTGTCCTCCGGTACTGGGATTTGCAACAGCGGCGAAACCCAACGACTCACGGAACAAGACGTTGTTGACCATGGCATCGGACTCTGGTTCTGGCACCCGATCCAGGCTTTCTGGCTCAACTTCCATGAAGTCAGCCTCTTCTGAAGCTGCAGGTTCAACTCCAACAGAGTCTCCGGGACGAAGTTCACCCTCAAGCACCCCTTCAGGCAAGAAGGACTCACCGAGGCCTCGCTCTCCCTCATCTTCAGTCGGTTCATAATCCTGCACATCATCAGGCAACTCCAACCCGACGTCAAGCTCACCAAAAGCACGCGAACCAAGATCAAGCTCAACTCCTTCGATCTCCAACTCATGCTGGGCATCATCAAGCACAAACTGATTCGGATCAAAAGAGCTCTTCACGTACGCAGCGTATCTGTCACGACACTTCTGAGTGTGCCACGCCTTGTCCGCCGGAACACCCCTCAATCGACACGCTCGACACCTCGGGGTCCTGCCATTTTCCTCGACCCACGATGCTGGCGGTCCGCGAGTCTCGGTGTTTGGGATTGGAAGATCACGCATGTTCCCTTGGTCAACCGCTGGCAAGCCACGCACAACGTCACCAGCACGCTCGGGCAACATACGACAAATACCACGCAAGGCTGACAACTCAAAGGTCATGGGCACCAACATCCTGATTCGGGCTGACCGAGCAATCTTCAACGAACCATCCTTCAGTCGGAACTGCACCAGATGACTGCCACCCGCGACTTCAGGGCCTAAGTACGCAGCCTGTCCATATCTGCCCGTGATGGATTGTCTTAGACTCGGCGGAGGTGTGGCTAAGATTGACGCTCCCCAGACGTATATCGCCCGAGGCTGCCTCATAGTTCTTAAACTACGTTGTTCAGGAGTCATTGCCGATCCAGGCTGAATTTGGTAGCGGTTGTGTGCCTGAGCACAGTGAGAGAGAAGAAAGCTACCTCCTCTGCCACATGGCTCTAGGCCAACTTGCTCCAGTCCGGCGCACAACGTGTTCGCGGTTTCCTTCAATGTTCGGATGGCCCTCTCTGCGACCGGGGCGTGCCGACCAACCGGAACATCAGACACCTCAACCGCACCAACGGTCATGGTATCAGCGAAACCCTGAGCAAGGTTCTTCACCACCCCCTCAAGGTCCGACTTCACGCAAACCGACAAGTCACGCGCTTCAACTCCAACCAAGCCAACACTACGTCCCCACGCCGACATCTCTCCAAGCATCACCTCACGCGCTGCTGCTCCACGCGGTCCTGAAACTTCACGGTACATCACTGTTCCGATGGCAAAGCAACCAACAAGCACCAACACCAGGAACCAAATCCCCTTGTAGAAGAACTTGTCGATCTGAACCTCCTTTTGGGCTCCCTCTCCGGAATCCCTCTCGATTTTCCTAGCTGGTTCAAGGCCTCTACCACGCACGCAATGCTCACAGCTGGAATTAAAAGGAACATGACTTCGCAACACATGCTCACGGTGAACCTTTCCCCATAACTCCTGGTGAAGCAACTCCTGATCACCACGTAGCAACCACGCCTGGTCGCCGTCTGGGGCCGGTGCTTTCTCCTGATCAAGCTCACCAACACACACATGCTCAACCATGCCACTCATGCCAACCATGCCACTCATGCCAACATCACAAGCGCAAGCACAACCATCAAGCACATCAAGATTTTTGCTGCTCGCCACTGCCTGGGAAGATCCTTTCTGGCTGACTGCACTCAGCGCTTTCGGTCCGTCACCACACTCCATCCACTCGAAGTAGGCGTTCCGGGATTGGTCGGTGGTGGTGGCAATGGCGATGTCTTTGGCGGCGTAGCTGGTGCCCGTGATGCGCTGGCCCTTGGCGATGTCGGATTCCTCGGAGGCGTGGGCAAGCGTCGACGTGGCGGAACCCGCGGAGGGGTAGGCAACCTTTCCGGGTACCCCGGGGAGTCGGCTTCCTTCCTCGGTGGGCTCGGGGGCTTTGCTTTCTCCTTGATGATCTCGGAGATGGTCGTCACAGTGTAGGGGGCCTTGCGGTTCAGGCACTGCAAAATATGCTCCTTGAGGTGCTCCTCCAGCGTCCTCCTCTCTGGGCCCTTCTTCTCCTTGCGAAAGCGATTCAAATCGGACTTTGCAGCTGACGTCATGCAGCTTTCCTTGAGCTTCTGCTTCTTCACTGCCCTTGAACTTGCCCTCCACAACGTCAACCACGGCTGCTGGCGATCGGAACGAGGCACCAGCTTCACGGGGGTCCTCTTTGTCGACGAAGAGCTCGCTGCCTTTGGCATTCTCTTCACGAGACACCTGATCAGCGAGGAGACACTGCAGCATGTGCAAGTGCTGAGCCTGAGTGAGCACGTTGGTAGAGACTGTGTGACTGCCACGGGTGCTTCCATAGGGGTTCAGAAGAGTGCTGTGGTTCGCGTTTGCTTTGCCGTTGAGAGATCCAGTCCTATCGTCGTTGAGTTTGAAGCCCTGGTTGCACCTGTGCGATTTAATCTCCTGAGCCTAGGACGACTCCTGAATAGGAATTGGACAGTTTCTTTTGCCCCCCATCTCCACGTGCAAGCTGGTGGTTTTAAATTTAAGGCTGTATGGTCCAACAACTGTTGCTGGTTGAAGAGTCATGCGGTGGCACGGGCCTGTTTGGTGTCTCAAGAGCAGAGTGCAGCGCAGCAGATTGCAGACCCCTCGAGTGCGAGACCTTCCGCAGCCCGAGAAGATGGCCTCCTCCAGCGAGAGCGAAGTGGAATGGCGCATGGAAGGGAAAGACAAAGGGAAGCTGGTCCGGAGAGTCGTGGCGACTCAAGCGGCCTCAATCTCGGTGGGAGAAGAGGACTTCGAGGAGAGCACCCGGTTGGCCACAGCTACGTCCACGGAGACAGAGGGCGCGATCCTCCTGGTGCCCGCGGAGACCGAGTCCCAGGTGGTGTTGAAGCCGGGCGAGATCGAGACCGCAGGACCCGCCAAGATCCCCCAGCAGAAGCCCATGCCAAAGAAGCCGAAAGTGAAGAAGATGCCCCAGAAGCCTCTCATGGCTTCAGAGCTGCTACCATGTGTCACATGCGGGGCTGCCATGCTCATGTCATGAAAATAAAATTCACTCAATCCATGCTCACCAAGTGTCAACGGGGCCTTCTCAAGCTCAACGGGGGTCTCTAGGCTTCCAAGCTGCGACGTTCCGAGCTCAACTGGGGCCTTCTCAAGCTCAACGGGGGTCTCTAGGCTTCCAAGCTGCGACGTTCCAAGCTCAACTGGGGCCTTCTCAAGCTCAACGGGGGTCTCTAGGCTTCCAAGCTGCGACGTTCCAAGCTCAACTGGGGCCTTCTCAAGCTCAACGGGGGTCTCTAGGCTTCCAAGCTGCGATGTTCCAAGCTCAACTGGGGCCTTCTCGAGCTCAACGGGGGTCTCTAGGCTTCCAAGCTGCGAGGTTCCAAGCTCAACTGGGGGCTCCGAACTCTCCAACAACCACGACCTTCCAAAGGCTTCCCAGTCACCATCGCTCAAGCTCGACTCATTGTCGGAATCTCCCTGAGCGATATCAAAGAACTCGCAACCAATTGCCGCTGCAAACACACGCGGGCCCTCCAAAGTCAAAGCCGCCAACTGCGGTTCTAGAAGCGTCGCTGCTGCCGCCACACCCTTGGCCGCTTTCTTAGGGCATCGGTTTGAATAGTGCCCCAATTCATTGCAGTTGTAGCACTTCACGTTGGCACGCTTGTCGTGCTTTGGATCACTACCAGAGCTACCACCGCCCCCTTTTCCAGGGTCTTGAGTAGCGTTTCCCTTTCCACCTTTCTCCCCTTTCTTGTCATGCTTGTCCTTTCCTGAGCGACCTTTGTCCTTTCCCTTGTCCTTCCCTTTGTCCTTTCCTTTATCTTTCCCCTTGTCCTTCCCCTTGTCCTTCCCCTTTCCATCGCCCTTGAAGTTCAGCGGATTCGCTATGTCGTTGTTGTTCCTGCGGTCTCGACCTCGCCCGGAATCGGCGAAGGTAAGGATCTTGATGTTTGCGTCGTAGAACTTGATCGCAGTCTCAAGCTCACTCATGGAGTCAATCTTCGCATGCAACAAGATGTACCTCTTCACATCCGCATCAAGACCTTTCAACACAATCATGCTCTGATCCGCTTCACTCAACGCAAGGTCTGGGAACGCAGCAACAAGTCGACCATACTTTGCAAGCTCAACCTGCACGCTGCGAAACACTTCCAAAGGACGATCCTTCGTAGAGGCAGGGGGTTGGTATCTCAACATCTCTTCTCGCAAGGTCGAGGCTTCTATCCTCGAGCAAACCGACAGATCCTGATGCAAGCGCCTCAACGCCTCATAGCCTGCCGGAACACCAAGCTGTTCACGCTCAACTTGCTTCAAAATGTCAAGCCCACGGGAAAAGTTCGCAAAGGACTGCCGAAGGTAAAGGAACACTCTGGTACTCCTAATGCTCTCTCCTTTCGCCAAGTCTTTGTTCAGGATTGGCTTGTCTTTCACAAAACAAGCCTGCACTTCCGACGGTATCCTATCATCAAACAGGGCAATCCATGGCAAAAACACTTCAAGGTACTCAACCCATGCTTCGATCTCGGCACGCCGACCCTTGTTCATGCGTCCACCATCCAACATGGGCAACTTTGGCACATATGAGTCTGCCTTAGGATTCCTGATAGGAGCGCCGTTCCCATCATCAACCTCCATGGCATGGTCCACGCTGTCACTGATGCTACTCAAGCTACCAGCACCTTTGCCTTTCTTCTCAGCACTTGTCCGGTCCTGGACCAGCTGCTGCACCAGCGACATCATTTGAGATATCTGCTGCTGCTGCTGCTGAACCTGGGATCCCAGGGCTGCCTGCACGGCAACGGGGTCCACTGCTGCAGGCGGTGGTGGCACCAAACCTGGTGGCGACATGGGTGAAGCCATTGCCGGTATGGGGGTGCCCATAGCAGTCGGAGAACCAACCACCGGGCTTCCTGTGGGATGCACTGCACCCGACAAGTTCGACATCGGGCTGAAAGCAACTCCACTACCGACAACAGGGTTCCTTGGTGGAACTGACGAGTGTCTGGACCCTGAAGGTCTCTCATAGGGAGGCTCAGCCCCTCTCCTGCCTCTCTCACGAAGCATTCCGGGCTCACCCTCACCTATGTGGTAGTACGATGGCCTTCCACGGCCCTCCATACCAAGACAACTCAAGCACACACCAAGTCAGCGTATTGGGCTCACTTTCTTTCTTTGCAACAGAGCTTCCACGCTCCGCTACCACGTTAAAAACCCAAGATGCCAAGCAAGGCACCAAGGATACAACCAAGCCAACTCACACAAGTCCAAACCAAGCAAGCAAGCTCAGACACTCGGACAACACTTCTGTTTTGGCTTGCAGCACTCACACCAGTGCTCGTCACTTGAGCCAAAGTGGAAAACGTATCACAGCTCTCCAACTTGCCAGCTCGGCTTAAAAGACCTCCAAAACTACCCTCGAGTCACGAAACTCGACGAGAGTGGTTCCCTACGAGGCAAAACGTTCTTGCACCAGTAATCGTACTCAGGCTACTGGGAAAACTTCAAAAGCTGAGCAGACTCCAAGCTATGCACACAAAACTGCAAACTGCAAAACTCACCGTGTCGCACCCTCACAGGATGACGCACAGTTCTCGAACTTCTACAGGTAGAGTGGGACCTCGAAGAGTTCGGTCGATCGGCACCATCGTTGCAAGACCGACGAACTTTTCCAAGCTTGCGGAAGCAGGTGACACGCATCCAACAGAGCCAAAGGCGATGCAAAGGCGATCAAAGAACGGGAAGCCAGATCTGGCTTTCACAGCTCCGTTGCGAGTAAAACAAGCCTCTCAGTCGGTTCCAGTCTAAGTCTGTGTCAGTCTTCCCCCAAAATTAGAACAGCAGGCAGGCATCCAACACTATTTTAATACGGTTTTGATACAATTCCAGAAAGGATTGCAGAGAGAAAGAGAGAAGAGAGAGAGAGAGAGAGAGAGAGAGAGAGAGAGAGAGAGAGAGAGAGAGAGAGAGAGAGAGAGAGAGAGAGAGAGAGAGAGAGAGAGAGAGAGAGAGAGAGAGAGAGAGAGAGAGAGAGAGAGAGACAGACAGACTTGCAGACGCAGACGCAACGTGGACGCGGACGCGGACCTCCGACCTTCCTCTGTCTTCCTTGCCGCACGAGATTCATCGCTGCTCCTTGCATCGTCCTCTACGTCGGTTGGTCCAAAGTGGCCTTCCGTCTTGGTGTCGATGCAACGGCTTCCGCATCTTGTTTTGGACCCGCAGGTTCTGAGCCATGGTAGAGTATGATTAGAAATGCTCTCCGTTCTTTCACACTCTGCTGGTGCCTTGAACCAGCATTCTGTTCATCTTTCTTGAAAGGAAAGTGTTAGTGTGTGGCAGTGTGTGGGTAAAGGGTGGTACATGGAGTCTCAGAAGTGACACCAAATAACAAAAACAGTGACCTTGCAGTGTGTTTACCTTGTTTTTTCATTTTGAATGGGTGTGGTGTGTTGTGGTTTTCGGTCTTTTGGCAGAGAGTCGTGTGTGATGGAGTGTAGTGTGTGTCATTATGTGGGTGCAAAGTGGCTTTAGCTGGGTTCTGCTGGGTGTTCAAGTGTGGAAGTTATGGATTTGAAGACAAAAAAAGACGGCAAGTAATCAACTCTAAAAGGTAGAGAAGCCGAAGTGACCTCCACAGTGCGAGAAAGATCGCACGCGAACAATGCAAGAGTGCTTGTCGTGAATACCAGCTAAAGACAAGTTTAGTAAAGCCAAGAACACGCGTATCGACAGCGTTTTTTTGTTTTCTTGAGTGTTGATGCAAACAGTTTCGAATAGAAAAAATCTGATTTCAATTATTTTTATTCTCAAATGGGTTCCAAAAGCAGCTCAATTCTGGGCACTGAAAACAAGCCCTAGATTTTGAATTTCCTGTGTGAACATACAAGGCCCAGGTCACGGGAAGCCAGATCTGGCTTTCACAGCTCCTCGTTGCGAGTAAAACAAATAAGCCTCTCAGTCGGTTCCAGTCTAAGTCTTGTGTCAGTCTTCCCCCAAAATTGGAACAGCAGGCAGCAAGGCGGCAAAGTGTGAACTGGTTGGCACCGGAACTTTCTCTAACTGTGCGAGAAAGATCGCACGCGAACAATGCAAGAGTGCTTTGTCATGAATGCCAGCTAAAAACAAGTTTAGCAAAGCCAAGAACACGCGTATCGACGGCGTTTTTTGTTTTCTTGAGTGTTGATGCAAACAGTATCGAATAGAAAAAATTTGTTTGTCTGTGACAAACATCATCCACAGACAGTCAGAGAATGCCGAAGAAAATCAAAAGATGTAGAACCCGCGCAAAGAAAGATCCAAGGCGGAACTTTCTCTAACTGGAGCTTCCCTACCTTTTCGATCAATTTTGCTGCCCCTCATCTTGGGTTCCAGATTCTCCAGGTTTGGTGCAAGGCCTGCAGGCAGAAGAGGAGAAAAGAAGGGTGCCAAGCCAAGCCACTTGAAAATTGCAAAGTGTATTACCAGAATGTGAACAAGTGCGAGCGAAGCGAGCGAAACACCAGAGTAAATTCAACAAATTTAACTGATCAAGTGTTGATTTTGAGGGTTTTTTCAACATTTTCGGAGACTTCCAGAATTTGAAAATTCGTTGAATGGTGCTGAATCCGGGAAGAATTGCAATACGCAACCAAAAATGAAAGACAAAGAATTAGGGCACCCAGCCTGAAACAAAGCAGAGTTTCTGCTCAATCTTCTGTCTAATTTCAGTGTGCCTTGAATTTCTGTTTTGGCCATTTTGGAAAATCAAAGACAACAGAACGCAATCGAAGCTTTGTCAAAAAAGTCGAATGGAATGGAAATCGAGGCTGGACGACTCTTAAGTCGTTCTGGGTGTGTAGTATAGGGAGATCTTATGAACCAATTAACTTGTTTCGCCCAAAACGCTCCAAAAACGGCTCTGAGTAAGAAGGGATGTAAGAAGAAGGCGTTCATTGCTGGAAAAAAACGTTCAAATTGGCTCGAAAACAACACCTTCAACCTGAGCAGGTTTATGGTTGTTTTAAAGCGAAAAAACGCTCAACCTTCGCTGCAAAACAGCTTCTTCTTGTTTTTAAAAAAAACGGTCCATTAATGATTCAAGAATGACTCAACAATGATTCAAGATGATTCAACAATGATTCAAGACGACTTAAACATGACTTTAAAATGATTCAATAATGACACAACAATGCAAGGTAGCAGTGGCAGGGCAGTGGCAGGGCAGCAGTGGCAGGGCAGCAGCAACAGCAGCGCGGTGTTGTGACCGCGTTGTAAACGTGTGACCGTGTTGTAACCGTGTTGTGACCGCGTTGTAATCGCGTTGTAACTGCATTGTGACCGATTCGTGTTGTGATCGCGTTGTGTCCGCGTTGTGTCCGCGTTGGGCGCGTTGTGACCGTTGTGACCGTGTTGTGTCCGCGTTGTGCGTTGTGACCGCGTTGTGTTGTGACCGCGTTGTGACCGCGCAGACCACATTGTGTCCGCGTAGTGTCCGCGTCGTTTCCGCGTTGTGACCGCGTTGTAACCGCGTAGTGTTGTAACCGCGTTGTGTCCGCGTTGTGACCGCGTTTGTGACCGCGTAGTGTTGTGACCGCGTTGTGTCGTTGTAACCGCGTTGTGACCGCGTTGTGCCGCGTAGTAACCGCGTTGTGACCGTAGTGACCGCGTTGTAACCGCGTTGTGACCGTATTGTGACCGCGTTGCAGACTTCGAATAGACTTCAAAAAGACTGCAGTCTTTCCCGTAAAAGACTGTAGTCTCCACCGTAAAAGATTCCACAAAGACCAAGTCTCTTACCGAGTCTGCCAGGCGGGAGTGCAGAGCAGCAGCAGTGCAGGGCGGCAGCAGGGCGGAGTGGCATGGCGTGTTGGGCAGAGTGGCAACAGCTGTGGCAGGGCAGCAGAAGTGGCAGGGTGGTACCTCCCAGCCCAGCCTCCAGATCCCAGTTCCTTCCAGCTCCCAGCGCAGCTCCCAGCCCCCAGCTCCCAGCCAGCTCCCCACGACTCCCAACTCGCAGCTCCCAACTGCCAGCTCCCACAACTCCCAACTTGCAGCTTCCAGCTCCCAGCTCTTACTTCTACCTGGTACGGGGAAGGGTTTGGGGGAGCTTCTACCTGGCACGGAAAGGGTTTGGGGAAGCCTTCTTATGAGACCTATTGGGAGCAATGCCTGTGATGGAACAGTAAGCTTCCTCATGAGACCTACTGCAAGACAAGACACTAAAGCAAATGTTGCGGCGGGACACTAAGCAAATCCTGCACTGGGACACGTATTACCGTCCCTTGATAATAGGAAAGGTGAAGAGAACTTTATTAATGCGGTTATAAGTGAAGTGAATGAAATGAATGTAGCGCATGAACCGCATGAATAAAGTGAACGAAACGAAGAGAATAATACTAGCGAATGAAGATAATGAGCGTGAAGAGAATACTGGCGGCCAAAAGGAATATTATGAGGCCGCATTAATAGTGTTTACGCCGTGCATTCATTCATTACGTTCGCACGGCATTATAATATTAATATTGCCCCGGGCATTTATTATTTATTATTTCGCCCGGGATGCAATAATAGAATGAATACGTGAAGAGAGCACAATTTAATATTAAATGTAATGAAAGCACGATTTAATATTATAATTGTGTGAACGAAACCATGTGAACGAAGTATTAGGGGGTTTTAAAGGGGCCCCACATTCTATTATTATTGCCCCTTTATAGAAACCCCCAAGAAAGATAGAATGCTTCTTGGATGATTTGTTCCTTGGCAGTCAATGGTCAATAATTCTTGGTTATAGACGGTTATCTGTTAAATCCTGTACTGCGTTCATACATTCATTACGTTTATTGCACTGCAGTGGGACGCTAAACCAAATCCTACTTCCTTATAAGGCCTATTGTGGAAGATTAAAAACAAACTATGCGGTGGGACACTAAAATAAATCCTGCCTTCTTATGAGACCTACTAGGCCGGACACTAAAGCAAATCCTAGGAAGGAACAATGAAGCAACTTCCGCTTTCTTATGACATAGCCAAAAGACCCCATTATAAACACCACGCACCAAGTATAGCCAAGAAACCCCACGACAGTAACAACACGTCCAAAAACCGGCACACAGCAGCTGAGTCACTACGGTCACTACGCGGTCACTACGCTCACTACATGTCACCATCGGCTGGAAGCACTGTTCAGACAAGACCTCAAATTGTTTTGAACGTGTAAGAAAGAGTCAGTTTACACATGGCAGCTTTAGACAACCTGGCAAGAGAGGCCGCGGCGCGTCGCAGAATCATCGAGGAAGTGTAATTAGCTTTTTTCGCCCAAAACGCTCCAAAAACGGCTCTGAGTAAGAAGGGATGTTAGAAGAAGGCGTTCATTGCTGGAAAAAAACGTTCAAATTGGCTCGAAAACAACACCTTCAACCTGAGCAGGTTTATGGTTGTTTTAAAGCGAAAAAACGCTTAACCTTCGCTGCAAAACAGCTTCTTCTTGTTTTTAAAAAAACGGTCCATTAATGATTCAAGAATGACTTAACAATGATTCAAGATGATTCAACAATGATTCAAGATGACTTAAACATAACTGAAAAATGATTCAATAATGACACAACAATGCAAGGTAGCAGTGGCAGGGCAGTGGCAGGGCAGCAGTGGCAGGGCAGCAGCAACAGCAGCGCGGTGTTGTGACCGCGTTGTAAACGTGTGACCGTGTTGTAACCGTGTTGTGACCGCGTTGTAATCGCGTTGTAACTGCATTGTGACCGATTTGTGTTGTAACCGCGTTGTGTCCGCGTTGTGTCCGCGTTGGGCGCGTTGTGACCGTTGTGACCGTGTTGTGTCCGCGTTGTGCGTTGTAACCGCGTTGTGTTGTGACTGTCCGCGTTGGGCGCATTGTGACCGTTGTAACCGCGTTGTGACCGCGCAGTGTTGTCACCACGTTGTGTCCGCGTAGTGTCGCGTCGTTTCCGCGTTGTGACCGCGTTGTAACCGCGTAGTGTTGTAACCGCGTTGTGTCCGCGTTGTTGTGACCGCGTAGTGTTGTGACCGCGTTGTGTCCGCGTTGTGACCGCGTTGTGACCGCGTGACCGCGTTGCAGACTTCGAATAGACTTCAAAAAGACTGCAGTCTTTACCGTAAAAGACTGTAGTCTCCACCGTAAAAGATTCCACAAAGACCGAGTCTCTTACCGAGTCTGCCAGGCGGGAGTGCAGAGCAGCAGCAGTGCAGGGCGGCAGTGGCAGCAGTGGCATGGCAGCAGGGCGGAGTGGCACGGCGTGCTGGGCAGGGTGGCAACAGCTGTGGCAGGGCAGCAGGAGTGGCAGGGTGGTACCTCCCAGCCCAGCCTCCAGATCCCAGTTCCTTCCAGCTCCCAGCGCAGCTCCCAGCCCCCAGCTCCCAGCCAGCTCCCCACGACTCCCAACTGCCAGCTCCCACAACTCCCAACTCGCAGCTCCCAGCTTCCAGCTCCCAGCTCCCAGCTCTCACTCCTACCTGGTACGGGGAAGGGTTTGGGGGAGCTCCTACCTGGCACGGAAAGGGTTTGGGGGAGCCTCCTCATGAGACCTATTGGGTGGGACACTAAAGCAATGCCTGTGATGGGACAGTAAGCTTCCTCATGAGACCTACTGCGAGACGAGACACTAAAGCAAATGTTGCGGCGGGACACTAAGCAAATCCTGCACTGGGACACTCAAGTATATCCTGCAGTGGGACGCTAAACCAAATCCTACTTCCTCATGAGGCCTATTGTGGGAGATTAAAAACAAACTATGCGGTGGGACACTAAAATAAATCCTGCCTCCTCATGAGACCTACTAGGCGGGACACTAAAGCAAATCCTAGGAAGGGACAATGAAGCAACTCCCGCTTCCTTATGACATAGCCAAAAGACCCCATTATAAACACCACGCACCAAGTATAGCCAAGAAACCCCACGACAGTAACAACACGTCCAAAAACCGGCACACAGCAGCTGAGTCACTACGGTCACCACTACGCTCACTACATGTCACCATCGGCTGGAAGCACTGTTCAGACAAGACCTCAAATTGTTTCGAACGTATAAGAAAGAGTCAGTTTACACATGGCTGCGGCAGCTCCAGACAACCTGGCAAGAGAGGCCGCGGCGCGTCGCAGAATCATCGAGGAAGTGTATCGAGATCCTCGCACAGGTTTTGGAAGCATTGCAAACACTCTCAAAGCAGCTAAGGATCGTAACCCTTTTGTAACCCGAAAAGAAGTTAAAGACTTCTTGGAAACACTGAGAGAAAGACAGGATAGACCGCAACGAGGGTACAATTCCTTCGTGCCTCAGGAACCGATGCATGAAGTACAAGTCGATTTGGCGTACATGCAAGCGTTCGGAGGGAAGCCCTATCCATACATGCTAGTGGCCATCGACAGTTTCTCCAAGAAAGTAGCTGCGATACCGCTAAAAGATCGTTTAGCCACCACAACGGCGACCGCCATGAAGATCATAATAGACCGACTGGGAATTCCCTCTCAGGTCTACTCCGACGACGGAGCTGAGTTCAAGAAAGAATTCAAACAGCTCTTAGACGATTGGTCTGTAGACAAGCAGGTAACTCGAGGTCACGCGTTCTTCGTGGAAAGAGCAATACGCACGATCAAAGAAGCCATCCTTCCCAGGCTGGCACAGAACGTCGGACGAAGGGGACAATGGCACCTGCTACTTCCAGATATAGTCAATCAAATCAACAACCGAGTGCACACTGCTACAGGCGTCACACCGAACGAAGCTTACAACAACCCTGACAAAGCGACGCAGGCCTGGGAGTCCATGAAAGGTCGCGCCAAGAACACTGCCGAGCCCAGAGAGATCATAGGACCTGGCGACCGCGTTAAGATCAGACTCAAACCCCAAGAGTCTAGAGCGTCATACCGCGTCAACGAACTCAAATGGTCAGAGAAGACATACCGCGTTCTAAGCGCCGAACACACAAACTTGGGCCCGCGCTATCGTCTCGAAGGTTGGCCCGAACCTTTGGTCAGGCGTGACATCAGGAAGATTTCCGCAGCTGAGGATGAGAGACCTAGGGGGTTGGAGGTGCAGACACGACAAAGACGCAGGCAACAAGCTCAAGCGGCCAGACTACCTCCAATGTTTTGACAGGCACGCACGATGTAATTCACCACGTCAAACGCATCGCCGCATCAAGCACGCGGCTCGGTAGCTGTGCTTGCGTTGCTGTACTTGTGGGTCTGTAGACGTAACGCAGCGCATCTGCTGCTACGTCACGTAAAGCCTGAAGCTTGGAAGCGCGTTAAAATCTGTACAGACTCGACACGGTGTTCAAACCTCAACCAAGATCTATTTCGGAGTAAAACCCAAACAAACCGAGACTCTATTTTCACATCCTAATAACAGTCGCGATTTCAAACACCCGTCAAGCGCCTCATCTATCGAAGAAGTGCAGCCCGAAGATTTGCATTAGGTCCGCGTAGGCCGTGATGTCCAGCGTCAAGTAGGCATCGAACACTTCCTTAAAGCACGCAAAGCCCAGGAGCCGCGACGTTTCTTGAAGCTGCTTGTGGTCCTCTGCCGAGTATTCGCCGGAAAGCTCGCTGTGGCAATCCAACGGCCAGACAGCGGGCTTGTCGAAGTTGTCGCAACCTGAAAGACTGCCAGGCATGGGAAGTTTCTTCAGGAGAGCCGTCCAAACGCACTCTTGGCTTCAGCAAGCAGTGGGTGTCGTGTAGCCGTCAAGGGAAAAGCTAACTCCAACGCTTCCAGAGCAGTCCCGCCGGAAAACGCGGAAGGCTTCAAAGCTGCTCTTCTGTGAGACTCCATGAGCTTACCCAGCCCCGCAGAAGTTCATCGTGTCCAGGAAGCGTAGATTGCCAAGGCTCATGGTCAGGTTCGTCTCTCCGCTCTTCTGCAGGATGGTCATCTTGCTATACTGCAACTTGCAGATGACATCGTCCGGCATTGAACTCAGTAGACGTTTGAGTTCAACCCGTTTGACTCTGTCGGCGAGCTCCTTGATGCCAAACCATCGAGACCTGCGACGCTTAGAGCGCACCACGTCACCATCTTTCACGATCCGTGGTGTGTAGTGCTTGAGCTTAGCAATCGCTCGGAGGACAAAATGAAAATCATAATGTCCTCCATTATGAAAGCAGATGGGAATCTGAGTTGGTTGGTGAGCAGCTTTGTTGCAATTCTGACACAAGGAACCCAGAAAAGCTCCAGTACCGTGGTCATGATGTGCGACTTTATCAACTCCAGGGATGCCGAATCTTTTACAACATTCACGACACCTCTGAGCTTCGCGATGCTGATCTCTCGGTTTACGATGATGAAGTCTCCAATCCTTAAAGTGTTCCGCGAGCTCCACCATGGCAGAGATGAACTTCAGGACGACGGCACACTCGTGCTCACCCCGCTGAGCATGTATCAGACGCAACTGGTGCTTTTCAGGCGGACTGTAACCTAACATGCCCACCGCAGCGTAGCCCACAGCGGCGACTCTATTCTGACATCCCAAAGCCTTGACCCCGTCCGCGCAGTCACCGGTGAAGACTTCGAAGTCAGCGTAGACGATCAGAGGGGATAACTCGCAGGAAGGTTTGGCCCAATACCTCAAGATGTTCTTCCTGCACAGATCAGCACGCCTGAGCCAGCGATGTACACTCCTCTTGGAGCCTCCGATTTGCCTACTACAACGGATGCACATATGGGCCCCACTGAGCCCCATCCTGGAGCTACGAGACCTACTCCTCTTGGAGCTTTCAACTCAGCTTCTGCAAGTGATACGCCTATGGGTCCCGCTGGGCCCCCCTTTGAAGCTAAGCGTGACACTCCTCCTGGAGCTTCTGACATGCCTTCTACAGCCAATGACTTCATGCCTTCAAAGCCCAACGAGCCTCACGACCTGGTGCACATAAGGTCCCTGCTCGTTTATATGCACAATCACCTGGCCTGCCAAGACGCAATGGGCCGCACTCTGATGCAGGCAGAGGAATCCAGACGCCTGGAGCTGCACGCAGTCTCTGCCCAACTGCAGGAAATACGCACCAGCCTGACCTTCGCCCAGCAGGCCTACGCCGACCTCAGGCATGAGCTCGACAGCATCGCAGCCGACTTTCTGGCCTATCGCATTCGCACAGAAGCGGAGATGTCAAGCCTTAGGGAAGCCTTGGGGCCCATGCCCTCCCAAATCAATACCCTCAAGCGTATTGCAATACTGCCTTATAATGCACATCTTCAGGCCCTGCGTACCTTTCAGGTCCCGGCGAACAGGTGGGAAGAGGCAAATCCCCATGCCTTGTTGCGTAGAGAGCTTCTACACCTAGAGGATCGCCTTCTTCGCCTAGAAGCTGCACAGCCCCCCGTGTGGTTCTGATACCTCACGCAGTTATCGGCTCTTAGCTTTTTCTCGGGACCCCCTTGACTAGCCTTGTCGAGTCACGCCGTGCCCATGCCCCCTCAGCCTAAAAGCCAGACGCCTCAGCGTCCTCAGCACAAGAGCCCTTCACACACAGCTTCGCTCTTGCACAGGTCAGGCTGCCTCACCAGGTCAGACCGCCTACAACAGCACCAACGCTGCCACAGCCTAATAATAACCCTAACCCGCCTGCCGGCCCTAACACGCCCATACCCCGGCCTAAGCCTAAGCCTCCGCCGCCACAGCACCTGCTGTCTAATGCTGGCTCCATACTGCCCCCGCTGCCTGCTGGCCCCAGATCGGCACAGCGCCAATTCTTCGCCGTGCCCATGCAGAGCTTCTGCTCCCGCTATCAAAACCGCACATGCCGCCGACAGTGTGCCTTGCATATGTCGGCACTGCAACGCGCCCATGCCCACGTGTTCGCTCTACATGGTCTACCCGCACAGGCGCTCATGCCCATAGTGGTACACGCCAGACACCTCTTTGGCCTCAGCAACATACTGGCCTGCCTCTGGGCCCACATTAGCCCACAAGACCGCCGCTCATTCCACGTCATTGACTGGTGGTCTGCCGCCGATGCCCGCTGGTACTTGGCAGGCCTGCCAATGCCTGACTCGGACGATTACTCCGACCATGGCATCTCATCGGGCACAAGCACCGCTGCCTCAGTGGGTGCCTAGCCTATGCCGGTGCCTCGCGTGAGCACCCCTTCTGCCCATCCTTTGCACATGCCTACCGGGACCCACGCCGCCATGTCGCACCCAACTTACGCCAATGCCCTGTGAGCCGCACGCTGCCTTGCCTAGTGCCCCCCCCATGCACTGATTGTTCATGGACCCGCCCATCCTGCCCTTTGCTGCAGGTACCTACGCCTTCGAGCTCGGCATCGACTTCATGTACATCGAGGTTGCCAGTTGCCACCTTATTCTGCCTACTAGCTGCACACCGCCCTGAGAGTTGCTGACCGGTTGGTGTTCATACTTCCTCACTGTCAGGCCAATACGTACTTTCTGCCTGCCTCTCTCGCACGACTTCAAGGCCGGATGTGCTCTTGCAGTCGTTCGTGAGTGTTGTTGCCGCACATGCCTTGTTCTCTGCATACGGACATGCCTGCCCATGCGGTCTCTGGAGCCATACCTTGTTGCTTTCAGCGCCGCTTTCAAAGCTTCAAGCCTCCCCAGATTCAGTGTTCGCCCATTCTCTCGCCCAGAATGGACACTGCCGACATTCAGGGAAAGCTGCTGGCCTACTTCAACCAGCTCAGCCCTGAAGCCCGCGACTGCCTCCTAGCCAGTGCCCCTGCCCAGGAGACACAGCCTCAACCCGCTTCGGGTTCAGGCAATGCCCAGCCGGGACAGACACTGCCCACCAAGGCCCCGCCACCGGTGGTCACTGGCCAAGCCCAAGCCCAATCGCCTGAATCGGGCTCGACGCCCAATCCAGCCCCGGATGCCTCAGCCTCGTCCTTGCTCGCAGACGAGCTAGCCGATATGAAGAAGTCAGCCTCCACCCGGCGAAAGCCCTCACTCGCAAAGATTGGGACTTCATCGACCCAGCCCAAGGCCTATCCTGGTCGCCCGACCAGATCCGCCGAGCCCATGGGGATGGCCGCGTCATTCCCAGCCTAGTTTTCAAGAAGGATGGAGTCAAAGTGCCTTGAGGCGCTTGTGAAGCACATCGCCAACACGCTCCCCTCGACAGAGGCCGAGACAAGCCCATCTGCCCAGCCCGGCCCACTGCCCTCGGTCTCCGAGACCCGCCCAGCCTGGGCCGACATCCAAGAGGAGGAGGCCCTCAACACGCCCTTGCCCATTAGCTCCAGCGACGAGGACAGCCCTGTGATCGAGGAGGTCATAGGTTTCGGGGGCGTGCTTATTGCCATGCCCAAGATTGTCAGCCCATGGCCACCCAAGCAGCCCAAAGCACCTGCACCCGCAGAATCACAGGTGCCGCCAGCCCCTCCTGCCAAGAGTACCCCGCCCAGCCCGGGGCAGAGCTTGCCCTCCGAGCCCACCAGCAAGGCTGCGCCTGAGCCAGAAGCCCGCCCATCGGCCTCGCCAACCAAGCCCAACCCTCGCATGACCATGGTCTACGAGGGCAGGACCTGGCACAACTTTTGGGGGCAGGACCCGCCAGCCAATGCCATCTCGGTGGACTGGGACTCCTTCTGGTTCACTCTCGAGGAAGAGCCCATGGCAGCCCAGCCCAAAGGTCCTCCCTCCTGCCCACCGCCCGCACAACCGCCTCAGCAGGCCCAAGAATCCCATCAGCCGCCGGGAACCAAGGCCCCGCCGCCGCCTATGCCGCAGGAGCCAGAACCAGCCCACAAAAAGATCAAATGCTCCGTCTTCGGAGCGGATGGCTGGATCCTCAGGAAGGACCAGAGGGGTCGGGTGCACATCACAGAAGCCGACTACGCCAGCCTAGTCGCCCATGCCGACCACCCCCGAGCCCAGGAAGTGCGCTCCTTGGGGTTCAACATTTGGGCCCCGCAATTTGTCGCGGGCCCAGTGGTGCCTTTCTCCATTATCAGCCCACCGCCTACACAGCCGCAGTCGGCCCCAGCCCAGGAAGCCAACACCTCGCCTCCCACTGCCCAAGAGCAGACGGACTCGCAGAACGCCCAGGCCCAGGATGACTTCACGGACCTACTCGGCCTAGGGCAAGACTCCTCGGATCGAGGCCTCCGCAACCCCTTCCCGAACCCACTGCGCACAGGAGGGGACTTCCGGCCCAAGGCAACCAGTGCCAGGTCCATGCCCTGCCCACACTTGCTGATTACGCCCAACGCCGATAGACGCTACCGAGGCACTCTCATCATGCCCAGTGTGTGCCTAGCAGATACTTTCAATCTGGCGCCCCACCTTCTCAAGGTCTTCTACGTGGACCATCGAGAACGCCTACGATGCATGCGCCCATGCTCAACACGCCCACACTGCCCCTTCGGCCTCGTGTGTGCACAGATTATGTCGGACACCGACAGTGAGCATTTGGATCACCTGTGCAGCCGCTGCGTGGAGTTTCGCAGAGCCCACGAAGACCCATGGGGCTGGTTCCATGCCTACGCGCCTTAAAGCCCTGGCAACACGCCAGCATTTTCCCTAATGGCATCGCCTATGCCCTGCTGCCCAGCGTGCCCAAGCCTGGCAGCCCTTGCCCATTCCCGACCCAAGAATTGGGCCTTGTTTTGCATCCGCCGCTGGCCCGAATAGGGGAGAAAAGAAGAGTATGCCAATTGCAGAACCATGTTTACACATGCGACCAGTTGGCCTTGTTTAGCTCCCATGCTTACCTGATGCAGGTGCCCACCATCGAGCCCTTCGAGATGCAGCCGAAGCCCTGTCTCTTCACACACCGAGAAAAGCCTCCTGCCCGCTTCTCTGCAGGTGCCTAGTTCAGCTTCTTGCACAGGATTGCCGCTTTCAGTGACGCCTCCACATGCAAGGAGCGCCCATCATCAGCATTCTGTGAGCCACCTCTCTGCAGCCATTTTACTCAAACCACCAGGAACATGTTTCCAGGCCACAAGCCACGTGTCGACTGGAGCCCCACTCCTAGTCGAAAGAAGCCCAGGCTACCTAATAGTGGGGATTTAAGCCCTAACCCGCCCTCCCCAGCCTCCCTGCCGGGACTCTCTATCGATCTCCTTTCCGAGATCGAGCCCGACCTCGACCCGATCGAGGACTGGGACCCACAACAAGCTCCCTCAAGCACTGGACCCGACCCCATCGAGGACTGGTCCCCAGAAAATGCTTGCCCCCCGCAGCAAGTCAGCACGCCTGGGCCGGCCTCCGACTCCTCTCCCTCCTGGGAGGTGCTCGGGGCGGAATCGGTCATTCCGGGTTTTCAGCCCTGCACAAGGGCCGCCATCTCAGTCACAAATTTGTCCCAGCATCTGCCCAAGCCGGTGCCTAAAATGCGTGGAAGACGCCCGGTGCAAGCACCGCATAGCACAGCCTCCCTGCTCCTGCCCCTGTCCGCCTGGCCACAGCCATTGTGCAAGTCCCCACGCTCGGGGCCCGTTCCGAAACACACTGTTCGCACGCTTGGAGGCCCAGCTCCTCCGGCATGCCCCAAGAAATTTCAGACATGCTGGCATGCCACGGCTCCGCTGCCCAAGCCCCCCCCTAAGCCTGCTCCCGCTAGTGCCTACCTGAATAAGCCTAAGCCTTTACCGGCTCAGCCACCGGCAACGCCTAACCCCGCCAGCTCCTCTACGCCGGAAATCGAAGCACCATCGAAGCGCCAAGAGCCAATCGTTCACCAACAACGTTTGGGGCCACCTCGCCTTCAAACGATGCTTGCCAAAGAAGATGCTCGCAAACTAGAGTGCAACCGAATTTGGCTGCTCCTCCTGGACAAGCTGAGGGACACCAGCTCCCTCTGGACGGAGACGACCCAATCCCTCACGCCTGAAAGACTTCGGGTCCGAGCCATCTCAGCCTACTCCGCCTCCAGCCTCGAGGCCTACCTGTCCAGATGCACCAGATTCTTAGACTTTCTGCAGGCACACAACATAGCCTTTTCAACGCTATCCCTGGTGGAGCTCGCCGACTACCTCGAGGCCGCCTTCGCCTCCCTTGCCCAGGACAGGGACGTGTGCCAAATCTCGCCCAAGACAACCCTTAAAGCCCTGTCTTGGCTATCGCGCATGGCTCAGGTGCAACACCTGCTGGAGCTACTCAGCAATCCACTCATTTCAACCTACAGAATCGACATTAAGCCCAGAGATCGCAAAGAAGCCCTGCCCATTCCCATGGCATGCATCGTGTCATGGGAACGCCTCGTTTGCAAATCTTCCACCGGTACCCAAATGGTCCTACTGCTCGGAGCCTTCCTTTTGGCCTACCACGCATGCCTACGATTCGGCGACCTACAACGCATTCGCCTAAGCAGCCTCAGCCTGACAACGCAGGCCCTCCGGGGAATTTGTTGGACGACCAAAACCTCCAGGTCGGGACAACCTTTTGCAGTAACCCTGACCGGCATATCAGGAAGAGGGCCTTCGACCTCTTGGTGCCTAGCCTACCTCACACGCCTACACGCCTCTTGGCTCGCAACGGAACGCTTTTGGGGCTCTTCATCCGAACCGGACTTCATGCTGCCCATCCTGCCAAATTGGGCCAACCCATCTCAAACCGGGGTTGCATTCCAATCGCCCATGTCCTACACCCAGGCTTTGCCAGCACTGCGCTCTGCGCTGCAGCTCCACGAAGAAGCC
Source organism: Symbiodinium natans (assembly GCA_905221605.1). Taxonomy (NCBI): domain Eukaryota; class Dinophyceae; order Suessiales; family Symbiodiniaceae; genus Symbiodinium; species Symbiodinium natans. Next base: position 169,449 of record CAJNDS010002079.1, on the reverse strand, counting down.
TCGACAGGCGCCCTCGACGCCCAGGAAGCACTCAACTTCACCCTACACGGCCTCAAAGTGGGGCTTCTTAGCCCAGCCAAGCAACTCAGGCTGCCTGCCGATCCGCGCCGGAAGGCGGGCCACCACAAGGTCAGCTCCGAGTTGTACGGGAGGGACGACACAATCGACAGCCTATGGGTACAGGCCTCGGTGGCCCACAATGTTTCCACAGGCTGGAGGCCCACTCGCCCAATAGCCCGCGGGGGACAAGCCCCCACCATAGAGCCCAGCTTTCAGGTGCCGCCGGGCCCTGTGCCCAAATCGATGACAATCAGTCACATGCTGCCCATCATTCCCAGATTCATGTACGCGCGTGAGTTTGAGACCCAGGCCGCCATTGATGACGACGCCAACGAGCCCTCCTCGCCTTCACCCTCCAGGTCCAGCGGGGAACAATCAGCCTCAAAACATGCCTCCGATGAGTCCACCTTGGACGAAGACTCATACTCCTCCAGTGAGGAAGACAGCCCACACAAAGCCCCACAGCCTCGCCACCCCAAAGCCCCCCTGGACCCGGCGACAGCAATCGTCGCCAATGGACACTGGGGGGCAGTACATCTGGCCCATCCGATCTCAGACACTCACTGGCGCACCGCCTGTGGGATAGTCATGGGGGACGCCGGGGTCATAATGCCTGAGCCTGACCCATCCAGGATGTGCCGCCATAAAGCCTGCCGCCTTGCCCTGGACGCCTTCCAGAGCCTGCCTTCAGAACAGGAACGGCCCGCAGTGCATCCATGTTGAGCCAACCCCCTTCCCCCCCCCACCCTCTTGCCTGCCCGCCCAGGTGCACGCCTACACCGCAGCCGTTGAGACTCTCTCGAGATCACCGCGTACCCCCGCTCCTCTTTCTTCCACGCCATGGACTGCCCAGACGCCTTCCGAGACTTGCTCAAGGAGTGTCGGGTACACGCCTCGCTGTGCAGCGCCATCTCGGATGGCGGGTACCAGTCCATGTCGGACTTCGCCTGGGCCTTCCCGTGTGTGGAAGCCCTCAATCCCTTCATACACGCCCTGCCTGAGGCAGTCACACAAGAACTCGGCCCAGGAGGCCTAGACTCCTCTGTGGAGATCGCCCGCCTACGACGCGCCCTGGACAACTGCCACAAGCTGGTCCAGCGGGGGGACGCCCAAGTGCCCACGCCAAACACAACCCAACTGCCTACGCCCATCATGCCTTCGCAGCCTTCACAGTGGATGGAGCACCTGCCACGCCTAACCCAAGACATAGTCCAGGATATGGTGGACAAATTCAAGGCAAATTACCCAGGCGAACTGCTAGATCAAGACAGTATGCCCAGCATCCGCCTACTCAGCCTTGTGCACCACAGCCTAAAGCCCGGGGAGAAGATCCGTTGGATCCCTTGGCAATTTCGCCTATCCGCCCGCCAATACCAGGAGCACATGGAAGCCAAGACTGCCAAGCCCTTACGCACAGAAGCCCAAATCATTGCCTCTGCCTTCTTTGATGAAACCCCAGAAGTGCCCGTAGAGCATATGCGCCTGGCGGCAGCCTGGTTAGACAGGATCCAAACTGTCTTCCGCAACGCCTGGGCCCTCTGTGGGGCCGCACACCTGCACAACCTGAAGGCCCTTGACAAAAAGGTCAAGGAGCTTTGCCTGCACCAACCAGACGCACAGCTAGGCCTAAGAACGCCCACAACCGCCGAGCTCATCTCTGCTGACAGGAAAATATGGGCCTCGCTGTCGGAACTGGTCGCACAATCATGGAGCCTTGATGATGCCCTACATGAGATCACCTCCATCAGGAATGATCTCTCTAGCCTACTGCAGCTACGCCCAAAGATGCAGCCCGACAAAGGTCAGCCCAAGGGCCAAGGCAAGAACGCCGACAGTCCCAACAAGCGCAAATCGCCCAACACGCCCCCCCCGCCTCCCAAGGTGGATAAGGGAGCAGAGAGACCGCCTAAGAAGGGGAAGGGGAAAGGGAAGATTACAAATCTTCCGTCCAACTGGGTCGCCGTGCACAAGGGACAGCCCATTTGCCGCCGCTATCAAAACGGCCAATGCCAACTCAAGGAGTGCAAGTTCGCCCACGTGTGTGCAGTTCGAGGGTGTGCCCAAAAGCACCCCGCCAATGAGCACGGCAAGCCCAGGACCTGAAACAGTCCGGGCCTCGCACCCCCAGTGGCGGGCCCGGACCGTCCCCGACAACTGGGACCACCGCTCCCCATGCCGGACCCGCAGCTCCCGCCCACGTCGGAAGCCTCGGCTGTTCGGGCTCCCAGCCCCCAGCTCCTCAGGCCAAGGACCAATCGCCTGCCAAGCCTGCAGCCGACATGTCCCTGAGGCCACACAGCATACCGCCTACCCAGCACACAGCTCTCGCAGTGCCCGACAGCCTCCGCACGACAGAGGCCAGACCTCGCACAGCCTTCTTTCCGAACATTACCTGGAAACGCCCTGCGGATACCTCGCAAACTGCGGGCAGCAGACCTCACGACAATCCGCCCACACAGGCACGCAAGTTACTGGACCTATTCGCAGGGAAGTCCACGCCCATCTCAGCCGCCGCCAGCCTGCAATCCATACCGCGCTGGGAGCCCATCGACATTGCGATAAATGCCCAACATGACATCCTGCAGGATGCTTTCTTTCACCGCCTACTGCAACTCGCCTGGTCGGGTTCTATCGGCCTCCTGGTGGCCGCACCTCCGTGTCGCGACTACTCCATCCTCAAACTAGCGCCCGGGGGCCCCCCCCCTTGCCGATCTCCAGAGCACATGGACGGCCTACCGTCCAACTCGACCGAACTCCAGCATCGAGCCCTTGAAAGCAAAACCATACACCAGAGGTGCCATGAGCTTTGCCGCGCTGTTGCGGCCTCGGGGGGCATCTGGGTTTTGGAAAACCCGCCCACAAGCATGGCCTGGCTAGAGCCCTCCTGCCAACAACTGCTGCAGTCAGCATCGGCCCATGTCGTGCACGTAGACGCCTGCACACACGGATGCATGTGGTCCAAAGCCTGGGCTTTCGCCTCCAACAGCCCGCACATACAGCCCTTACAGTCCTCATGCAGGCACACCTTCCAGCACGCGTCATTCAAAGGCAAGAGGGACCAAGCAGGCAACTTCATTAGCTCGCAAACAGCCGAGTATCCAGCATCTCTGGCACAAGCCCTTCTGGGCTGTTTTAGCTTCCTCTGGCCCCAACCAGGCGGGCCGGCAGAAGCAATACCGGTCTCCCCGCCGCCTCAGACGCACATGGCCCGAGAGCCCCGATCTGCGACGGAGCTGGCCTACGCAGTTCCGCAGACTGCTCAATGCCCAGTCACAAAGCCAGCCCGCTGAAGCCTCTGTCGTCGGTGCTCCAGAAGTGGTGTCTGGATGGGGACAGATACAAGCGCATCACTGCACACCTCGCACAGGGGAAACCCGAACACCCCGTCTCAGAGACGGAGCAAGAGGCCCTCATGGAAGAAGTAGCCTTGGCCCTGCACATGCACCCCTCCGTGGCATGCCAGACAGAGGAGGGACAGCCCTTCCGCCTCTCGTTGCTTGCCCATCTTGCACAGCTCACGGCCGACATAGACCGACACCTTCCCTCAGTCCTCCAGGAGGGAGTGCCCACGGGCATCTTCAGCCCATTCCTAGCAGCCATCAGTGGCCCTCCGTGGATGGGGGGCATCCACTGGACAGGTGCCTAAAGGAGTGCGACTCCAACTGGAAGAACGCTGAAGCCCAACCCGGCCTACTCCAGCAGCTCATTGACGAGGAGATAGCCCAGGGGTGGGAAGCCGAAGTCCACGGAGGCGAAGCCGCCGCACGCCTACGCTGGCCCAAGGGCATAGCCATCGGCAAGCTCAACGTTGTGCAGGCCGAGGGCAAGGACCCCAGAATGGTCCTAGACAGCTCAATTTGCAACGTAAACCCACTGTGCACATTGCCTGAACGCGTCTGCTTGCCTACATGGGCGGACGTTAGGGCCTCCTTCAAGCCCAAAGACCCTAAACACGCCTCCCAAGGAGCCGCCCTAGACTTTAAAGCCGCGACATGGACAGCGAACCGGACTTTGGGGCCGTGGACCCTGGGCAGGCTCTGAGAAACGACGGGTTTCAGCCCCCAGCACCGCCAAGCTTCCTCAGCCGGCTGCAGCAAGCTGAAGCCGCCGCAGGAGCTGCAGCGGGACTGGCGGGCTCTGCCTCTGCCATTGCGGGGCACGGACAAGACCTATACAATGCAGCGCGCAGGGGAAGGAACTGGATCGACCGGAACCTGCGCATTCCGCGCACACCCGAAGGTCTCGCGCCCCCACCCGACGAAGTAGCTCCACCCCAAATCATTGGCCGACCGAGTGAAGTGGAGCCGCTTCTGGAGCAGGCGGGACAGCGAGCCCAGGAGGTGGAAAGGGCTGCAGCCCGAGACATCGAGCAGTTCATGAGCGAGCAGGTGGCCGAGGCCGAGGCGACCGAAGGCTTCGCTTCCACCGCAGAAGTGGCTGCGGGGGCCGCAGAAGCAGCAGCTGCAACGGAGGGGCCAGGAGCGTTGGCGCTGTTTGGAGAGGCCGCATTGGGCACAGCTGCGGGCATGGGAGCAGCAGCAGGAGGCCTTGCAGTGGCGGGCGGGGCAGCGGCGCTCGTGGGCACTGCGTGGGCGCTCCACGGAGGGATGGTGGCAGCAGAGCACCTCCTAGGCTGGGGTGGAGGTGGAGGAACCGACACGGATGCTTCTCGCCCCAGCTCCGCGCCCGACATCCAAACCCTCAACGGCATGCAGGAGTTCGGTGCCGAGCAGCACTTCCAGCTTCGAGAGCCGCAGGCCTCACGGCAACGCCCGCGGACACAGTTTTACCGCATGGACACCGAAAGCGAGTCCGAGCCGCGGGCCCAGCCCGGCCTCGCGAGTGCAGGCTCGTCCTGCGAGGCCCACGCGCTTCCCCACGGGCTTGAACCCCGCTCCACTGGCGCAGTCCTCGGGCAGCGACTCCTCCCGCGACCCTCGCACGCAGCGCCAGTCCCGCGCGGCACCCCTTCCTTCGAGGCGCTTCGCAGCGCGAGCGAGCCGGAGGCCGCATGAATCTTTCGGTAGAGTAAAACCATGGAGCAAGTGACTGCTGCCGTGAACGACGAGCTGGTTCAGAGCCTCGACTACAAGCTCGCGACCTCAAACGTCAACTATGTGCTCTCTCGAGCGGACGTGACCCACCATCCATCGTCCCTCAGCGTCTTCACGCCCACGACATCGAGGGTGTGTCGCATTCCGTTGACAGCAGCTTCTTCGTTCATCGATCCCGACAGCGTCAAGATCGGCTTCACGGTGCGGAACAACAGCACCACGGGCACGCTGTTGCTCTCCTCGCCGGATCCCAGCTGTTTGGTGGACAGGGTAGAGGTCTTTGCCAACGGGACTCGCATTGAGGACATCAACTATTACAATCGCTGCAGCTACCTCGACAGCCTGCTGAAGAACGAGGAGTGGTGGCTGAATCGTCACATCCAAGGCTTCCTCGCGGACGCCGGGGGCAACGCCGAGCCCATCGCGGCCGAGGGCTCCCGGCATGTCCTCTTTCCTCCTCATCTCGTGGGAATATTCAACGCGGGCAAGATGTTGCCCCCAGAGCTCAACCTTGTGCTACAGATTACCTTCGCCGACCGAACGATGGAGCCTGCGGCGTCAGCGAGAGCAAGGACTACACCATCGAGAACGTGAAGGTGTACGCTTCTCAGGCTCAACTCGATTCCAGTTTGTACTCCTCGTTCCAGAGAATCATGACCAGCGGACGCAGTTTGGTGTTCAGCTTCCCGACTATGCACACGCAGCTCTCCAGCATTCCCGCCGGGAGCACGAGTTATAACATCACGACAGCACGTGCTTGGACGAAATTCATGGGAGCTTTCGTGACTTTCAACAAAACCACGAACGACCACGTGAACAATTTCGAGTACGCAGGCAACAACGACAACCGCGACCTGAAGAGCCAGATGCAGCTCGGAAGTCTCCAATATCCCCGGACGGCGAACGAGAGCATTGCCGAGCATCATCATTACTTGGAAATTCTTGCAGGGGCGATAGATAGCAAGGTCCGCAACATGCGAATTAGGGGCAACTTGTACGGGAACAACCAGTTCGTTGCAGCCTTCCCGACCGAGCGTGTGCCGGGCCACGCACTGTCTGGCGTGAGCACCAGATCCGGTGACCTTTGCCGCTTCTCTTTCAGCAATATGCTGCCGGACCGGGTGGACCAGTGCTTCGTGCACCAAATTTCATACCAGCTCGTAACGTTGTCGGGCGCTGGGGTCAGTTCCCTCGACTAGTAAAACAGTGTTTGTATGTGCATTTTTTGCTCATTTTGGCGCCGCCCTCAGAATTAGGATGTGTGCGTCAGTGACTTCACTAGTAAAACATGAGCCTTTTACCAGCTCGTGACGGTCTCAGGAGCTGCGGTCAGTTCCCTCGACTAGTAAAACATGAGTCTTTTTGAGTCGACGATAACCGGCAACATCCTCAACGATGGCCAGACCCCCATCACCACCATCGAGATGCAGGGCATCTCCGCCGGACAATTGGCCACGGTTTTGACGGCTTATACCCCCCTGACCGACACAGCAGCCAACACCGCCTCCATCGGAACCAACTCGGCCGCCGTGGCCGCGCTGCAGACGCAGGTGGCCTCCATCCCACCGCCTCCTGACCTCGCACCCTATGCGCTGGCAGCCGATTTGGCATCCGCCGAGGGCCTCATCGCTGCCAACCAGTCTTCCACAACCACCCTCAGCAGCAGCCTCACCACGGGGCTCGCGGGGAAGGCGAACCAAAGCGCCCTCGACGCGCTGCAGCTGGACGTGAACTCCAAGAGCACGCCTGCCTCCATGGACCTGAAGCTCGCCAACCATCCGACCAACGCTTCCATGAACAGCGCCATCACCAGTGCCGACAACGCAGGACTTGCACAGGTCGCAGCCACCTATGGGCTAAAGAGCACGCAGGACCAGCTGGCCCTCGACGTGGCGGCCCGGCAAACGGCCGCGGACGTCGACCAGAAAATAGCGACGGCTCTTTTGGACCGGCCCACAACCACCGACCTCAACAGCACGGTGGCCCTGCGCACCACGCCAGCGGATGTCTCGCAGCTCATCGCTACCGCTCTCCCTTTCGTGCAGCAAGCGACCCTGGACGCTGCCTTGGCCATCCGAGACGGGAGGCTCGACGCCGCCGAGGCGGCCCTGGCGGTGCTGCAAGCCGCGGGCTTTCAGTCGGCTGCCGGCGTGGCTGCAGCTCTTGCCACCGCACTCGCGGGCTACACGGACACTGCGGGGCTCAACGCACTGCTGACCGTGCGAGGCGCGCCTCGACGGGCACGATGCGGAGATCCTGGCGCAAGGTGCAGGGCCCTTTGCGACCTGTCGGCTTCCGAAACAAGTCTGCAGAGCGCCATCGATGCGCTCAACGCAGCACTGGCCGCTCTGACCACGGGCGGCGGCACGAACCTAGCCAACGCCCAGGCGTGGCCCGGACAGACCACCTGGGATCTGCTGGTCGGAACGAACACAATTAGGAACTGGCACTTCAACGCTCCCCTGAGCGTCTCCCTCGAGAACGACAACTTCACGCTGAGCCTGGCCTGCGATGCGTACACGCAGGCGGAGGTCAATGCCCTGCTGGCCCCTCTGGCCAGCGAGTCCTGGGTGCTGGCCACCCTCGGATCCTATTACGACTCCAACGAAACCAATGGAGCCATCACTGCAGCTCTGGCCCCGTACAGCACCACCAGATGGATGCTGCCATTGCTGCGGCCGTGGGCGGAATCGACTTGAGCGCATACGTGCCGTGGACCGGGCTGCAGGCGCCCATCCTCAACGAGATCGCTATAGCGCTCGCATCCTATTACGACTCCGCGCAAGTGGACGCCCTCATTGCGGGCGCAGCTGTTTCCAACGCACCTGGGGCGGAAACACCACCTGGGAGCTCCTGACCGGGCAGGCCCTGCGGAACCTGCACTTCACCGGGCCCCTGGTGGTCACGCTCCAGAACTCGGGCAACGCGCTGCAGATCGAGTGCCAGGCCTACGACCAGAGCCAGACGTACACCCAGGCCGAGGTGAACGCGCAGATCTCGAGCGCCGTGGACGCGCTCAACGTCTCCCAGTACGCCACGCAGGCCGACATCGACAGCTCCATCGCCTCGGAGCTCACCAACTACTGGAACCAGGCCAACGGGGATCTTTCAGCTCGTCCTCGAACAGTTCACGCCGAGAATGGTCCGCGCTCTGTTGCCTCGCTACCCCATGACAGGCGCGGCGATTCTCGGCAACGGCGCCACCTTGGAGCTGAACGTGGACTGTTACGGCAAGGCCGAGAGCGACGGGCGCTACCAGTCGAGCAGCGACTTCACCAACCTCGACTCGAGGTACTTTCCGGTCAACGGCAACCTGGAGGCGAACGGCATCTTCCAGCTGGTGCTGGAGCAGTTCACTTCCCGCATGATCCGGGCTCTGCTGCCCCGCTACCCTCTGACCGCCACAGCCATTCTGGGGAACAGCGCCATCTTGGAGTTCCTGCGCACGGCGGCCACCGGGCCAGCCAACCTCATCGTGGAGTCGAACACGGGCGGGGTCAACGACGGGGAGGTGATTGTGAACTACGGTTTCCAGACGCCGTGGCGCCCAAGTGGTACCGGCGTACCGAGGGCAGCCAGAAGCGCACGCTCGGCTTCATCGCCAATGAGGAGCAGGACACGGGGCCCGTGGGCCAGGCGCTGTGCGGCAAGCTCGTGGACGAAGAGCTCGGGAAGCTCGTTACGCTCGACTATAACCGCATGTGCTGCGTTTTGTGGGGAGTCTGCCAGGGGCTCCAGGCTCGCATGGAGGCGCTGGAGAAGGGCAAAAAGCGGGGGCGCTCGTGAGTTCTTTTGCATAGTTTTCATGCGATATAAATGAGCTCCGGGCTGTCAGCTGCTTGCGAAGGCGTCATGCAAAATCCTTCTGAGGAAAATCTAGTTCGGCTGCTGGATTGTTGGTCGCCGGAATGGAAGCATCGTGGGCGTCAACGAGGCATTGGCTCGGGATCATATGAGATTTACTGCACCCTGGGGCTTTACGCTTCTGGAGGCAATGCTCCCAGCATGTCAAAAGCTTCCGACGCGAAAGAAGCATGCATTGCGCTTAATCACTTCTTGCGCGATCGCATTCCGGATGGAAAATGGACCTCCCTCGCGGTTATTCTGAACCCAAGCATCGGGCTTCACCGAGACATGGGAAATATGATCGGCATGCCGAACTACGCGATGATACACGGGAGGCAGAGTATGGGTCGAAGATGACGAAGGCACATCGCCTGATGAGGTGGTGATAAAAAAGAAAATTCATCGGCTTCGAGGCTCCTGGATCGACATGCATGACCGCTCAGTGTCGTTCAACGCCCGTCGGTTCCATAAAGTCGAACCTCATGAAGGGCATATGTGGGCGATTGCGGCGTACACTCCCACGGCTTTTAGACGATGCTCCGATGAAAACCGCAAAGAATTGGCATGTTTGAATTTCCCCGTACCAGAAAGTGCCAACACAGATTGACGAGTTTTCCTGCTGCCCTGCCACTGCTGCCCTGCCACTCCACCCTGCTGCCCTGCCACTGCTGCCCTTGCCACCCTGCACTGCTGCTGCCCTGCCTCCGCCCTGCTGCCACGCCACTGCTGCCTTGCCATTGTCTGCAACGCGGTCACAATGCGGTCACAACGCGGTCACAACGCGGTCACAACGCGATTGCAACGCGGTTACAACGCGATCACAACGCACAACGCGGACACGACACGGTCACGACGGTCACAACGCTGTTGCTGCTGCCCTGCCACTGCCCTGCCACTGCTACCTTGCATGGTTGTGTCATTATTGAGTCATTTTTAAGTCATGTTTAAGTCATCTTGAATCATTGTTGAATCATCTTGAATCATTGTTGAGTCATTCTTGAATCATTAATGGACCGTTTTTTTTAAAAAACAAGAAGAAGCTGTTTTGCAGCGAAGTTGAGCGTTTTTTCGCTTTAAAACAACCATAAACCTGCTCAGGTTGAAGGTGTTGTTTTCGAGCCAATTTGAACGTTTTTTTCCAGCAATGAACGCCTTCTTCTTACACCCCTTCTTACTCAGAGCCGTTTTTGGAGCGTTTTGGGCGAAAAAAGTTATTTGGTTCATAAGATCTCCCTATACTACACACTCTGGCCATGAATGAGGAGAGGTCAGTGTGATTGTTTTTTTTCAATGTTAGCAAGAACTGCAAAAACATTGTTTTTTTTTTGAACTTTGGAGAAATCAAGAAAATACTTGAAAGAAGCCAGAGTTATGAAACTTAGACAACTTTCTTCAGATTCAGCAGCAGATTCATGCACAGCAACACTTTTTGTTTTTTTTTCAGTTCAAATTGCCTTTGCCCGTCTGAACAGAATTTTTCTCTTGCTTTTGCTTTGTGTTTTCTTTGTTTTTTGTCGGAATGATCTCTCAGTTGAGTTGCAAGCTTTAGAAAGAGAGAGTTTCGAGAAACCGCCCTGAACCAAAACACAAACAGATCGTTCAGCAAGTGTTTTGGTGCTGTCCCCGGTAATCTGTCGATTGACCAGAAAGACAGTGAAAAATTGCAATCAGAACTTAAGATTGAGTGGTGTGTTGTGGTTTTCGGCGTTTTGGCAGAGAGTCGTGTGTGTCATGGAGTGTGGTGTGTGTCATTATGTGGGTGCAAAGTGGCTTTAGCTGGGTTCTGCTGGCTGTTCAAGTGTGGAAGTGTGCGGGTGGTGAAAGGTGTGTGGATTTGGAGACACAAAAAGAGGGCAAGAAATCAACTCCAAAAGGTAGGGAAGCCGAAGTGACCTCCACAGTGCGAGAAAGATCGCACGCGAACAATGCAGTGGATTTGGAGACACAAAAAGAGGGCAAGAAATCAACTCCAAAAGGTAGGGAAGCCGAAGTGACCTCCACAGTGCGAGAAAGATCGCATGCGAACAATGCAAGAGTGCTTTGTCGTGAATGCCAGCTAAAGACAAGTTTAGCAAAGCCAAGAACACGCGTATCGACGGCGTTTTTTGTTTTCTTGAGTGTTGATGCAAACAGTATCGAATAGAAAAAATCTTGTTTGTCTGTGAGTTGATTTCAATTATTATTGAACTCAAATGGGTTCCAAAAGCAGCTCAATTCTGGGCACTGAAAACGGGCCCTAGATTTTGGATTTCCTGTGTGAACATACAAGGCCACCCAGGTTGGAGCCTCAAATTGGAACCCAAGTTTAGGAGCCATTTTTGGGCCCAGTTGCGGCGTTTTTTTCACACACGGGAAGCCAGATCTGGCTTTCACAGCTCCTCGTTGCGAGTAAAACAAATAAGCCTCTCAGTCGGTTCCAGTCTAAGTCTTGTGTCAGTCTTCCCCCAAAATTAGAACAGCAGGCAGCAAGGCGGCAAAGTGTGAACTTGTTTGGCACCGGAACTTTCTCTAACTGTGGAGGTCACTGGAGCTTCCCTACCTTTTCGATCAATTTTGCTGCCCCTCATCTTGGGTTTCAGATTCTCCAGGTTTTGGTGCAAGGCCTGAAGGCAGAAGAGGAGAAAAGAAGGGTGCAGAGTCAACATCGGTGGAAACTGCAGCTTGGAAAAGTTCAATGCTTTGAAACAAGTGTTTTTAAAAGCCTCTGACAGTGCCGTTTGGACAGACATCAACTGCAGGACGAGACGAGTTCAACCGTGGTGTTGATTCGTTAAGGTTGCGTGCGACGCCCAAGCCAAGCCACTTGAAAATTGCAAAGTGTATTACCAGAATGTGAATAAGTGCGAGCGAAGCGAGCGAAACACCAGAGTAAATTCAACAAATTTAACTGATCAAGTGTTGATTTTGAGGGTTTTTTCAACATTTTCGGAGACTTCAGAAATTTTGAAAATTCGTTGAATGGTGCTGAATCCAGGGAAGAATTGCAACACGCAACCAAAAACGAAAGACAAAGAATTGAGGGCACCCAGCCTGAAAGAAAACATTTCTTCTGCTCAATCTTCTGTCTAATTTCAGTGTGCCTTGAATTTCTGTTTGGCCATTTTGGAAAATCAAAGACAACAGAACGCAATCGAAGCTTTGTCAAAAAAAGTCGAATGGAATGGAAATCGAGGCTGGACGACTCTCAAGTCGTTCTGGCCATGAATGAGGAGAGGTCAGTGTGATTGTTTTTTTCAATGTTAGCATTTTTTTCAGTTTAAATTGCCTTTGCCCGTCTGAACAGAATTTTTCTCTTGCTTTTGCTCAATGTTTTCTTTGTTTTTTGTCGGAATGATCTCTCGGTTAAGTTGCAAGCTTTAGAAAGAGTGGTCGCGCTTCGGCTGCCAGGCGTACTGGAAGGAGGGCTTTGGGACTGATCCACCAACTGATGCCAGCTGCATGCTCATGGGGGGCATCGAGCGGTGTCTTGCTACCTCTTGGTGGGGGGGAGAATCGAACCGCTTGACCCAGCAGAGCCGTTAGGTATTTAGTAGCTCCGTCATCGGCCCCCGCTCCCTGATACTGTAGGCAGTAGACAACATGCGTCCAAGCAGTACCCTTTAGCCTGTCATTTAGCTATATCGCATGTACGATGGGAATCGTTCGCATTCCGATCCAGCAAGACTCATGATTCATCAATAAGAGCTTAAGAAAACATGGCCCAGTGATCCCTCAGAGTGTAGAAGGATGCAACCAGCGCCGACGGAATTTCAATGGTCGACACCGACAGCCAGAGAACGCACATGCATGCACACATGGATGCACTGACACACAAAGAATTGCAGTCAGATTCTTTTTTTACTGCAACGGGCCGTCTGCAAAGGGAGTTGGTCGGCAGAGGGCCAAGGCAGTGTCAGCATCAGCAATAGCAGCGGTGACAAAAGCAGTGGTCGGAGCTAGGGTAGAGTGGATGCATGCCTGCATATGCACTCGTCCCCCAGCTCCTGTGTCGAGAGTTCACCTGCCACTGCCTACTGACTGACAGAAGCAGTACACGCAGCGCATTGCGTGCCAGCTGTCAGATTGTTGGCCCTGAAATCAGGGTGTATCGGAGTTTACGACTAGTGTTTTAATTCATCGGTTTGTTTACTGGGGAATTTGATTTAACATTCCAGGTTTTAGGTCCAGGCTTCAAGTTCTAGTTCAAGGTGTTAGGGTCCGGGCTCGTGGCGTAACAGCATGGGCCAACAAATAACAGTGACACGCCTACTGTGCAAGGGGCTACGCCGGAAGAGTTGCCACAAGGACATGCATAACGTCATGACGGCCCGCCCATCACGGCGGGACATGGTGACGACGTGTGTCATGACGTGTCGTGGTTACGTGAGGGCCCACAATTGCATTCAGCACTGAAGTCAGCACACATATTGCACGGCATCCATTCGAGCATGCGACATGTGCTTTCCAATCTTGAACATGGCGAATCTTGATCACCCGTCGGACTGAGGCATTTACTTGAGCATGTGCTTACCCATCTTGATCACATCCTGGGCCTCAGAGGAATCCTTCTCGAGCTTTTGGGCCTTTACGATGGTACCCATGCGAGCATGCGTGTTGATTGCAGCCTGCAACCCCAGGACACCCGCGCCAGACTTGTCCGGCAAGTTTGCCTTCTCATTCTTCTCGGCAGCATCTTTCTCCTTCTGCACCTGCTCCAAAAGCATGGCGCGGCTGTTCTTGGCAGCTTTCGCTGACCCCGTAACCATCTTGGTGATCGGCACATGGGATGGCTTTACGCACTTGGCCAGCGCGTCCTGCACAATCTCATCCACCTTTGCTTGCTGCGCTTCTGCTTTCTTCATCTTAACATCCCAATCATCTTCGGCTGCTGCATCGTCCTCACTCACAGCGGCGTCAGCATCCATCTCCTAGCACTCGCCCAGCGCTGCATAAAGATAAGCCAATGCTACTCATGTAGTGGCATGCGATGACACAATCAAACTTTGTCAGTGCACATGCCACATGATTGCCGCACGTGTCAGACGACCTGTGCAGCATGCGCAGGCACAAAACGACCAGCCTACAAACAGTGCCAAGATGACAATGTCATGACATTCTCATGAACTCATGCGGCAGGACACATGAGCCGAGTCAACCAAATCAACAAGCATGAAGCCTCACGTGTATCACCGCAAAACAACTATGGCAGGCATGTGCCTGCACTGATGCATGAGTATGCGTTGAGTCAATCAAAAAAACACAAGGTGTCCTCATCGAGATCCACATCATCATCCAAGTCGGATCCACGTTTGCGCTTACTACCACGTGCCGACCTGCCACGACCTCTGCCTCGGCCTGCGTTGGCTGACTTGGCTTTGGCCTTCCCCTTGGCCTTGGACTTGGCCTTTGCCTTTGCCTTGACCTCAGCCAGCACAAAGCGGGCAGCAGTCTTCTCGGCTCTCTCCTTGGCTCGGACGACTTCCTGATCTAACTTGGCCTCTATGTCGTGACATGGCTGTAGGTGATGCAAAGACAACTTGAGTTAACACACCTTCACATCGTCGTCCACATTCTCAACAACGTCCATGTCGGAGGTGCGTGGGTTTTGCACATGCAGCTTCACTGAGGCCAAGCTGGTGGAACGTGCAGACATGAAGACCGTGCGAGTGACACTCTCTTGCTCAAAGAATGCCTGATCCGGCTTTTGCACATTCTTGCAAGTCCAAGCCGGGATGACAAAATCGCCGGATATGGTGTCCCCGCATAAGGCAATGTAGAAGTTAATGCCGAAGCAACGGCACAACCACAATCCCGTCCTGGGCTTGTTCCGGGTAACCGGACCAACGAAAGGCAGCCTGAGTCCAGGCTTGACAGGACGTGCAACGACCACCGCAGTGATGTTCTTGGCTTCTTTGGACGCAGCAGCCAAGTTGACGCGCACTGGCGGGGTCGTTCGTCACGCATGTTAGACCCATCCTTTATGGTTGATCGAAGCTGGCCCTTGCGTTCCACCTTGATGAGACGAAGTGAAACCTCAGCTTGGTTTTTGATCGAACACTGTGAGTCGTGGTTGGAGATGGAAGATCTTGAAGATGACATCCCAGGAGGTGGAGAGGCTGAGTTGATCGTTTGCATGCATGTGAGCAAGGAACCCATGTCTTCGCTCGGAGTTGAAAATCTCACTGAGAGCCTGGTTGAGGATGTAGTTCCATCTCCCAAGACCCCAGAACTTCCGTACGATGAGGATGAGTTGTTCGATTATGAACCGTCGCCAGTTGATGAGCCCGATGCAGGTGTGATCATTCGTGAAGAGCTTGCGTCCCGAGGTGCGTTGTCCGACATGGAAGAGCCTCTTAGCAATCCCGTTGCTGAGCCTGCTGACACGCTCACCCTTGATGGCGTTGTGCTCAACTGTGAGAGTTCGATTGGTGCCCTGAAAGCAGCCTGCACTAAGTTGGGTTTGAGAACTTCCGGTTCTAAGACTAGGCTGTTTCAGAGGATAAAGGGTTACCTTGAGAAGCAAAAGCTGTCACTTGCCTCAGACATCGCCCGAGGGAGCTGCTCGATTGCCCCACATGCAATCAATCCCCGATGTTCCGTCCAGAGAGCAACAGCTCATTCACGAGCTTACTCACACGCCATACGCGGCGTGGTGCAGCCACTGCATCACCATGCGATCTGTTCCGGACAGATCAGAGGCTACAAATGCCGCACCACGAGACCTCCCGAGCGTCTCTTTCGATTTCTGCTATACCGGGTTCAGTCCTTCCTCGAACGAGCTTGAGCCTGTAGCAGGTGAACCTTCTTCAAGTGCCAAGGACCTACTTTGCTGTCTGATCGCGCACGATTCCGCCACTGGTGCCATCACGGCAATACCCTGTGAGAGCAAAGGCAGCACGCGATACCTTGGGGTTGAGCTGATGAGGTTCATTCAATCCTTGGGTCATGCGACAGTGGAGTTGAGGTGTGATGCTGAACCAGCTACACTTTCGTTGCAGCGTGCTGTGGTGAATGCGAGACAGAGGCTGGGATTGAAGACGGTTGAAAGGAATCCTCCTGTTGGCCACCACCAAGCCAACGGGTATGTTGAGAAAGCGGTAGACCTGATCCGAAGGTTGGCGTGCACTCTCTTGGACATGGTGAGACATAAGACTGGATGCAAGATCGATGTTGTGCATCCTCTCTTCGCATGGTCTTTTGTGCATGCTGCATGGGTCAGGAACAGGTTCGCAGTGGCAGGCGGACTCACAGCGTATGAGCGTACTTGCAATGCTGCTTATACCGGCAAGCTTGTTGCATATGGCGAACCAGTGTTTGCACAAGTTCATGCAAAGAAGAAAGGAGACCCAAAATGGCTGAAGGCGATTTTCTTGACCAAGACTAGTCTGAACGACATGTATGTGGTTGCAAGCAAAGGTGGTGTTCGAGTCACTCGATCGGTGAGACGCACAGGTCAAGAGTGGAAGCATGATGCTGCTTTGTATGCCGATATTAAGGGTTTTCCTTGGAACTACAGTAGCGGGGTCATAGGAACTAAGATGGTTCCCCCTGCCAAGACGAGAAAGGCCTTGCCTGCGCCAAGCAGCCCGCAAGACGTTGCAGCTTCAGATCCACCTGAGACGCCAGTTCCGATGGGGTTGACTCCTGCCATGGGGTCAGACGTAGGCCCTAACCTTGGAACCCCTGCCGAAGCATTGCCTCCAACACCCGTGGGAGGTAGTGTGGACCCCGAAGCCCCTAAAGTGCCTTTCAGTCGTCCGCCACCGCCAAGCTCCAGGGTGCCCGAAAGTGTTCCAACACCGGGACCTGAGCTTCCAAATCCTTCACAAAGGCCACATGTGCCTCCTGCAACATTCGTGGAAGACCTGCTTCCACTCACAAGTCCAGTGGTGCCATCAGGCACTGCTATGGAGACTGATGAGGCCAGTGATGTTCTTGAAGAACGTGCTTCAAAAGTTCCGAGAATCCGAACCGTTTCTTTTGGCAACAAGGACTATGATCTTAATGACGAGCCCTTTGAGTTTGTGGATGCAGATTGGTCCGACTTCGAGTTTGTGGACCCCGATTACGACAAGTGTTCGGGCACCGAACCCGACTCGGCAATGAAGGACGAGGCGGGGCAGAGCGTTGATGCCAGTGCTCTATGGTTTCCAGACAATGGTTGTGAACCGAAGCTTTCAGAGTCAGATTTGTTCGAACTTGACAGGATCGCTGATGCTGTGGAAGTGAATAGGCTGATACAGAAGGGTGTGTTGCGCCCGTCGTCCGAGAAGGACAACGTTTCATCGATGAAGAGTCTCTCGACCAAAATGGTCAGGACTTGGCGGCAGAAGAAGAGGAATGGGATGTCACAGTATCTCCGAAGATCCAGACTAGTGGCAAGGGAGTACAAGTGGCTTGAGGAGAAACAAGGGCTATTTTCCCCAAGTACCACGACAAATATGGTGAAACTCATTCCGATCCTTTTCCTTTGTGGAGAGCGACGAGGCAAGAGCAATACGCAATATGTGCTATAGACGTCAAAGACGCCTATTTAGAGGTGCCTCAGGAAGAGCCCGTTGTCGCTGATCTACCCAAAGATTGCATGCTTCAAGGACAATATGTCTTTGAGAAGTGTGTGCCTGGACAGAGAGATGGTGCACAAAGATGGTTTGGATATTTCGTACAGTTTTTGACCGACAAGTTCGATGCCCTTGAGTCTTGTGTTGAGAACCCGGCAATCATGCGTGTGCCCGAGGGCCCGATGATCATGCATGTCGACGATGGTCTTACGCTTGCTCCCTTGACATGGCTCAAGCAGAAGTACATCCCTACATTGCAATCGCGTTTCGAGATCTCGGTAGAGATTGCGTACAAGAATGGAGATGTCTTTTCTTTCTTGAAGAGAAAGCACACTATTTTGGAATCTGGGATTTTAGTGGAAGCTTCGAGCAGCTACATACGACACATGGCCGAAGTACTTGATGTCAAGCACGGATCGAAGCATAACACACCATATCTTCCAGAGCTAATTCGTGAAGATGTATCTGGTCCTCTTGACCCTGTTCGAGCAGGGAAGTTCAGGAGTGCACTGGGTATTGCATTGTATTTGTCAAGTGATCGCATTGACATCTGCTACTCTGTCCGACTTTTGGCAGGATTCATGTCAAATCCCACCGAACAGGCATGGAAAGGATTGATCAGACTAGCGAAGTATCTGCTTAACACTGCTGAGTATGCCACGTTGCTTTCGCCCAAGCTTCCTGGATCCACAGTCTTCCGCGAGGCAAATCACGATGATATGCCCAACCGAATTGAGATCTACAGCGATTCTGATTGGAGTGGACATCGGGTTACAAGAAAGTCTTTTGGATCCGCGTCGTATGCAGTGAATGGTTGTGTGTTCCATCACATCTGCAGGTCACATCGCACTGTGAGTCTTTCATCAGCAGAAGCCGAATGGTATGCTGCGATAAGTGCTGCTTGCGAAGGAATTTTCCTGAGGGCGATTTTCGTCTTCATGGCGGCGATTACAGAATGCTCCTTGGATCTTAAGATAGACAATTCAGCAGCGAGACAGCTCGCCTTACGCCAAGGCGTTGGGGACAAGACTCGCCATGTAGCTGGTCGTCTCTTGTGGTTGCAGCAATCAGTGCGTGAGAAGATCATCGATGTTGGAGCAATTGCAAGCATTTTCAATCTTGGCGATTTATCTACAAAGATGCACAGTGCCAATCGTTTGCGAGCCTTACTGTTCTTGCATGGTTTCGTTGATGCTTTGACAGGAAAGGCTATTGGCGAGGAAGAGTTTGCGCAAATGGCTCTGCAAGATCAAGCAAAGATGCAGGTGAAGAGAGTTCGTACTGAATATGCTCGGCAGCATGGAGTGACCGGTTCCTTGAAGGGCGAAGCAAGCAGGCTGACGAAACAGGTAGCACTTCTTACTCTTCTTTGTTTGCCTACAACTGGAGATGCAGCAGAGGCGGCGAATCCGTACCAACGTCATGGCATGGCGAACGTGACTTGGGCTACCGTCCTGTTGTGCTGTGGTTTGTGCATTTACCGGGCCTTGAGCTGGGCCAGAGACTTCCATGGTTTCGACATGAACAGTCTTCTGGAAATGAGCTCGCAAGACTTTGCGACCAAGATGATCATGAGTTTCATCTTCCTGTGTGGACTGATGCCGGAGTCTACCATGGAGCAGTACATGTGCTTCTTTCTTCTTGGGGTGGTGTGGACCATGCGTCGCTACATTCTTCAGCTGGAGCACAAATTGCAACTGACGAGTACTGAGCCAACTGATGGTGAGCTGATGCGAGTCCGTTCTGATGCCAATGTGAGAATCGTGGTACCCCAAGAGCTTTTCGTTACACGAAGTGGTGAGTGTTTTCATCACAGAAGCTGTGGAACCTTGAAGAGTTCCCTCAATCCCCCAAGGAGGTTGAGCACGTGCAGTCATTGTAAAGACATGCTGACGCGCACAGAGTAGCAGACGAAAGTTCATGTGAGATATGCAGTTCGAACACTGCAATCTCAGGCGGGGTGATGAACTTTACCATTTACCCCCTAGCATATATTGTGTACAGATTTTCTAGTGCTTTGACACGTCTTTCATGTTTTGCCAGGAGTGCATTGCATGATTCGGATGATGCGACATTCAGGCCCTAACTTAAGTGGAAAAGACCGCTTGTTTTTTCAAATTTGGAAACAGGACTGGCTGGCATCTGCCCGCCAGACGTGGACTCCGGAGCCTGAAAAACCTGTACCCCAACCCTTAAAACCTGGCCCGTTTAGGCTGTGTTCGGGCGTCGCGTTCCCCGTAGGTTCCGCGCGCGTTTTGAGGTAGTTTTTAAGCATTTTTGGGGTCCGTTTTTGGCGTCGCTCTCCGTCGGTTTGGCGCGCCAATTTGTATTTGCCTTCAAAAAGCGCGCGTTGCGTTCCCCGTAGGTTTCGCGCGCCGTTTTCGGGGTCGTTTTTTATCCAAAAAAACAGCCCTTTTTTTGCTTGTTTTTGGTCCGTTTTTAGCGTCGCGTTCCCCGTAGGTTTAACGCGTTTTTTGGGCCCATCGAGTTCCCCGTAGGTTTGGCGCTTTTTTTGTTTTCCATTAAGAAAAGAGAGGAAAGAAAGCCGGGGGAAGCCCAAATCGCTTGACCATGGAGCCGAAACCCTTATGCCCAAATCCAGGCGCGTCTCACGTCCCCTGCCATCATGCAGGTCCAGAAGAAGCTGAAGGAAAACAGCGGCCCCGGAGGGAACAAGAAGTCCTGGCAGAAGCGAGTTGCCGAGTTCTTGAAAGATCGAGACCACGAGGACGTCCAAACCAGAAGGAGAAGGCTGAGGGAGAAATCCACGGTAGAGCCCCAGAGAGTGGCCACATACCAGTGGATGCTGGACATCAACCACAGCATGCGCTGGCTGGGCCACTCCCTAAGTGACTTCTTTGTCAGCAAAGACGACATCAAGAAGAGCGAGCAGCCGCCCACTCTTCTGCTGACCACAGATCAAGAAGGGACTCAGATTGCAGCCGCCAACTATCTTAGATGGCAGCTTGGGGCATGCATCGAACACACGTACGATCCGCAGCACCGCAGATCCAATGACTGCACCCTGGCATTGGCTCAGGCAGGCATCCTCAAGCAGGCCTGCCACGCGGTGAGCCTCTACAACCTTCAGGACGGACCTTTTCAAAAAGGAGGCTTTCACGAGCAGGTAGTGGATGCGGCCAGGGAAATGAAGGAAGGGATGAACCCTAACGACGATCTGCTCAAGTTTTTTTTCGAGGACATCCTGCTGGACCTTGGCGAGGGCCTGGAGAACAACAACGAGGCCAGGAGGAAGCAATACCTGGAAGACCTTCCCAGTTCCCCGATCGTTACGTCCAAGGGACCCAAGGCGAGCACAAGTCGCTTCAACTCGCTCCAGCACTCACAAGAACACCTAGACCGACATTGGAGCAGCTTTGCTTTGATCCTCACCGTCATCTGCCTAACCCAGAAGTTTGTTGATTTTGCCGACGAGCTGTGGGCTCCGGAGGGCGCCCTCAGAGCCATACAGAAGGAGCAGGCTCCGCAAAGCGCCGCTCAGGCCAAGAAGGAGGCAAAGGAGACCCTGGCTAAGATGAGATCCAAAGCTCAAAACACACTGCACCTGTACTGCAAGTGGATGAACGATCCCGTGAACAAGAACCTGGCCCGCGTGATGTTTTATCTGCACAAGCCAGAAAGCGACGACAGCGGCCGCATGCTAGCACACATGCGTGGCGCAGACGCTTGCAGGGAACAGTTTCGTGAGTGGAGCCAGTGGAGCTTCATGGAGATTGCCAATAAGCAGATTGCAGTGTTGAGCAACCTCACCTTGCTATCCAGAATGGGCTTCGAGATGAGCCGCAGCCAGAGAGCCAAGAGCGAACTGAGTGAAGACAAACTGCAAAGCGAGGACGCGCTGGCAAAGAAATGCTGGCTGGTGTTGTTCAAGCTACTGAAGTACCGCCTGGGCTCCATGGCTTGGCACACCTGGTCTCTCCCTGGGGCGTGCGCAGGACTGCTGGACGAGGACAACGTCAAGCAGCAGGAAACCCGCTCCTTCCTCTGCGCAATCGACAAGGTCGTCCTGGCTTGCGAGGAGAAGATAGCCTTCCGCTTGCGGATAATATTTTCTACCATCAACTAAACAGGCTCGTTTTAAGAGCCGGGGTTTTTCTCCGAATGATTTTAATGTTTCCTTTCCCGTTGAAAGTTTGTACCAAAGTGTTTAAAAACTTGGGAACCGTTGATTGCATGCAGACCAGAGTCATGTTCTTGCTTGACATACATGAGTTTTCAGAGCATGCAGAATTGTTTGTATTGGGTCGCAAAGGTTCAAACACGGAACCGTTCACACTTTTAGTTTGGCTTCTTGCTCGGGGGTTGAGATGGGGGAACGTGATGGTCTTGCGAGGGTTAGGCCCCCCTTTTCCGATGTAAGCTGGAGCCAGTGTGTCACTCATGTCCTTTCGGGAATTACCCACTTGAAGAGGGATGAATCTACTCTTCTTTGCGGACGCCCTTTGTCCGACAACTATAAGCCAACCGAGGCCGTTTCGGCGGTAGCACATTTTGAGCCCGACTGTTGCCATCAGTGCAATCGGGTGTTGCTATCGGAGCCGTTGCCCTAGCTACCAAAAACCGCCCGAGCCTGGGGCATCCGAGCCCGCTGCTTCAGAGTCGAGTGCATGTGGGCATCCGAGCCCAGGCTTTGTGCGTTGTGGGGCCTATATGCTGCAAATGTCTTGTGCCTATCTTGTGTGTGGTTCGGCATCCGAGCTGACTGTGAGTCAAGGCGCATGTGGGCAGCCGAGCCCGGGCCGTGTCCTAGCTTTGGGGGCCCATGTATGCTTTCCCTTCCGACTTTTATATCATCTCAGAGTTGTCGGCTCAACTTGATCATTTGAGGAGTAGCGTCCCCTCCTTTTGGCTGTGTAAAACATGGCTAGTGCTGCACTGGATAGTGTTCCCCAGTTCAAAGACCGCGCCAAAAAGATTGGAGTCACAGATGAGGTGCTTCAAGAGTTGATCGCCGCCAATTTCGACACCTTCGGCAAGTTGTGTTTCGCGGCATCCTCCTCACCCCATCAGCTCGATGACGCTGCCGTGACTGCTTGGATGGAAGCCACTTTTGCCAACCCTTTGTCTCCATTTCAGACGGCTTGCATCAGACGATTGATGTTTGAAAGTCAATCCATGAATATTGCTGAGCTGCGCTCCCGTGTCGAACCCAATGGTGAGGCCCAGGTTCGAAAGTTGCCCCCGGCAGAGCGTGCAGCAAGGGCCAAGGCCCAAGAGGCGCGTCTCCAAGGTGTTGTGTTCACTCCGGAGACCTCCCCTGCCAATTGCCTTGTTGATCTGTTTGTTGACATGGGGGAACAGGGGATTCTCACTTACCTGGGTCCCGAAAGGTGCATCTCCCGTGCGCAAGAGCTGCAGCTCTCTCGTAAGGACAAGTCCATTCAGGTCGAGGCCGATGGTCGGCTGCGTGTGATCGCCCACTCCAAGGACCCTACTTGTGAGGTATCCTCTGACACTAAGTTGCGGGCGGCCTGGCTACGCCGCTCGCTTGCCATGGACCAAGCCGGTCTTTGCAGTTTCATAGAAATCGAAAAGTGGGTGCAACACTTGTTCTCCATACAGGCGCGTGAGGTGGGTTTCCAATCAATCAGTGTGCAGCAGCTCATATCTGCCGACAAAGCCTTGTTCATTTTCGCTTCCGAGAAGATGATCGGAACCTTGCTTGCTGCTCCCAACCAGCCTAAGCCGCTTGATGCGCAGATCCGCACCCTCATGTACGCCAACGAGGTGGTGCAGTTCCAGCCCAAAGGGGGGGGTAAGGGCACTACCCCCAAAGGAAAGCGCGATGGTAAGACTCCTGAAACTGCCTTGATCGTTCCCGAGGGCTGTGTGTCTAAGACCGTGGACGGCAAGCCCATTTGTTTCGGGTTTAACCGTGGCACATGTCGCTGGAATGGGAAAGGAAAACGATGCCAGCGGGGTTTCCATGTGTGCTGGAAGAAGGGCTGCGGTCTTTCCATGAGTGCAATCACCAGGACTGAAAGGATGGCCCGCCTCCTCCGCCCCCCGCGGGGGAGGCAGCCGGCCCTCTGGCCCGGTCCACGGGTGAAGTCGGGGGAGTTTTGCCTTCTTCTGCGGAGGCCCTGGCCTCTTCTTTTCTCCAGCAAAGAACACCTTTGAGCCGTCAGCAAGCTTGTGAAGTTTCGACCGGCTTCCCGCCCTAAAGTCCCGCCGCTCCGCTAAGACCGGGCCGGGGAAGACATTTGTGGTGGGGGCCTATGTGTTTTCCAACGACGTGGGCCTCACGGCTTCTTTCAGAGACTACCCTCAGTCGGCCCGCGTCTTCACCACGCTGGTGCGGCATTTCGCACCCCTGCATGCTTTTAGCTCCATCGCCATTTTTCAGGACCTTGAAGCGCCCGTGCATCAAGATGTGCATAATGCGGAGGGCAGTTTGAATTTCCTCATAGCTCTCTCAGACTTTCAGGAGGGCGCCATCATCGTCGAGGACCCTGATGGCCCGGAACGTGCTGTGCTTCGAGACCAAGTCATGCGTGGTCGCGTCATACCTTGGCACTTGCATACCCTGTGCTTTGATGCCCGTAATCAGAAACACTGGACCCAGCCTTGGAAGGGTTCCCGCACTGTCCTCGTGGCCTATAGCGTTCGGGACTTGCACTTGCTGTCCGAGCAGGACGCTGTTCGCCTGCGTGATGCAGGTTTTCAGTTAAGTTCCCCTAAGCCCGAACCCCCGCCTGCCCCGCCTGGCCCTAACCCTGCACTGGCTCTTGAGCTTTTCGCCGGCCGTGGCCGGCTCTCGCAATGCTTGCGCGCCGCAGGCTTCCAGGTCGTCTCCGTGGATCATAAGGTTCGTGGTGCTCTGGTTCCCATTTGCCAGTTGGACTTGTGCAATGCTGCCTGTCAACAAATGATCCTTCACCTCCTGCAGACTGTACCGCCGGCTTTCGTACATCTTGGTTTTCCGTGTGGCACATCCTCCCGGGCCCGTGACCGCCCTGTGCCTCTGCATCTGCGACTCGCAGGGGTCCCCGACCCGAAGCCCCTCCGGTCTGCAGAGCACCCTCTAGGACGCCCGGACATAAGCCCCGACAGTGTGGATGCCTTGAAGGTTGCCGCGGCAAACGAGCTTTACCGCTTTTCGGCCCAGGTCCTTCGCTGGTGCCTGGAAAACAACGTGCCTGTCAGCTTGGAGAACCCAGCCCGGAGTTGGGCTTGGGCCGCGCTCATGATTCATGTGCGTGAATGGCCGCTTGCCACGCAACGCGCCTTTAATCGCTTGTCCCAGGTTCTCTTTGCTGCCTGTGAGCATGGCGGAAGCCGCGCCAAACGAACGAAGTTGTTGGCGACCGCCGGTCTCTTTGAGCCCCTGGCCGTTCTCTGCTCGGGTTCCCATGATCACCTCCCCTGGGAGTGCGACCTCATTTCTCCCACTGGCGCTTCAACACGGCTGATGAGGCCGAGTATCCTGCTCTTTTGGCACAACGCATGGCCGCCCGGGTCCGAGTGTTCGTGCAAGAGTCCCGTCCCTCCGTCTTTCAGTCCGAGCTGCGCTTGCGTGACCTCGCCTCTGCAGCCGCGCAGAAGCAGCGTCGCCGCCACCCGCCTCTCTTGCCCGAGTTTGCAGAAGTCCTCTGGGTCCCCCGCGGCCAGTCGGGTCAGCCTCAGTTCAAGACCTTGACAGGAGGAGGAGGACTTCGTCAGGGTCGGGCGTTTCCGATCCCCGCAGGAGTTCTTCGACAGGGCTATCACATTGGCACATCCTGTCGACACGGTCAACCCAGTGGACCAGAGCACCCTGGATGCAATCGACTTCTGCGCCAGTCAGTCTAAGCAACATGTGGACATGATCAGGAAACTTGCCATCTTGAAACTTAAATTGCTGATTAAAAAGCTTGCCCCAGAGGAAAGTCGCTTGCACCAGAGGCTGCCGGCCTCTGTTCAAAAGGTCGTTCGCAACAAGAATCTTCTGGCATGGCAGGCTTTGCTTCAGGAACACGGTTTTGACGACATGGATGTTTTTCGCTTGATGACGGAGGGTATGCGTGCCCACACACACCTTTCTGCCTTCCGGAGTGACACGCACATGTGCTTTGCAGGTACGCCCCACAGCCCAAGCCCGCCAACGTCTTTTCAAGGCCCGCCTCATGTCTGCGCACTGCACATGTTTGCTGTTTGTGGTCGCTCTCTGCATGCCTCATGTGGTTATGTGACCTGCACTGGCTCCCTTCCCTCAGCGCTCCTTCTCAAGCCCTCTGCAAGCCCTCCGCCCTCTTTCGTGCCCTGTCCCGTGTTTTCAGCCGCCATGGCAAGTACGCCGGACACCGCTCTTGCCCAGTTTGCTGCCCTCTGGGCACAGTTGGACGACAGTGCCAAGCAAAGCCTCCTTGGAGGGCTTGCCGCACAGACCACGCCCACTGGTCAGCCCACGCCAGCCGAGCCGCCCACGACCTCGGCGACATGCCCCGCGGAGCCTGCCCAAGGGACTCCCCTGCCCCCGCCCTGCTGACGCCTCAGCAAGCCCAAGAGCTTCAAGACTGCAAAGCCGCCGCCCAGGCACGACGGGAAGCCCTGCTTGCCTCGGCGCCACAGAGCCCACCTGCCCCACAAGGGTGCAACCCAGACGCCCAGCGCCGTGACTGGAGCTTCATTGACCAAGCCACGTCCTGCCTATGGACAGCCAATCACGTCCGCAAAGCCTTTGCCGACGGCCGCGCACTGCCTACATTGCACTTCTGCCGAGACCAAGCACTCGTGCCCGCCGAGCTGCTCGAGCACATCGCCTGAAACGCCTGCCACGGGCCCCGAGCAAGATACCTGCCGACGCCACAGCCTTAGAAAGGAAGGCTTGGGCTGACCTTGCCGAGGAAGCCGCCGACACGGTTGCTGCCTTCTTTGCAGGGCCCAGCACCCTGCCTGACCCGGATTTGGAGGAAACCGATGAAGCAGCGGCGCCCGCTGAGCCGGCCCGCCAGAGCCACAGCCTCTCGCACAGCCTAAAGGCGTGCCGGTCAAAGCCAAGCCCACAGAGCCCACGCAACCCGGGCCCCACGAGGCCTATCACCTGCCCATGACGCAATGTGATGGCCGAACGTGGTATTATTTCTACGGCATGGGTCAGCCACTTAGAGGTGCCAAAGAGGTGGACTGGTCCACCTTCTGGTTCACATACGAGGCCCCCTCGCACGGAGATGCCTCGCCGCCTCCACTGGGTTTTTGTTTCCCAGGTGTTTTGACACGCACGAATCATGACCACCCATGTCTGCCCATGCCCAGCTGACTCCTGGCTCAGCTGGCCCTGACCTAACCCGAGTTGGGGCCATACATAGCGTGTGAGCATTTTTTCGCCCGCCCGCCCATGCCCTGCTCACTCAACGCCAAACTCTATGCACTCTCCACAATAGCTAACAGCTTTCTGCCTCCCAAAGTGGAGTAGCCCAGCACACTGCCGCACTACTGCCTCTTAAAGAGGAGTAGCCCGCGCCTAGCCGCCATAAACCCTCCAAAGGGGGGGTATGCCACATATCAGGACCGGTGCCTCTCGCCTGAGGGGCCCCCCGGCCTGATTGCCAAACTCGCCCAGAGCAGCACCCGTGAAAAAGGCCGTCGCGTGCAGGGTAGGACGTTGTTGCCCCTAGTCCCCCTCCCGTAGGGTCTTTGGGATCTAGAGGGCTCGCACTACCCGCTCTCCCCCAACTAGGGTTAGGTCTTGCAGTGGGCGTTGTCTGAACCCCCAGCAGAGTGTGGATGATGGATCCAAAGCATACAGGCGCTGGCTGCACCATATCAAGCAGCATAGCACCAAAGAATTTGGAGCAACACCACACAGAGCACGGCTTCTCGGGAATCCCCGAAGAGATCCTGAAGAAGCTATGCGCTGAGTGGGACGTGAGGATGCCGAGTGTGCCAAAGAACGTATCAGAGCTGAACGCTCTACAGGCTGCTTTGGTCGTACACCACGAGCCCGGAACAAGCGCTGAAGAGGTAGTGGCAAGTCTTCGAAAACTCGGGAGCTCTTGAGAGCGAGTGCAATGATGAGATGCTTGACCAAGTCCAGACAATCATGGAGGACTCTGTGATTCAGCAAGATAGAGATAAGATTTTGAGCATCTTGAAGAAGAGCGAAAAGGCCAAGCAAAACAGACAGAAAACAGCAGAGGCCCTGAGTAGCTACTTTCAGGAGACCATCAGGCAGCTGCCACCGGCCAAAGCTGCAGAGAGAAAGAAAAGCTTGGCCAAAAAGACCAAAAAAGAGGAGGGAGCAGTCGGAAACAAAAAGAAGGAGGGAGAGGCCGGCGGCAGCAGCGGAAGCACCAAACCCAGCTCAAAGATGCCGACTTGCGAGCCTGGAAGCTCGTACGAAAACACAAAATACGACGACGTGAACGAAGCCATGGACAATTTCATCAAAAAAGGCAAGCCCGAGTACTTGCACGTGCTCACGGATGCAAAAAACGGCCGATGGCGAATAACATGGAAGAGTGCCGAGGCCACCGAGCAGCGGAGTATATCGTGGACCAGCGTGGGAGCAAAGCTTGCAGCTGAGGAGGTCCTGACACAAGCCTGGAATTGGAGCGTCACCCACAGAGGCGAGGCCATGACAGAGCACGCTAAAAAGGTCCTTGCCGAGCTGCGAAGCTACAAGGCGCCCGTTTTTTTTGTTTTACGGAGGGGAGCAAGGGGGAGGGGTGGAGATGTGTTGAGCAACAAGCAAGCCTTCACACTTGTGTGACAGCGTTTTATGTCAGATGAACTCAAAAATTCTTTGATGGGAATTTTTGTGTCCATGTTCTGCATGATGTTCTGTTGGGAATTTTCGTCTGACCCGTGCATGCACTCTCATGAGAATTTTTGCATGAGTTTTACATGTGAACTGCATGTTGAATGGGTCAAGGTTCTTGCTCGCAGCAAGCTGGCGAAAATTTTTGTTCCGGGTTCGGGGCCGTACTAGTGCTGTGCTAGAGGTCTCAGTTCCCCTGTAACCCGAGTTTGCCGCTAGGGCTCGTGCACGTCGGCCCGCGGGGCCGGCAGATGGACCTCGAGGCCCCTGAGTCTCCTGCCGCAGCTGCCCATTCCGTGCCTGTTGAGGTTCGCCTTGCATCCTTGAGCCGTGACGTGGCCTTGCTCGGGCGTCATCTGCGCAGTGTTCAAAACCGTTTGGTCAGCCTTGAGCATCGGGTCCTCGCCTTGCAGTCCCGTGTGCAGGATAACGCTGATCAGCTTGAACAGGACTCCACCCGCCTTGCTGCTATCAGCCACTTTCTACAGGCCTTGGTACAACACTTGAGCTTCCTTTTGCGCGGCCTTTTGCACGCCCTGCCTGTGCGCCTTTGATGCCGATTTCTGATGCTAGTGAAATGGGGAGTGACGATCAGCCTGTTCCTGCCCCATCTCATGCCTTGTCAGGTCCCGAGAGCTTGAGCCAGGACACCCGGCAAGCTTTACATGTCCTGTCCTGCACGGCCTCGGGTCGGTCGCTGTGGAAAATGCCCTGGGATGTGGGTCTATTGGCCTATGACCCCACGCCCAAGCCCTTGAAGCCTTTGGCGACAGTGCTGCCGACTTTTGCGAGTCCCACTCCATCAAGCGAGCCAGTCGATACTCCCCCGGTTCTGCAGAAGCTTAAACGGCCGTGTTTTGATAAGCTCTACAGCTCGGCCTTTCCTTTGTCAGTGTTTCTGAAACGCTTGTCAATGTTGGCATGCATGACTGGCATTGAGCTCGACGTGTTCCACGTACCCGGCGAAAAGAATGACGATGCAGATTTGCTCTCCCGCTGGAGTGATGAGTCCCAGCCCTTGCCTGCCAAGTTCCTTCCGGACTTTCGTGTGGACTGCAGCCTTGCACGCATCTGGCACTTCCGTTCCGATGTGCGCCTTTGGCCTCCAGATGCCAAGCTCAAATGGCAGCCGCCATAATCACTTTCCTGAGCTCTGATGTGAGAGCCTGGCATAGTCTGCGCTCACTTAGAAATGGGGTAGGTAGGCCCGGCGAGCTTTGACTTTGCCAGTTTGAAAGTTGGTTCTCTACGCTTCAGACTTAGTACGCATCATCTGCTTTGCATTCTGCTTTGAACTCTGAGCGGCATTTCCGGCAAAGTCAAAAAGTGGGAGAGCTCGTGGTACAGTGCTCGCTTAGACTTAAGATTTCCTGTAGGCTTTTGTTAGCTTTGGTAGTGTGGCTTGAACTTGCAGCGAACGGTTCATGTGTTTACTCATAACTGTTTGCTGTTTGAGAAAGATCACCGTACTTTGTCGTTTTTGGTTCAAGCCACACACCGAATCAGTGCAATGCTGGCTAGCTTTACTTTTGACCCACCCACCACTCCCTCTTTGAAGGCACGTTCCTTCTTTGTTGGGGCGGGTCGGACCTTCATACAGCCAGGAACTTACATCGTTTCACTCAGTTTCACAAGAAGCGCAGTGATATTCTCCCTTTGTATTGTTGGCAGTTATGCTTCAGACTTAGTGCGGTATCTTCTTTACACTTGCTTTGCGTTGGTTCTCTACGCTTCAGACTTAGTACGCATCATCTGCTTTGCATTCTGCTTTGAACTCTGAGCGGCATTTCCGGCAAAGTCAAAAAGTGGGAGAGCTCGTGGTACAGTGCTCGCTTAGACTTAAGATTTCCTGTAGGCTTTTGTTAGCTTTGGTAGTGTGGCTTGAACTTGCAGCGAACGTCTACTTTATCGACCATTCAGGCGTGCAGGGCGCATGCATGACCGGGACGTCATCCGACTCATCCTGGAGGCAACTTCTTATGGCCTTTGAAGTTGCAGATGAAGCGAGGCCTTGCATGTCCTGGTTCCATCGGGTTCCAAGCCACTCAAATCCAGCCGACGCCCCGTCAAGAGGCCGTTGGCATGACATGTCGTGTTTCAAACCTTTTGTCGAGGAGACACCGCATTGTTTCCTCACTGGCACAATCCTCGAAAGGATGGAGTGAAAAGGGGAAAGAAGGCTGGTGGCTCTACGCCACTTCTTGTGTTTGAAATGTGGGCGTGGCTCCATGCCACGCGAAGAGATGTGTACCATTCCCCTTTTCGCGTTGCGAAGGCAGAGAAAAACAAGGGATAGCTGTCCGCTTGCTGTTGAATCTTGGTCGCTGTTTTCAATAATTTGTTTTAATATGTTTCGGCAACATATATTCGAACATGGACTTCATCTTTGGCATAAGCAAGCCTTCACACTTGTGTGACAGCGTTTTATGCCAGATGAACTCAAAAATTCTTTGATGGGAATTTTTGTGTCCATGTTCTGCATGATGTTCTGTTGGGAATTTTCGTCTGACCCGTGCATGCACTCTCATGAGAATTTTTGCATGAGTTTTACATGTGAATTGCATGTTGAATGGGTCAAGGTTCTTGCTCGCAGCAAGCTGGCGAAAATTTTTGTTCCCCACCCTCCCACCCGGGAAAGAGGGGAAAGAAGGCTGGTGGCTCTACGCCACTTCTTGTGTTTGAAATGTGGGCGTGGCTCCATGCCACGCGAAGAGATGTGTACCATTCCCCTCACTGTTCAGTGAAGGCTACCAAGAGTTGAAGAAGCTCCTGCACAAGCACTGACTATCTCGTCTCTCAAGAGAGAAGAATATCTCTGGAGAGAATGAGGGCAACGACTGAGATGCTGAGATGAAGCGATAAAAGAATTTATAAGCAGTAGCTGAGCTGAATGTCGGTCTAAACCAGAATACAGAGAAGCCATTAGAGCAGAGTAAAAAAAGAGTGACCGATAATCGCAAGCAGCTCTGGGGTCATTCGTGATATAGTTGTGAGCTACCTTTTTTATAAGTCATGTAATAGTGGTTGTGTAGATATAATGGACTCGTATGATATCTTTTCACTGAAGCAGGCCCCAGTTTCACAACTGTGCTTTGTTCAGAGCAGCACACTCGGAAACAGCGAGGCTGCAGAATATAGGGTCGGAAAGAAAAAGAGATGACATGAGCATGCCAACAATCATAGCAAGAGGCATGGAGCATTGTGTGAAGGGTGCAAGTGAAAGGATTGTGTCATTCCGTGAACTTGTCATTGCCCAAGAAAAGAACCTAAAGTAGAGAGCCTTCGACCATCTTCGACGGTGAGAGTGGCGACTACATGAAGCGACACCTGGACTCGAAGTTCATTGGGTTTGGCTGCAGAAGCAGCTACACGACAAAGATCGTCCTCTGCTGCCGAGGCACAAAATAGAGGAAGATTCGTTGTAGATAAACGAGTACGATGTATTGTAAAAAAGTATGTTATTTCTTCTTCTTGTCGGACTGGCGTTCTTCTTAGCAATGCCTGTGCAGGTGAACTTGAACAGCACCCTGGAAGCCTACTGGGGGAGAGCAGGCAGTGGTAGCACGGAAAGACCGAAAATAAGCAAAGAAGCAGACCTGTCAGAAAGCCGGACTAGGGAGAACACAGTGCTGAACGTGCAGTCCAGCGGATCCGAGGGCGAGGATCCTTGCCCTCAGCCTGCAGCGGTAGTGGACAACAACATGCAGCTGATTGTCTGGGGAAACCAACACAAGCAGCAAGATAAGAGCGAGGAAGATGGACCTTCCTGCTCCCCTGAGATCGTCAAAGAAGAAGACGATTCGAGTCCTTCTACTTCGCCCAGGCCACCGAGAGATGATCAGAAGACGAAACAAAATAAAAAGACAAAGAAGATGAAGAAGAAGGAAAAGAAACGAGATGCAAAAAAGGCTGCAGCGACCACAATCATGTGAGTGCGTTTCCTGAGTCCTGAGCGATTACCAACTCAAGCAAGGCTGCTGGAGTTGGTGGAAAATATATTTTATTTGGGATGTCGCAGCAAACCACAGAGGAGAAAAAAGAATAAACTTGTCCTGTCGCTGCCAAGAGTTGCAAAAGCACGGTCATGAAGCTTACACGGGCACCTGCATCCTGACATGTCTTTGTTTGCAGTTTGGCTCCAGTAGTGCTGAAAAGTGCTTTTTCATCGGGCATAAAGATGCCTGCAGAGATTATGGACTTCGACAAGAACAAGGATGATCCAGGAGACACCGGAGCCACGACGTCTTGCAGCCCAGAATCGACATTTGTTCAAGACGAAAAAACAAGGATGAAGAGGTCGTTGGTCTGGGAGAAGCTACGAAGCGAGTATGAGAACTTGCTGGCCTCGGAGATGCTGGACAGAATCTTGCCCCATCCTGAAACAAAGATGTCAAAGAGGGCCTGGGAGAAGGAGTTCGGGAAGGCAAAGCAGAAACTGAGGAAGATAGCAAACCACATTGAAGAACTCCTGAAGGACGAGACCAGCTGAGTGGCAGTAGCTTCCCTAGTTCGATGTGAAAAGAACAAGGGAGTTTTCTGGCCGAAAAGGGATATGAAGCATGCATTGCTGCATCGCAGTGACCCATTCCTGTGGTGTGACTAACCAATTACCGTTGAATACTTCTGCCGTGCGAGTTCTATTATAGAAGTTTTGTGCTGTGGTTTTGGAAAAGGTTCTGGGAAGCAGCAATCATGCACATGGTAAGCGAGACCTGCCAGACACCATTTGTCTTGCAGGAAATAATCAGCAAGGGCTTTGCTCATCGGGATGCAGGCAACCGGAAGCGAGGGGGTGCAAAAAGACCGGATCTGCAAGTGTGCCTTGCGCCACAACTTCACAAGTTAAAGAAGACTGGAATAATGCAGTCTTTGAGAGTCAAAGCTTGTAGGTCATTTGCCGTGCCTATAGCCTTGTCTGTTGCCAGACGAAATCGAAAGGAAGAAGGCTCAAGAAACATTGCCCCTGCTGACTTTGGCTTTGTCTAGGAAAAGATGTCAAGCACCGAAGTGGCACAGAGGTGTCATGCTATGCAGAGACACAACGCGCAATACTTTGAGGATGGAGTCGAGATGAAGCAGACAGAGAAGGAGACAGCGAGAGTGCAAGTGAAGCAGGGAACTCCTCGAGTACAAGGTCGCAGAGAAATAGGGATAATGGTAGATCGCGGCGTCTACAACTTGGAGAAGTTGAAGCGAAGAAGAGATTACCTGAGCAAGCGTCGTGCAGTTTCTTGGCTTCGTTTGGCATTGTTTGATTACTAGAGCCCAATTGAAGATTTTGCTGCAGCAATAGATACCAAGAACTGGGACAAAATCCAGCAACTCGAAGAGACCGTCACACAGGTGGTGTTCAAAATGGAGGGCTGGTACGAAAGAAATGGTAGGTGAAAGAAACCCTTTCACAAGCAGGTCTTGAAGTCTTGAGCCTTCAAGGACCTTAATTAGACAGCACCGTTTTGTTAAAGATCAGTTTCTGTGTTAAATAGACATGGAGACTGTCAAGAGCCGCTGCGAAGGCTTCCTTCGCAAACCTGCGATTGGGAAAAAAGGGAGTCAAGGGATGCCAGGTGTGTGTGGATGTTTGCTGCAGCCTGTGATGGTGTATTTGCTGCTGCAAGAAGTGGCCTAGATTTAGGATTCTTGGCCAATTTGTAATTTGCAGCGAAGATTAACAGTGGAGAATGACTTTGCTGAAAGTTGAGGAGACATGAGGCTAGGGATAGCTGGTAGCTTCAAGAGATGCTTACAGCTTGCCCTGAGAAAATAAACGGGTCAATGTACTGAGAATGCAAGTTGAAATTATTCCCCCATCTTATATGTGGGGATTTTTGGAGGACCTCTGACTACGATAAAAAATTAGGTGATATATGTAAGAAAAATCATATCTTCAATAATATACAGCCCTCGAGTCAAACCTTGTAATTAAAAAATAGCTAAAAATCACCCTTCTTCGCCTCTTTTCCCCCGAGATACTTGGTCTCAATGGCACTGTAAATGAATAGGTGTAGCGGATAAGAATGGTTCTGAAAATTGAGTTTTCTCATAGCAAGTTGTCGGAAATTCCTGATAATACAAAACGATTGGTTTGGGATGGTATTTTTGGTCAACTTGAGTATTGTTACCAGCATGGTCATCCTGGTGCCCATTTGGGCTGTCCGTCGTACTCCCCGTAGGGTATTGTTCCCCGTAGGTTTAGCGGCCCTCCAAAAGGGCGCTCGAGTGGCAGCAGGGATTGGCGGCTCCCCCCTCGCCATCGCCGACCCCCACCCAGGGCGAGGAGGGACAACGCATCCATGGATGCCGATGAACACACATCGTGCTGCGGCCTGCTATGGAAAGGACTGAGTGCAGGTTGGCCGGTCGGGACCGAGTCAATCCTCGCCCCTTCTTGGTCATGAAGGACTCCTCCCACCTGACTACGCCCGAGCAGCAGCTTGAAGCGTACAGCTGCTATGAGACCTTCATCCGGGACATGCCGCAATTTCTGTCGAACCCGGAGCAACTTTTTGAAGAGAGCCAACCAGCTGCTCTTCCTTCCAGAAACGTTTCCTGCATCGTATCTTCTGATCCATACGCCCATAATTAACCTCTGCATGCGCCTGGCCGCCAGCTTGGAAATGTTCCCGCTGGAAACACTTCCCAGCTGCCAAGGCCTTGCGCTTGAAAGTTTGCAGGGTCCATCATTGGCTATGGATTCGTAACAGCCGCTCAGCACATTGCTGATCTTTTCTTCGCTATCCAGGACGTCGCGGGGGTAAAAGCGCCGCTTTCCCTGGTGTGGCCTGTAGAGCGGCGGCCTTACCGGCGGGCTGCGACAAGCAGGACGAAAGCATGGAGGATACGCAGAGGTACCCTCCTGGATATACAGCTAAATGTGCCTCCAGCTGCAGCTGTCGCTTTTCTCGCGGGTACCAATCGTCACGCCTTGGTGCCTCGGGGATAGAACATACCGCAGCTTAAACTTTGACGCGACACGGCGAGACTTTGCTGCGGCGATTGCCAGCCATCAGATCGAACACTTCTGGGCGGCGGCTGCCCTTGATTGACCGGTTCTCCCCCTTCAGTGTTTGGTGAAAGATGACCAAGCGCCAATCCCCACAGACACTAGTGCAGATGTAGTCGAGGTCGATAGTGACTCTTCATGCGAGTCTGACGGCCACACACCCCGGTTGTTTCCGACTGGAGGTTCCAGGAGTATCAATCAACCAACCTCACCCTACAGGAAATCGACCTGCGTTTGACGTTCTTCTTTGCCAGTGTGAAGGACCCCTGCTGGTTACGTTACCTCGGTCGCCTTCCGAAATGCCAACCATTTTGGCCGTATCCTGAATGGGAGGATGCGCGTACGGCTGGGTGGGCAGCATTGCAGGGAATGCAGTCGGGACGGCGCCCGCATAAACAGTTCCTCAATGGCTGCTATTTTCCATGATCTACAAGTTCTATCCGAGGCGGGGGCAGTACCCTTCTAGAAGCGAACTTGCCACGCTCTCCACCTTCCCGCCTACATACAGGCGCAAAAAGGACGCTGAAGAAATTACTGTCACACGGGCAGGGGTTGAAAATGCAGTGGCGGCATGTTTTCCCCGGACCTGCGTGAGCCAAGTGAGCCTGATCCTCTTTTGCACCACAACCCAGGGTCCTGCCCGGAGCCCCTTGCAGTCTCAAGGCAGGGATAAGCAAGGAATGAACCCTGCTCAATTGCGATCCCCCACCATCTGCTGGTTGGCGCCGGCAGAGAAGCAACTGTCCACCCGCTGCAGTGTCCAATTTGCCCTTTTGCAAGGCGCTGGCAGGTGGGTTCTTGTCGACCGGCAATACCCTCGCTAGTTCTCGCGGAGTCATGGGACATGATGTACTTCAAACATTCCCTTCTATCAATAGTGCGCATTGGAAGAACTGTCCCGTTCCCCAGCAAAAGGCCCCCCCTCCCACGGAAGAGGGATTGGTACGATGCCGTCACGGCACATTGGGCATCTCACAAGAATAAACGCCCTTTCAACGGCGCATGGTCCAAGCTGTATTTCAACCAGAAGCCGGGCGACCCGACACCTGAGGCGCTGGTCGCGGTCCGGCGTTTCACACAACGGCAAGGTTGTGACACATCAGGAGGTCAGCCACGCCGCGAAGGCGTTGTGGTCCCCCTGTGGGGGGCTGAAATTGGGGAGCTCACCGATGAGCCCAACTGCGCCACACTCTCTGCCGGGGAGGTGGCGTCCGACACCTCGCACCCGAGCAATCGCCCTTCCCAGAGTGAGGTGGCGTCCGACACCTCGCCCAGGGAAGCCCGCCGACCAGCTTCAGTAGCGGCATCGGCGTCGCGTGCCTCACATCGAGGCGACAACCAAAATGCTTGGCAGTAACGGGTACTGC
The DNA here is from genome assembly GCA_905221605.1 of Symbiodinium natans. Lineage (NCBI taxonomy): Eukaryota > Dinophyceae > Suessiales > Symbiodiniaceae > Symbiodinium > Symbiodinium natans. The sequence goes on along the minus strand of CAJNDS010002079.1, from coordinate 132,820 downwards.
AGGGAATGACCATATGAATGACCTGGGCGAGGGGGACAACCTGACTAGCATGGAACGTGATTTTGCTTCTGGCAGACCGACTGCATTTTGCGAACCGCACTCTGTGCTCCCTCCAACACAGCGCGAGTCAAGCCACAACGGGTCTACTTCGACCTCTTCGTGTTCTGAGAGAGGGATGTTTCACCTTAGGATTGGATTGCTTCCGTTTTGCTTTTCTCTTGTGTGTTGTGTGTTGTTCTGTGCTGTTTGGCTGCTTCCGGTAGTCATGGCCGTCTCACCTCGTCGCAATAGACCGGCCCACTGTGCTGCTGATGTGGTAAAGGGGCGTCCGCATTAAAAAAAAAGCTGTGTAGCCTAGTGTAGCTGCCTGATGCATGAAGTGCCTACGATAAGTTTATCCACTGATCAATGCTGAATCCATTGAAGCGCCTTCGTGCACCCCGACCGCTCTGATGAAGCGTAGGAAAGCCTTCGGCCCTAAACAAGCTCCCGAGCTCCGAGCCCCTGTCAAAGAACGAGGGCTCGAGGTTCGTTGCGGCCATGGCAGCCATCCCCCTGCCTGTGGCAGTGTGACGGCAGGCAAGGTTTAGGGATGTCGACCCCGCAGCCCTACGGCCCGAAACCCCCCCCTTCGGCCCCCCTAAACTGCAACTGGCCCTTCAGCCTTTCACACTTGTAGGGATTAAGGGGGCCAGTGCCGTGTTGGGTGGGCTCTCTCCCTCTCTCTTTCTCTGGCGGATTCATGCCTGAGCCGCGCGGAGCTGGGTTGCTGAGGGGAGCGGGGCAGGACTGACTGAAGCACAGCAGCACAGCCTTTTCGAGGGCACATCTGAATTTCGACCTTCTTCGGCAAGGGTGGTTGGGTGAGATGTCGGTTCTTGTGAGAACTTTGAGGATGTCGTGTAGATGGGGTTGCCCTCTTGCGTGCATGTCTTCTCTTTAGGCCTATAAGGTCATGTTCACTTATAGCCTTGCAGACAGCTGCTGGACCGAAGGCTGAGTCTCTTCGCGGCAGCAGAAACGCTGAGTGCAGACCCGTTTGGAAGCAGACAAGGCACGGAGGGCGTCTAGTCGGATTCAGTCGCCGTGGAATGCGAGCCCATGTGTCCCTGGAAGGCGGGTTTGAGATCCACTGAACCTGCTGCCAGCATAGAGGAGTCGGAGCACCGTTTCAAAACGAAGCGCCTGCGTGCGTGTGGAGGTCCGGGTCAGTCATCAGAGCGCGGGGTAGAGCACAGCACGGCACGCCCTGCAAACGTGGATTTTTCCGCCTCGCCAGCTTCATGTGTCAGCTGGTACAGTGGGTACTCAAGTGCAACTTGTGTAGGTCCAGTGAAAACCCTCCAGTCCTTGCCCGAGCCCTTCTTGAGCCCGTCCGATCCTTTTCAGACGTGCAGCTCCATATAGTCTACAGACGATGCCTACAGGCGTATACAGCTCCATGGTCCATGGTACACAAAGTGACAGCCGCTGACGACTTGTTCCTAACGATATCGAATTGACAGACTCTGTTTCACCTCGGCCTTGTCTGGTCGACCATCTCGTTGATGGTTTCCAGTTCCCAGCGCCCCGAGCTGCTCCTCGGGCGCGCTAAGCCGCTAAGCTTCATTGCTGACCCTGAGGGCCCGCGGCGGCCGGCGCGATGGGCTGCTGCCAGGCTGGGATGATCCTCATGAGTGTTCGGAATGATGCACATGTGTAAACAAGGCAGTGCCTTCTGTGAGCGGCAGTCATCATTGCATGCACACGCATACTGTCTGTGATGAGGGCTCAGCCTCCGTGGTGCCTCTGGGGCCACCGAGCAACGAGGCAGTGGAGAATTGCTCACCGTAGAACCGCCGGATTCAAGCTCCAAGAAAGCAGCAGAATGCATCTAAGCACCATGCTGAGGCCCCCATAGTCCGGGTCGAGATTGTTTTTGACCGCGGGGTCTGCAAAATGTTGACCGTATGCTCACCCTACTCCTTGGATCGAAGCTCATTTCCAGACATGTCGCCTTCAAGAGTGAGGTCTCACACTTGCCTGGTCATGTAACACAAGCTTCATTGCCCGCAAGCCTATAAGATCCTGTAAGTCCTGCTTCCTTTCCCCATTTTCAGTTCCAAGCCAGGACAGACTGCCTCTCATTTTCCGCACAGCGGACAACTCCATCCAAATCTGCACTTCCTGCCCGTCAAACCTCTACAACCACGTCGAGGCCTTATGCAGCGAGCTGGATATCAGGACGGCCTTTGGCAGAAAGGGCGACTTCATGGAGGACACCGAAGGCGAAGATTGGTTCGGCAAGTGGCAGAACAGAGTCTTGCAGTCACTGGACGACGCCCTCCAGGCGAAGAACCGCGAAGGGCCCTTTTCCATCTACAGTTTAATGATCACCGACGAGGACAACATAAACTGCAAGAGGGAGCAAGAGAACATGGAGGAGTTAGCCGATGCGCTACAGCATCAGCGGGGGGACTCGTTGAGCTTCTCTGTTAGTCCTTGCCTGGTGTGCGTCCAAGACTTGACCACGGCGGTTCGCACCATGACCGATCGGTTTCTTGCGTTTGTTGCTGAACCCGCAGGTGCCCAAACACCAAACCTCAAAAGCAGCGAGGGGTCAACATGTAACGGGATGCATTCTTCCTGTTCCCGAATGACTGATGCCCAGGTAGTTTACACAGAAAGGACGGGTGTGCCCGATGCAATCAACTTCAGTAGTCAGAGCTGAGTGCGGAAACGTTTTGTTGCTCAAGTGATGGCAACATGCCGCATGCCACAATTCACTATCTCAATTGCCCTTGTGCTCGTGACAGGTTGCAAGGCTAATTTTGTTGGCGGGTTGTTGGGGTTTCTTTCATGCGAGGAGCACGATGTCCAGCGGGCTTACGAGCAGTTCCTCAAGTCGGGCAAGCACAAAGATGCCTGGTCCTTCTACCTGATGACCATGGCTTTGAAGGCCCACGGCCTTGCTAGATGCTTTGAGGGGTTGAGGATGCTTCTATGTTGTTTGCACGCCCTCTCCGCGAATTGCAAATGTCGTCAAGAGCCCGCAAGCACTCTTTCCCCGAGAGGGGGCGCTGGGCGGGGCAGCAAGGACACTGGGGGGGAAAGAGGTGGCGCTGCGGAAGCTGGAAGATCCCATGTTGCAAGGGCACTTCGCAACCAAAAAGCACCTCATGAACTCAAGTTGCTTTCGGATGTTACCTATGTGCGATGCGTGTACTGATCAGTCATGTTTATCATTGTTATGAATCAATCTCTCTCTCTCTCTCTCTCTTTCTCTCCCCCCCTCTCTCTCCCTCCTGTATGACCCACCCCCCCAATGATCTACACCTCGTCTGGTAGAGCATAGTCACCGTGGCTCCGAATTCCGAATTATTTGTGTTCTTCAGCTTGAACTCCAAACAGCTTTTCAGCTGCGATCGGCGCAAAAAGAACATAAAAGAACTCCCAGGGAATCCATGTGCTGGTGAAGCAACCAAAGCCCGAATCCTGGTCCTGTTGGTTGGGCGTCAGCGGCTTGGCAGGCACAGACCTCGTCACCAAGACCATCGGCGCAGCGTCTGATAGATCGGGGCGATGTTCTTGGAACTATCCTGACCGAAAAAGGCACCGATCAGCTGAACGATCGCGATACGAGGTTCTGCGAGAGAGCCGAGTGGCTCCTCAGATGTGCGGATGCTTCGCGATGCATCAGGCCGATTGTGGACAAGCGCTGGAAAATCCCGATCAGGTTCGACCCACAGAGCCGGCTCGCTCAATGGGCAGTGGCGCAAGAACTGGACCTGTCAGAAACCAACCTGGACTTCGAGAGAGATTTCGCAAGTTGCATACGGGACTTCGCCCCAAGCAAAGGAAACCGAAAAGGGCATCTCAGGCTTCAGCTTTTCCAGAGGTGGCATCGCGCATCCGACATTCAGGTGGCGTTGCAGAGGGAGGAGGAATTGAAGTGGATTTTGCAGGAGGCAAGACAAGCAGAGCTGCCGGATGACCTTCTGAATGGTGTCGAATCAAAGCTCAAGGAGTGCAAAGAGGAGCTGCAGAAGGACCCCTGCGTTGTTTAACCGTATGCAAGTCAGGCAAGAGAATGAAAAGAAAGAGCGAGCGAGAGAGACAGAGAGAGACAGAGAGAGAGAGAGAGAGAGAGAGAGAGAGAGATAGAGAGAGGCAGAGAGAGAGAGAGAGAGAGAGAGAGAGAGAGCACGTTTTTTCTGCCCGACTTGCACATCCTGCCACCAGCCCAGGCAGCCTAACGAAACTAAGAGGTTCAGTACTGTGGTTAGATACGGCTCATGGGCACGCAGCAGGGTAACTTTTCACCGACCAGGGGGTGCAGACGCCCAGACCCGAGCCCAGCAAGGCAGCCAGCCATGTACTGCCAAGGGACCACAGCCGTGCAAGGAAAGCCCTGCAAGAAGTATGCTAACATAGGGAGTAGCACTTGGGGCCCTTGGAGTTTAGAGCAGCAATGGCATCTTAGTGGTAGTGGTCTTTCTTCAAGGGAAAAGCACGGTGTCTCACGAGGGGGATGCAAAGCTCGGGGGTTGCTCGCCAACAGGGCGGGAAGCTACAGCACCAGACCCAACCGACACACCGTCCCTTTCCACAATTCTCACACACGCACCTGACTCAGCCCAGTGCGTGGGGGGGCTTCCCCTATGCCCAGCAGAAGAAGAAGAGAGAGAGGGAGAGACAGAGAGAGCGAGAGAGATAGAGAGGGACGAAACAGGGGGACCCTATCACGGCGAGCCTTTGAGTGCAGTCTCACAACAGAACAGGATCCGGGCGCGCTCTCGCCCGTGGGGCTCCTTCGAGGGACCCCTAATCCCCAGAAGAAGAAGAAGAAAAAGAAGAAGAAGAAGAAGAAGAAGAAGAAGAGGAGGAGAGCTTTCTTGAAGGTTCCAGTCGCAACCACTTGGGGGCGTGCTCACTGCGTGGGGGCTGCGGCCTCCAGGCCCCATGAAAGAAAGATGGATTGGCCACCAGTAACTTGAGTTGAGTCTCATATGGTTGAAGCTTGACCGCTGCCTTTTGCAGGACGTTTGGTATTTTGTGGAGATGCTGCACTTGAGGCCCAAAGTGCAGTCTGCCCGTGTTGAACTCAGTCTGTAACAGAATGCGGAACGTGCGGAACTCTCCATGGTGTGACCTGCAGTGGGCATCCTGCTTTTCAAAGTCATCCCGCACGAGGTCATGTCGATTAGTCGCAGATTCCTTTGTGCACCCCGTCAGGACACCTGAAGGATTGTCAGGGATGACCGTGCTTCTAGGAAGTAAGGCAAGGTGTCCGAGGCAGCAGCAACCCGAAAGCATGTGGCCTCCACTTTACAGGTTGAACTAGAAGCCCCAATTCAGGTCTTGCTTGGACTGTTGGCATGGCCTTCCAAAACTCCAGCTGGGTGGCATAAGAGCGTCTGCTTAGGCTGCTGCTGCTGCTGCTGCTGCTGCTGCTGCTGCTGCTGCTGCTGCTGCTGCTGCTCGAAACATGCCAAAACCTACGCCGCGATTGGCCAAGCCAGGCCTCCAGCCACCCAGAACCCCAGCCAGCGTCAGGGTCCAAACGAAAATGTGATTCGGCACCGGTGATTGTGCAGCCACTGCTCGGTCTGGCATCTAGCCTAGTGCCATGAGAGTGCTCAGGCCTGGTGTGCAAATGCATGTTAGGTGGACGTCTTAGACTGACTTGTGCTCCTAGCTGCTTTCTGCCTCTGCTCCACTTTCCCTCAAGGGCTCATGGTGGCCCGCCGCGGAGAGTGAAAAGTGTGCAATCCGTGGACAACTTTAGGCTCACTCCAACTTTGATCACCTCCCTGCCCTTCCAGACGTAAGAGCATGCACGAGCATGCCGAGTGCTCTGAGAACATCCTTTGCAGGGTCATGGGCCTCTGCAAACCCTGTGATGCATTCTGCTAGCTGAGGCTATGACAAGCACCCCAGGGATCCCGAGAACGAAGGCAAGTGCTTCTGCTACAAGCTTTACGGCCAAAGGATGGTCTGGGGGTGCAGCTGGCAGAAAAGGTATCTTGAATATGTCCGTGAGGCGGTTGCAGCCATTCAGAAGGGACAGGACAAAGAGGAGCTGGCCTGGCAATACCATCGCGTGGACGAGCATGGCCTCAAACAGGATTTTCCAGCAGGCTATCCGGTGGATGCATGGTGCGAGGCGACAAAGTTATGGCGCCGAGGAGTCGTGAAAGAGAAGACTACGAGGCAAGAGGATGGCTGGACCATTCGATGCGAGCATGGTGACGACACCTTTCGCTCTAAATTCGTCTGCGACACATCTCTGGCTACAAAGGAGTTGTTGGACCATTTTGGCGGGGGCCCTAAGAACGAGTCAAGCGGCTTGTAGGCTCGAAGCTCCAGCTTTCTTTGCCATAACATCTCACAGCTTAGGCCGTAGGATAAGCACTGACACATCATGGGGTCAATGCTTGGGAACGCCAAACAGCGTGAATGTGTGAATCAGGGTCGTTGTCCATAATTCTCACGACTCTGCTTCCAGACAACCCATGTCAAGTTAAGGTCATCTGAAGCTCCGGGAGATTTTCACTGAGTGCCTTGAGCGTGTTAGCGTGCTGGATGTCTGCACGTCTCGGCTCGGGTCCGACGTTTCTGTCTTGATGATAAACCTTGGGGTGCCAACCATCGGCTCCTTGCATCACCTCAGGGATCGCTTCTTCAGTGGGAAACTGGAGGAGGACATCACCGCAGGTCTGTCAGATTGGCACGTTGAAGTAGACAATGGGCACTTCTTGGAGTTCTACGAGCACACGTTGCTGGCCCTCAAGGACCTCACGCCACACCAACAAAAGCATCTTCAGCACATCCAACGATTTGACGAGGTGCACCTGTCAGCTCCAGCAGGGGCCGGCAAGACTTTTGTGGCAGTGCAGCGTGTCGTCGACGTTCTCACCGACAAGACGGAAGAGCCTCCTGCTCATGTACTCTATGTGGCTCCCACAGTAGAGCTCATCTACCACTTCATACAGTGGATAGTTGTGCGGCTGGCGTCGCAAGCGGCGTCCCGGCTTGTGACCGATATCAATCAGCTTCTACAGCGCCTGGTGGTCCTGCACAGCCCTTACCAGGAATTGCTTTCGCCGATGCTGGATGAGAAGGATCGATGCGTCGCTCTGAAAGTTGCAGGCAGCATTGACACGTTTGCACTCCAAGTCGTTGACGAAGGCCACACCCTCTTCGCAGAGGGTGTGGACTATGGCATTCTGGGAGATCTCAAGAGCCGCAGGAAGCTCCTTTTATCCGACGAGTCCCAAGCTGCAACCGTGAACACCAGATTCCCCAAAATGCACAAGGCGAGCCTCATGGAGGTCGTCCGAAGCACGAGGCAGATCGTGCTGGGGGCAAAGTCCTTTCGATCTCAGACCGGGGCGGTCACATCCATTGGCACAGATGGGCCACCCTTGAAGTCATTCCTCTTCGATGGCTCGGACGCCAAAGGTGAGTTTGAACTCTACGCCCAGCACGTCGCAGATGCCATTGCGCACGTTGCAGATGCATATCCCAACATCAGTCTCCACCAGCGACTCGCGCTGCTAGTCCCGGATCAGGAGTTTCTCGTGCAGTTGAAGACGGCCTTGGCGCCTGTCTTGAAGAGCAAGCTTCCAGATCGCCACCTTCAGTTCATCTCCTTCAAGGAGTCCTTGCGCTCCTTGCCGGAGCTGTTTCGGACCCTCTGCGGTCAGCCTGTCACTGTGCAGAAGCCCGAGCAGCGGTCGGAGCACCTCGTCTTGGACACCGTGAGCGTCACAGATGGCCTGGAGAAGCTCATCGTCATCTGTGTCGGGCTGGATGCCCCAATTCGCCGAGGTGCCAGGGATCTCGTGACGCGCGCAAACCTTTACAAAGGCATCTCGCGGGCCCAGCTGATGGCCATCGTGGTGAACAAGCGCGTGCAGAATGGCTGGTTTGACTTCCTCACCAACATTCGGTACTCTGGCAAAGAGCTTTCCGAAGAGGAGGCATCGAAGTACGGCTCACAGGCCGCAGCGAAGATCTGCCAAGAAGCAAAGGACGGCATGGGCAGTGCCGCACAGGAAGAGGAGCCAAGAAGCAGAGAGGAGGCCAGGCCGCAGCCAAGCATTCCGGATGAAAGGCAGGCGGATCTGAAGAAGGAGAACTCTCACGTAGAAAGGTCTCAGCCAGAGACAAGAGGTACAAACGCAGCTGGCAAGAAGGCCGATCCAGCCATATCTCAGCCGCAGACACGCAGCACCAGCGCAGCCGAAAGGGAGTCTGAGTTGACAGGAGACTCGGAGACGACGCCACAGCACGAGTCCAGCATCTGGGACACCAGAAGCAACACGGTTTCGGCTCACGCCCGGAAGCCCATGTTCGACCCATTCGCCGAGGACTGGCGGTCTGCTGTGCCGCTTGAGGGCGCATTGTTTGGGATAGATCCCAAACCCTAAGCACTAAAGAGCCGCTAAGCCGCTAAGCCGCTAAGCCGCTAAGCCGCTCAGCCAAGCTTATAGCCTTGCCGTGGTGTCCCTCGCAGCGCAAGTAAGTACATGCGGACCTGGTGGAAGGCCTCGTCAGAATATCCCACAGTGTGTCCGATGATGTCTCGTCTTTGGGACATCCAGGAGAGCCGAGTTCCGGTCAATTCCGAAGAGTTCCTTCTCGACCCGATGCCCCAGGACTGGAGACTGCCTTGTTGCGTGCGCCATCCTTGTGCCTCTTTGTTCTGTGCTTGCGCCTTCCGTTCCGTTATCGGGTGTTTGGAGGTGTCGTCCTCTTTTTCGCATGGATGTTTCCGTGCGTAGGAGTTGGAGGTTTCATGCTGAGGGTACCGCAAGTTTTTGCCAGTCTTCCAAGCCGCAAGCCCCAATCCCGGGGGTCACAGCGCGTGGGGGAGGGGGAACTTCACGGGAAAGGGTCGCGTCGGGTCGGATCAACCAGGCGTGTTGCGCGGGGCATGCGGCCGTGCAGAGTCTACGCAGCTACACACCACACTCAGCCGGCGCATGCTCCGAGATGCCCACGAGCTTATCCACGATGGAAGGGCGAAGTTGAAGTATGGAGAATCCCGGTGCCTGCCGCAGCTTCAGCTTCATGGCAGACCTGCACAGGAGCAGCCCCGGGAGCCTTTCGATGAGGAAGCAGAGAGTTGGCAGAAGGCTCGCAGCGAACTTTTATTTTGCTCTTGCAGCGGACCTGCGCATTGTCCCTGTGCACCGCCTGTTGTTGTCAGGGTGGTGGTTGCAACATGCAGCTTTTTTGTAATTAGACAGCAGCAACAGCAGCGGCGGCGGCGTAGGGAAAGGCATCTCCAGGTGAGACCCAGAGCTCCAATTGCTTGCTCTTGGGCTGAAGACTCCCAATTTCGGAAGCTGCACTGGGCGCAGGGTCAATGTCCTGTTGTCCACTCTGAACCAGTCCTGGGGCCTGGACGTAACAGAGAGCTTGCAAAGAGCCATTTCTGGAACCTCGAGGCGGTGTCCCTGTTTAGAAACCCAGACACCTCTGATGGAACCCCTGATGCCAGCGCCAAAGAGAGAAGAACAGGGGATGCTATGAGACCCCCGCCAAAGGAGATGTTGGCTGGCAAGCCCTCTAAGCATCTCGAAACCCTATATACATGAGATGCTGACACCGAACAGGATATGGACGTTGGGACCTGACCGTTGGCTGACAAGGCCCAAAAAACTGAGCCCTCGAAAGGGGGATGAAAGGGGGATGTTGGCTGGCAAGGCCTAAGGTGCGGAAGCCCTGAACCCTACAAGAAAGTGAAGAGTATGGGGTTAAGAGATGTGGCTGGCAAGTCCGGTGGGGAGTGTTTCTGAAGCCTTGGAAGGCACCCAAAAGCGGTGCCTGGAGGCTCAGCCCTAAAAACGGGCATGGGGGAGTGGTAAGCCTTGACTCCAGACACGATAGGCTGGGAGACCTGATATGTTGGATCCTCCAGAGCCCTGCTCAAGTTGTCGTGGCAGCGGTTTCTTTTCTGTGTTCAGTTCTTTTCCCAGAAACATCATTGGCAGAGTGCACATGCGTAGCGCCATGGGTGCATTGTGGGCGCGAAGGATCCCACAACGGAGCCAGCAAATCCATGCGCAGCTTTTTCTGACGGTCGCATCGCCAACGGCATCCCAACAGCGTATACCCTGAACGCGGTGGGTGATTGCTGGTCCTGCCAGGTCAAAGAAGCTTTTCGCGCCGACAGATTCGATGCGCCCTCTGCATTGGCAGCGCTGAAGAACTTTGCAGCGCCGGGGCTCCCCTATCCCGATGAAGCGCGCGCGTTCGTGGTGCAGGCGCCGCAAAATCTCGTGTGTGGAAACCATGGAGGTCGCATAAACTTTTTCACCGGGCCCAGGAAAGCAAAAGAGTGATGCGGTGTGGAGGCCTGCAGCTCAGCTCGCGGTAGGCAGGAAGCAAAGCTCCCAGAAGCCCCCCAACAGAGTCCCCTGCCGAGCTGCTGCCGAGGTGACGTCAAGAAAGCTGCCGGAGCTGCTGCACGCGGGGAACTACTCGAGGAGTTGCTGATCCTGCTCCGTTTCGGCGTCGGCGAGGCGAGAAGCCGTGATCTGAGACATGGGCAGCACAAAAGCCCAAAAGGTAGACGTTTCTTTTTTGGAGGGGATGAGGTCATCTCGCTCCCTCCCTCCAGTCTTCTTTCGTAAATATATCCCTCTTCGACCCGCTTTTCCCCCAACAAGGAGCGAGCGCCACCCCGAGACCCGCACACAACCCATTCCCCCGCTGCACCTCCCCGCCCCCTTATGGGGCACCCGGAACCCGCCAGGAGCTGCACATGGAGTTCTGCAACAAAGTCCCCGCGGCGGCCTGGCGGCAGCTCAGGGGCGCGCGCTGGGAGAAGCTGCAGACGGCCACCTTCTCTCTGTGCCTCGGAAGGGGGGGGGGATTGTTTTCGGCTTCCCTGCTTTCTTTATGTTGAGAGGTGGCGCCGCGTCGGCTGGCCCCCGTCCATAATGGGGCCTTTACCACCTGCAAGAACCGCCGGCCCAGGTGTTTCAACGAAGACTCCCAGGGCTCAGAGGGGGCCGGCGGCCTCCTCTCCGCGTTGGCGCGGTGCAGCCAGCTCCAGGACACACGCCGAGCAAAGGGAGGTCTACGGTCCTGATGGCAAAAGGCCTTGCATGCCCAGACTCTTAAACATATCAGCTCTAGGGTCCCGAAAGGGCCCTGTTCTAAAGGAGCTCGCGGATTGCAAGTTCGAAACAAGAATTGATAATCCTAGGTTGTTTTTGAAGGAGAGACGAGAGGCTACTTCCAAGGTCTTAGTGATGCTGCTGGATGACTCTCGGGCCTATAGGCCTATAGTGCAAGGAAGCTCGGGGTTGTAATGACCGACATCTAGTACGACACTTTAAATCCCGGCCCCCAATAGAATCGCAACTCGCATCGTGATGAAGATCCTAAACCCTAACTCCCTAAAGCCCTAAACCCTATCGCCTAAACCCTAAAACCCTAAACCCTAAAACCCTAAAACCCTAAAACCCCTGAGCCGGGGGTTGAAGAAGTTCCTGTGACATGCTACTGCTCTAGGACCCCTCAAGATTCCCTTGGAGACCATGGTTGAGAGTTTTGGTTTCTAGGTTTAGGGTTTATTGTGTTTTGGGTTTAGGGTTGAGGTTATAGGTATTGTGTAGGGCATCGGAATCAATCGGAGGGTCGTTTTGAGACGAAACCTGCTCTCTGTAGAGTTTGGTGGGCCCCTAAACCCCATACCCTCAACCCTCAACCCTCAGCACGAATCCCTTGATCCATCCACGGTGGCGCACCTCATCTGCAACCTGCATTAACTCCCAAACTCCCAAGCTCGGTTACAACGCTTTGTGGATTCAGCCTCGGCACCCTAAGCTCTTCTCACAGAGCTCCCTCCAGGCTTTTCAGGCCTTTGGGGCGATGGAGGAGGATTCCCCCTCGGCGTTTGCGCAGCTACGTTCTTAAGCCATCTGTAGTGTAACCATCTTCGACCCGCTTTTTCCCCCCAAACGAGCCCTCGCCGACTCAGAGCGCCACCCCCGGAGACGAGACCCGCATGCGCGACCCATTCCCCCCGCATGCACCTCCGGGGCACCCGGCACCTGCCAGGAGCTGCGCATGCAATTCTGCAACAAAGTCCCCGCAGAGGCCTGGCGGCAGCTCAGGGACGCGCGCTGGGAGAAGCTGAGGAAGGCCGACTTCGAGCGGTGCCTCGGAAGGGGACCTTTCGGCTTCCCTGCTTTTCTTTGTAGAGAGTGGCGCCGCGTCCGCTGTCCCCCCTCCGCACCATGTGGGGCCTTTACCACCTGCAAGAACCGCCGGCCCAGGTGTTTCGACGAAGACTCCCAGGGCGCAGAGGGGGCCGGCGGCCTCCTCTCGGCATTGGCGCGGTGCAGCCAGCTCCAGGACACACGCCGAGCAAAGGGAGGTCCACGGTCCTGATGGCAAAAGGCCCTGCATGCCCAGACTCTTAAGCATATCAGCTCTAGGGTCCCGAAAGGGTCCTGTTCTAAAGGAGCTCGCGGATTGCAAGTTCGAAACAAGAATTGATAATCCTAGGTTGTTTGTGAAGGAGAGACGAGAGGCTACTCTCTTAGGTTTGTTCTCTTGCGCCGCCCTCAGAAGTAGGCGCTGGCTTTCAAGTCAACTCGGGGGGCCCCTTCTGTGCTCCTACTGCTCCCCTTGTGTTGTTTGTCCTTGCAACGCCCTCAGAAGTAGGGTGTGAGCTGTTTCCCCAGCAGGGCCGGTGCAGACCTGTTGGTGAACATCTTGCTCAGCAAGACTAAGCTGTTCGAGAACGCAAAGCCCGGAGGCTACTTCCAAGATCTTAGAGATACTGCTGGCTGTCTCTCGGGCCTATAGTGCAAGGAAGCTCGGGGTTGTAATGACCGACATCTAATACGACGCTTTAAATCCCGGACCCCTATAGAATCGCAACTCGCATCGTGATGAAGATCCTAAACCCTAAAACGGGTTATGGGGCTATAGTGCGAGCTGGGGTTATGGGTATTGTGTAGGGCATCGGAATCAATCGGAGGGTCATTTTGACACGACACCTGCTGTCTGAAGAGTTTGGTGGGCCCCTAAACCCCATACCCTCAACCCTCAACCCTCAGCACGAATCCCTTGATCCATCCACGGTGGCGCACCTCATCTGCAACCTGCATTAACTCCCAAACTCCCAAGCTCGGTTACAACGCTTTGTGGATTCAGCCTCGGCACCCTAAGCTCTTCTCACAGAGCTCCCTCCAGGCTTTTCAGGCCTTTGGGGCGATGGAGGAGGATTCCCCCTCGGCGTTTGCGCAGCTACGTTCTTAAGCCATCTGTAGTGTAACCATCTTCGACCCGCTTTTTCCCCCCAAACGAGCCCTCGCCGACTCAGAGCGCCACCCCCGGAGACGAGACCCGCATGCGCGACCCATTCCCCCCGCATGCACCTCCGGGGCACCCGGCACCTGCCAGGAGCTGCGCATGCAATTCTGCAACAAAGTCCCCGCAGAGGCCTGGCGGCAGCTCAGGGACGCGCGCTGGGAGAAGCTGAGGAAGGCCGACTTCGAGCGGTGCCTCGGAAGGGGACCTTTCGGCTTCCCTGCTTTTCTTTGTAGAGAGTGGCGCCGCGTCCGCTGTCCCCCCTCCGCACCATGTGGGGCCTTTACCACCTGCAAGAACCGCCGGCCCAGGTGTTTCGACGAAGACTCCCAGGGCGCAGAGGGGGCCGGCGGCCTCCTCTCGGCATTGGCGCGGTGCAGCCAGCTCCAGGACACACGCCGAGCAAAGGGAGGTCCACGGTCCTGATGGCAAAAGGCCCTGCATGCCCAGACTCTTAAGCATATCAGCTCTAGGGTCCCGAAAGGGTCCTGTTCTAAAGGAGCTCGCGGATTGCAAGTTCGAAACAAGAATTGATAATCCTAGGTTGTTTGTGAAGGAGAGACGAGAGGCTACTCTCTTAGGTTTGTTCTCTTGCGCCGCCCTCAGAAGTAGGCGCTGGCTTTCAAGTCAACTCGGGGGGCCCCTTCTGTGCTCCTACTGCTCCCCTTGTGTTGTTTGTCCTTGCAACGCCCTCAGAAGTAGGGTGTGAGCTGTTTCCCCAGCAGGGCCGGTGCAGACCTGTCGGTGAACATCTTGCTCAGCAAGACTAAGCTGTTCGAGAACGCAAAGCCCGGAGGCTACTTCCAAGATCTTAGAGATACTGCTGGCTGTCTCTCGGGCCTATAGTGCAAGGAAGCTCGGGGTTGTAATGACCGACATCTAATACGACGCTTTAAATCCCGGCCCCCTATAGAATCGCAACTCGCGTCGTGATGAAGATCCTAAACCCTAAAACCCTAAAACCCTAAAACCCTAAACCCTAAAGCCTAAACCCTAAAACCCTAAACCCTAAACCCTAAAACCCTAAAACCCCTGAGCCAGGGGTTGAAGAAGTTCCTGTGACATGCTACTGCTCTAGGACCCCTCAAGATTCCCTTGGAGACCATGGTTGAGAGTTTTGGTTTCTGGGTTTAGGGTTTATAGTGTTTAGGGTGTAGGGTTTAGGGTTGAGAGTTTTGGTTTGTATGGCTATACGGTTACGGGGTTCTGGGGTTATGGGGCTATCGGGCGAGCTGGGGTTATGGGTATTGTGTAGGGCATCGGAATCAATCGGAGGGTCATTTTGACACGAAACCTGCTCTGCGATGGAGGGGGATTCCCCCTCGGCTCTTTGCAGGGTCAAACGAGCCCTCGCAGACTCAGAGCGCCACCCCCAAAACGAGACCCCGCATGCGCGACCCATTCCCCCCGCGTGCACCTCCCCTGTGGGGCACCCGGAAACCCGCCAGGAGCTGGAGATGGGCTACTGCGAGAAAGTCCCCGCGGAGGCCTGGCGGCAGCTCCGGGACGCGCGCTGGGAGAAGCTGAAGAGCGCCCACTTCTATCGGTGCCTCGGAAGAGGGGGGGGACGTTTTCGGCTTCCTTGCTCTCTGTATGCGTAGAGGTGGCGCCGCGTTGGCTGTCCCCCGTCCACAATGGGGCCTTTACCACCTGTAAGAACCGCCGGCCCAGGTGTTTCAACGATGGCTCCTAGGGCGCAGAGGGGGCCCGCGGCCTCCTGTCCGCGTTGGCGCGGTGCAGCCAGCTCCAGGACACACGCCGAGCAAAGAGAGGTCCAAGGTCCTGATGGCATAATGCCCTGTATGCCCAGACTCTAAAACATGTCAGCTCTAGGGTCCCGAGAGGGCCCTGTTCCAAGTTCGAAACAAGAATTGATAATCCTAGGTTGTTTGTGAAGGAGAGACGAGAGGCTACTTCCAAGGTCTTAGTGATACTGCTGGCTGTCTCTCGGGCCTATAGTGCAAGGAAGCTCGGGGTTGTAATGATCGACATCTAATACGACGCTTTAAAGCCCGGCCCCCTATAGAATCGCAACTCGCATCGTGATGAAGATCCTAAACCCTAAAACGGGTTATGGGGCTATAGTGCGAGCTGGGGTTATGGGTATTGTGTAGGGCATCGGAATCAATCGGAGGGTCATTTTGACACGACACCTGCTGTCTGAAGAGTTTGGTGGGCCCTTAAACCCCATACCCTCAACCCTCAACCCTCAGCACGAATCCCTTGAACCGTCCACGGTGGCGCACCTCATCTGCAACCTGCATTAACTCCCAAACTCCCAAGCTCGGTTACAACGCTTTGTGGATTCAGCCTCGGCACCCTAAGCTCTTCTCACAGAGCTCCCTCCAGGCTTTTCAGGCCTTTGGGGCGATGGAGGAGGATTCCCCCTCGGCGTTTGCGCAGCTACGTTCTTAAGCCATCTGTAGTGTAACCATCTTCGACCCGCTTTTTCCCCCCAAACGAGCCCTCGCCGACTCAGAGCGCCACCCCCGGAGACGAGACCCGCATGCGCGACCCATTCCCCCCGCATGCACCTCCGGGGCACCCGGCACCTGCCAGGAGCTGCACATGGCCGAATGCGAGAAAGTCCCCGCGGAGGCCTGGCGGCAGCTCCGGGACGCGCGGTGGGAGAAGCTGAAGAGCGCCAACTTCTACGGGTTCCTCGGAAGAGGGGGGGCGGGGACGATTTCGGCTTCCCTGCTTTCTTTATGTGGAGAGTGGCGCCGCGTTGGCTGTCCCCGTCCACATGGGGGCTTTCCTACCTGGAAGAACCGCCGGCCCAGGTGTTTCGGCGATGGCGCCCAGGGCGCAGAGGGGGCCCACGTCCTCCTCTCCGCGTTGGCGCGGTGCAGCGAGATGCAGGACAGAACACGGCAAAGGTCTTCTTCAAGCCTTTGGATTCAGA
Source organism: Symbiodinium natans (assembly GCA_905221605.1). Classification (NCBI taxonomy): domain Eukaryota; class Dinophyceae; order Suessiales; family Symbiodiniaceae; genus Symbiodinium; species Symbiodinium natans. Next base: position 116,595 of record CAJNDS010002079.1, on the reverse strand, counting down.
CTTGGCCCTTAACTCGACTTGCGTCGATCAGGCCTTTTAGCTGCTTAAGAGGAAGTTTTCGATTTTGGCAATGGTAACTACACGTTCATGACGAAGTCGAAGCACTGCAACACCGGAACCTTGACTGGTAAAAGAAACTCAATTCCAAACGAGACCTTCCGTAGTTGAGGCCGTTTCGAGTCGGTGTGTGTGTGGGGGGTGCCCTCTTTGAGCCGTTTCGTATATAAGCACCTCCCAGCCCTTTGGAACCCGGAGGCCGCTGCGCCTCTGGGGGGGGAGTTCGGTGCATCGCTTTCTTCGCCCCTCAGTGCCAGGCGCTCAACATGAATCTTTGCGACCGCATCCCTGCCGAAGCGTGGGAGCAGCTGAGCGACGGGGTGTGGCCAGCTCTTCTAGCACACGTTGACGTCCCAGAGCGACTTTTCCGGCGTGTTTGAATTGGCAGCGCTGCCCCTGCAAAGCGTGCTTGGGTCGGGCTTGGCATATGTCATTTAATGTAGCTCCATCTTTGGCTACTTGCACTTACCAAGAACGAACTCAAGCCTGGCAAGTTGCATGATGCCCGACATGGAACGGAGCTTGGTCTTGTTTTGGCGTTCGGTTTCAGGTTGATTCGAGAGTGCGTGCGGGCTAATGTGCTTCATATCGACTCGGGATTGCTTTAGGACTACGGTCCAGCTTTACAGAATGTGAGTCTGTGGTTTCCACATGCGGACTTGCGCAGACCTTGGATATCAGACCCTGCAAGAAAAGCAGGGCACGTTTCGTCAGGCCTCGTGTTGTACAAAGGAATGGACGGACTGCAAAGCAGCTGCCAAAAAAGTCAGTGCGCGTGCATTTTTTTCAAACAGCTTGCTGACCGCACACATCAAAGCAGCCCCTAGCAAAGCACAATGCCAGCCTGCATTCTTCGACAACTATGTCGCAAAGTCGCCTCGCATTCTTCGACAATTATGTCGCAAAGTCGCGATCGATACGACGTTGGAACCCGCGCATGGGGTTCGAGCTAAGTAGGCTTTAGCAGCTTGTTGAGCAGTCGGCGCTCCACATTGGTGGTTGGATTGGGGGCTATTTAAGACGGTACTGGTGAATGCTGGATCGACTGAACAATTCTTCAAGCCTTGAAGCATCACTTGCAACTGCAAACGGCCTTCGGCCTTACAGCTCCGTAGGTCCGACACACTCTCAAGCCCGAGCCCCGCTTTGCTCAGTTTCATCTTCCCCCGAAACACACCTGAGAGATGTTGGAGTGGGCCAGAATCCCTCAACCCCCCGTCCTGAAGCATGAAGCCTCAGCTTGCCGCCATGTAAGAAAGTGGAGCGCCGCAATCGCCATGGCCCTGCAAGGCCATGCCTGGAACATCGAACTTGTTGTGACAAAGTTATGGGCCACACTTCCCAAGCAAGGCACTATACCATCACCATACAGTTCCCACAAGAATCAGACGTGCCTGCGCGAGTGCGGCACCAATGGAAGAGTTTGTTATTTAGAGAAGTCCTGCGAGCTAGGAGCACTGTCTGTCGCGCTCCATGCACCTTAAGTGACATGCGACATGACTGCAAGCTCGGCTTGAGTACGGTTTGCAACTTCTGCCCGCAGCCATCGGTTCAAACACGTAGAGAGTAGTGAACTAGGTGGGTTTTCTCCCTGGGGTTCTCACTGTTTGCTTCCTCTTGGGCCCTGGTATGAGCTGGTGTATTGGTCTTGCTTGCCCTTGCTGAGGTCATGCTATGAGTTTCAGGTCCTGCGGCTATCTAAGAATCCAGGTGGGCTCCCATATCCTCACTGTGGCAGTGGCAAAGCGCGGACATTCAGGGCTGGGAAGCTCTCTTCCCCTCGGCCTATCATGGGCTCCTCAATGAGCGATGGGCAACGTACCTAAGGGAGACAAATACCATTTGCTTTTCACAGGATGCACCAGTTCGCTGCTACCTGCTGCACGCTGCTGAGTGCAGGAACATCAATTTTGGGGCTGTTGGGGCTGCCTTTGCCGCTTTTGAGAGCGAACAGGCGTTTCCACCGCCTGGGCTCGGCACTCCGCCATGGTCGGCCGGGGCATCTCCGCAAGGGGTCAGGATGACTGCAGTCCTCCCCTGACCCCTGCCCCTTATCCCCATGAATTGCCCCCTCGGCCCCTTCAGCCTGTTGCAGCGCATCGGGCAGGCTACCCTGCGCCTCAGATACGGCGGCAAGGCCCGATCTAAATGCTCCAGTGCACAAGCAGGCTGCTGGAGTTTCCTCATATCCAAGGGTAGAAGAGGTAAGCCTGCTCGCGCCCAGTGAGGACCCTCCCCCGTGGGCAGAACGCCCGATCCCACCGCCCAAGATTTTGATCAGTGAGACGCGCAGCAGGCAAAGAGGCGGCTCGAGGAAAGGAATGCAGTGGCTGCTCCGGTTCATGCTGAACGGCCACCGGACCTCGCCCTGGCGCTGGAGATGCATCAAACCTTCCCAACACCTATGCCTGAACACGTCTTTCCTCTTCCTCCACTAACCGGATCAGCCCTCAGTGACCCGCCTGGGCCCGCCGGTCTGCGCGCGGCGGTCGATTACCGAGCCCTGCTAGCGCGCCTCCTGCCGCAGCTTGAAGACGCCAAAAAGGGGGATGCCACCGTCTCTTTTTTCTGCAAATCCCGCACTTCCCCTTCTTCGTGCGCCGTTTGATTGCACGCATGCAGTGGCAGGGACACATTGGCGAGAAGTGGCATCCCATCTTGGTTAACACGCGCGAGGCGGGTCTGAATCGCGTACATTACACGTGGGCTGGCCCAGAAATTCTGGGTACCCTTCGAGTGTTAGCGCCAGGCGCCGCTCTTGTCTTACTGGATCATGACACGCTTTTCACCGGAGGAATTGCGACGCCTTGCAGTGGTTGACGTGCTTCCCAGTGATGCCCACTTGAACCGCTCGGCCAAATGCAGGTGGAGGAGGCGCAGTCCTGTGCCTCGGCCTCGTTGAGCCGTGTCCCTGCGTCTCCGTGGAGTGGGTATGTTCCCACAGGTGCCAGGCTGCCTGAGACGATCGGGGTAGCTTGTGTCTCGGAAGAACAGCTTGAGGCGAATGGGGGATTAGTCCTCTTCTTCCCTGACAGACCTGAGCCAGGCCAGACTGGCCAGCCAATCTTTGCCTTCGGGGACGGAGTTGAACAGATGGTTACCCATGTGGAAGGGACGATCAGCCGCGCGTTCAGCAGGATGATGTCCCTGGAAGAAAGACAGCCTATTCGTCCCGGCACTCACTTAGAAGTAACGAGGGATAAGGTCCATTACTTGCAGTGTCTGCGCAATACCCCCCTGGCCGGCATCACTGCGCAGCGACATTCTGAATTTGTGTTTGCTTGGGCGATGCTGGGGTGTTACGCCCGCGAAATTGCCTGGAAAACCGCATGCCCACTGGACAGCTTGCTTCGCTCGCATGTGCAGCCCACTCCTTCTGCACCTGCTTTTTGCCGCAGAGACAACTGTTACGCTGTCAGCGTGCTGGGGGGATGTCTTTTCCTCGCGGGTGCAGGCTGCCGTTATGGCTTTCGCTTTCCAGCCATACGAGGAGCGGCCAAGCCCTCCACGTCAGTGCCAGCCGGGGCAGAGTCGATGTGTCTTTGTCAGCGGCATGATGGGTCGGAGCAGTCCTGCTCCGGTCGGTGTAACTGGCAGCATATTGCATGTAGCCAACTCGTATGGCCTCTCGGGCCTGGAGATGGAGACGCTTGTGGACCCGAATGCCAAGCCAATACGCTTCGAAAACACCAAACGGCCCTAGCTGCTGTCAATTCGTGGTAACGCATCGCATGCCCTCCTACTCCTATTTCAGGCGAGACAAGCTTGGGCCGACGTCCTATTCCCTTGTCCTCACGGGAGCTCACTGCCTGCCGTAGTGAAGGCGCGCATCGATGCGGTTGAGGCGACACTAGCAATGGGACCGGCCCTGGCCCACTTGCACATGCCGCATTGCGTGGCCGTCACCGCCTTGCACATCGCCATCGCTGCAGCAGGGGCAGGGAAATGCAACGTGAGGTTGAGAGGTTTCTCGGCGGGCTCGTATACTGGAGCAGTGTTAGCAGTTGCTTGGCATGAAAGACTAGGACGCCCGTCTTGCTCAGGGGGCCCGTGGACGCACGGCTCGGGGGCATTGCCGTGCCGGCGGCCTTGCTGAGGTATGTCTTGGGTTCGGACCTCCGAAGAGTGGTCAGCCTAGTGCATCACCAAGGGGACCAGCTATGCATTTATCGTCCTGAGGAAGAAGCGCGCGAAATCGGAGTGGAAAAGGGCCTGAAGAAGCTGCCACCGCTCGAATCCGACAGGAAGGTGCACGGGATGCTCTCACCAGAGCTGCCCTTCAAGCGGCCGGAGTACTTTTTTTGGTGGCGGGTCTGCGTGGGGTCCTGAGATGCCGCTTTGGTCAGCGCTCGTCCAGCTGCTCCAGCTTCCTCCGTGCGACTGCCCACACAACGCCGAAGCGGCATGGCCGGATATTTAGTGAGATTCTCTCCCCGCCGGCCGCAGGTGCACCCCTGTCCGTGGTGCCGAAGGTGCACAGACGAAGATGATGCCTGTATGGTGTGCGGCACGGCCCTTCATCGGCGTGGAGCCTGCCCGGCATGGAACTGTGGCATCCGTCCCAGCTACCTGCCCGCCGCCATGACTAGGGGTCCCATGTGTCCGGACTGTCTCTGGTCCTTCGTATCATCTTTGAGTGCTTGCCCCAGACTTCCCAGACAGGATCTCCCTCCTGGGCCTCTCCACGACCACTTGCAGGGCCTCGCTGCGCCGTTTAGGACATTCCCATGACTATCGATCTCCTCCGATCTGCCCTGGTGCAACACCTTCAGCAGGCAGGCCGTCCAAATCTTCGGGAGGATGATGTCAGTGAGGTGCTGGATAGGGCGGTGGTGCTGCTAGACACTGAGGGGCATTTGAATTACCGCGACCCCCAGTTGCTTCTTCGGCTATAGAAAAGAGGGCATGCTGGCCGTGAATGGGATTCGCTCCGACATCCATCGAGCTCATAGCAGCCAGGTACGCTCGATCCGGGGTGCTTACGTTCGGTCAGTCTTCGCCGACTGCGCGCTCCCCTCCCTCCCCCGCTCCCCTCCCTCCCTCCCCTCCCTCCCCCTTGCCGGGCAATGACGTTTACGGAGACCGGGGCGCTCCGCCCGTCTGAACTCCAAGTGGAGGGGGCGATGACGTTCATCGGAGCCCCCTGCGAAGCCAGGAGGGATGGCGCCTTAGGCGTGGCCCTGCTCCCGCAGAGGTCGCTTATCTCTCTCTCTCTCTCTCTCTCTCTCTCTCTCTCTCTCTCTCTCCCTCCCTCCCCTTAAACCCTAAACCCTAAACCCTAAACCCTAAGCCCTAAACCCTAAAGAGTCTGAAGAAAGGCCGAATGAGGCAAAGATGCCAGCAGCCAGATGGTAGTCATGAAGGTCACGCAGGTGGATGGCCCGGATAAAGGCGCCCTAAAACCCTCAAACCCTCAAACCCTAAACCCTAAAGCCCTTAAACCCTAAACCCTACACCCTAAACCCTAAACCCTAAACCCGAAACCCTAAACCCTAAACCCGAAACCCTAAACCCCTAAACCCCTAAACCCGTAAACCCCTAAACCCCTAAACCCCTAAACCCCTAAACCCCTAAACCCCTAAACTCCTAAACCCTAAACCCTAAACGCTCATGCAGCCGAACGCCGGCGACCTGATTTGCCGGGTACATCCTGTGAATGTGCAATTGCTGGGAAGATCCTGGACCGGTTCTTAGTAGGTTTAGGGTTTAGGGTTTAGGGTTTAGGGTTTAGGGCACTTTACGGGATACTAATATACCCTACTGAATTGAAAGTGTCCAAAAAGGGCTTGTGAACTCAGCAACGACGGGTTCCCTTGTTCGCCCCGTGGGTCTAACCGTTCAGGGCTGGGATCAATTCTGGGGATTCAGGACTTCGGCTATTGGTTTCGGGTTTATGGAGGCGGACTGCTCGGGGTTTCGGGTTTAGGGTTCGGATTTGGGGTTTAGGGTTTAGGGTTTAGGGTTTAGGGTTTTCAGTTTAGAGTTTAGGGTTTAGGGTTTAGGTTTTTTTTTTACCCTAAACCCTGCACCCCAAACCCTGAACCCTAAACCTTAAACCCTACATCCTAAACCCTAAACCTTTTCAACCCTATGGGACTCCTTAGGACCGGTGAGTGCTTATGTGACATCTCCTGGACCTATGGTCTCCATTGTAGTTCCTTTCTTTGGTTTAACTTGTTTTATAGATTGCTCCTATACGGTAACCCCAAAAAGGAACTACATTGGAGACTACAGGTGCTTCAGGTGTTATGCAAAGAAGCGCCCTAAACCTTAGCACCGTGATCTCTAGTAGCCGATTCCAATATCCTAAAGCTAAAGCCTTTCGCTATAGTACCCCAAGCAGCAGCCTAAACCCCAGTACCCAACTTACCGAATTCTGATCTGCCCGAAATCCAAATGTCCTTAGCATGCCTTTGGCATGCCTTTGGAGTGCATTCTGCCATCATTTCAAGCTGGCTCATAAAGGTTTCGTGAGGTCCCATGAGGAAAAAACTGCAACCCTAACCCTTTAACCCGAAATCGTTAACCCCACAAATCGAGAAGGGCCAACAAATTTAACATGCAGACTACTTCTTAAGTCTTCGGCCCTGACCCCCTAAACCCTTTAGCCCTTATGCCCCAAACCTTATTAAGCCCTGAACTCATCTAGTACTAGTGACCTGTAGTAGCCTTTCAAGGAGATATAAACAATCCCATCCGAAAAGTCCAACAATTTTCATCCTAGGCCCTGCATATAAACCCAGAAGGTCAACTCCTTATTATGATTGTGGGATGTAACTTTTCCAAAAGCAGTATAGTTAATATAGGTCTTTGGGGCACAGGTAAACCCTAAACCTTGTACCCCAAACCATTAGAGAACTCTTGTGGTAAAGATCCCTCGCAAGCCCCCGAAACACTCGTACAGTAAGCCCTATAACCCTAAACCTTACACCCACCAACCCTCAAACCCTGAAGCCCTAAACCCTAAACCCTAAACCCTAAACCTTAAACCCTAAACCCTAAACCCTAAACCCTCAACCCTAAACCCTAAACCCTAAACCCTAAACCCTAAACCCTAAACCCTAAACCCTAAACCCTAAACCCAACCCCCCCCCCCCCCCCCCCCTAAAAAAGAAGAAAAAGTGGACCATGGCCCGCCGTCTTCGGAGACCTGAGTCTTTCGAAGATGTGAAAGCAGAGGGGCTGTTTCGCGCCACGACGGCACCCAAGCGCCTGGGCTTCCTAAGGTGGCTTCGGGAGGGTTTAGGGTTTAGGGTTTAGGGTTTAGGGTTTAGGGTTTTAGGGGGCTTTGAGAAGGGTTTACTAAGCTTTCCGTCAGAAGGCATACAATAGGGTTAGTTCGGCTTTAAGATGGTTTTGGGTGCTGGGCATGATTGCTTGAGCCAGGGTTTACTGGGTTTGGAGTCGGGCGTTAACCTTAAACCCTAAACACTTGATGCTTCGTGAAACGAAGTGTTTCAGCTGTAGGCCGGCAACACGATGTACATCGGGCTTAGAATCTAGTGACAAATTCGGAGTGTCAGCTCGCGGCAAGTTTTAAACTGGGGCTGATGGAGATGGTTGGACCTCGTGTTGTACGACCAAAGGCGGCCTGGTGTCAAGTATGTGAGGTCTCGAAGTGACAGGTTAGCATGCTTCCTAAGAAGTCAAAAGCAATCCGCAAGGGGTTCAGCCCTAAATCCTAAACCCCCCAAGTGAGGCGCCCCTAGTCGCGGTTTAGAAAGATCCACTGTGCTTAAGCGAGTGTTGTTTGGGGTTGGTGTTCATAGGGTTTAGGGTTTAGGATTTTGGGTTTAGGGTTTCAATGCCTTAACTTACCCACAAAGTAAGCCTTCTCCACCAAACCGCACCGCGAAAAGCTCAAGACCCTCTGTGTTTCGTGGCTAGGGAGGTCAGCTTCGAAGTAGTGGCCGCGCGAAGAAGTGATGCCCCTTATATAACCCTACACAATCCAAAGTTTCCTAAACCCCTAGGCCCTAAATCCGAAAAACCCTAGGCCCTAAACCCTAAATCATAGGATCCTGTGCATGTCAAGACCCACAGACACCAAATCTTCCTCTGAAACGCAACGAGGCTTCTGGCCAATCGCGGAGTTCTCTTCGTACAGGGCTTGCCAGGTGCACCAAAGCTTTGCTGCTATCGGTTTAGGCTCTCCAGGGTTTAGGGTTTAGGGTTTAGGGGTTTAGGGTTTAGGGTTTAGGGTTTAGGGTTTGGGGTTTAGGGTTTAGGGGTCGATGATGAAAGAATCATACACGACATTATACAGCTCACTAAAGGGGTGACTCTAACCGCGGGGCAGGTTGAAATATGGAGATATCATGATCATTACCATTCGTATTTAGTCTTATCACTGCTACTATGATGATGATGATGATGATGATGATGATGATCATGATAATGATGATGATGATGATGATGATGATGGTTTTGTTGTTCTTTCTGTTGTTCCATAAAATAGCAATAATATAGCAATAGTATGCCACGGGGGCCGGCTCGCGGTGGCCCACCATGTGAGAAGGCTTCCCTTTGTTTTGCGCTGCTTGAATGCATAAGTACTACAGGAGACTGGTTGGTAAGGTAATGTACGACATGGTGCTCTCGAACTTCCGATACTATGACTGCTACAAGCCTTTTTTTATATCAGCAACGCCGTAGCACAACCCTCGCCGAATCTACTTAACGCCCCTATGCACCGAATCCGAAGAGCCTTTGTTATCTCAATTCCTTTCACGCAAGAGGAACCTTGCGGTCCAAGTATGCCTCATTAGGGTTTAGGGCTTCGGGTCAGAAACCCTGGTCCTATAGCCTCAGAAATTTGGATCCACAGAAAAGCCGAACCGCATCTCGGGTACAGAGTTCTAGACCGGCGCAGCGTTTCGGGTTCAGGAATGCTCCGGATCATGCAGTTTTTACCTGTAAACGAGAAGCCGTCCTTCCAACTCTGTCCAAGCAGCTCACGGTAGCGGTACACGGCTTCACTGGGTTGGAGTACCCCGCCTCGTGTCAAGCACGGATGATTCAGAAGAGTGAGCTTGCAGGTCTTTTGGCTGCGGGTGGGCTCCGCCCGGACAAGATACCGACAATGCAAGAGGCACCACTGAATTGGAGTCCAACATGGAGCTGTTTGTCCTGACCATATGTATAATACTAATAATACTAAAAATAATAACAATAATATTAGTAAACATGTTGGGGTTGTCATGGTTTCTCCAAGCCTCCATCTTCTGTGAGTGTTACATGGGGTGCCCTGTAGAAGCTGAAACAAAAGTCGCCATTGTACGGTGTGTTCAGAGGCACCGAACGGGATGCGGCATGAACTGTTTACCGTTGATGTGGCATGAACTGGTTGCCGTTGCCCTACCTGACAGCCCGTCGCTCTGAATCCTTTGGCCGATAACATTTAAACTGGGTTATTGTTAAGAAGCTTAGTTTAAGTTGCCATACTAGGAGTCTAAAGTAAATAATAGGGTTTCCTTCTTGTGGTAGCTTAAATTTAAAAAATGGTTCCTTAACAAGAACACAGAAATCCTCAACATGAGCCCGTCTCTCGGTTTTGCTGCATTTGGCCTTCGATGACAACACAGTAGACAACCCCTCTTCAACACAAGAGGATGTGAAACCTGTAAGAACCTTACAGCTCTGAAATCCCTATAGGCCCTTAAGCCTTAAACCCCCCACCCGGAAACCTGTGATCCTAAAAGCGCGTTCTGATCTGACACCCTGCCTCTAAACCTTTATACTTTTTACGGTAAGACCCCTTCTTTGGAGGTGTGGTTGTGAATTGTTGTCGCCATGTGAAAGCATTCGAGATCATTCCGCGTCATTCCAGTTGCCATTCCGTTTCATTCGTTTTCATTCCGTTAACCCCGCTTTTTCCATTCTGCTCATTGGTGCGAATGACCATCCCTCAACCCTAAACATTCGAGCAGAATCCCCAACAACTCAACTCCTACAATTTCCGATGCTCATTGAAGTCGGACTGAACTCCCAGCAGAGAAGCACAAGATCTTTGACTTCATACCGTTCTGACAAACCATCAGCGCGAGATTCCGAAGACAGGGAAGTTTGTCGCAACTTGAAAGGCCCCTGAACCCTAAACCCTAGACCCTAAACCCTGAACCCTAAACCCTAAAGCTTAAGACCCCTGAAACCTTAACGGCTCTGGGTGGACCTCTGGTATATATCCCACTTGCGGGTTGGACTTTGGGGCTCTACCGATTAAGTCGCTGGTTGAAAGGCGCCGGCACTATGAGTTCATGTTAAAACGAAGACCAACCCCACCCTACACCCTACACCCTACACCCTACACCCTGAACCCTAAACCCTAAGCCCTAAGCCCTAAACCCTAAACCCTAAACCCTAAACCCTAAACCCTAGACCCTAAACCCTAAGCCAAATTCGGCAAATTTGAAGCCGGAGGTTTTCGCATCTTTTCGATTTTGTCGAAGATAACTGCTCCTCCTGGCAAGAAGACCCTCTCTGGGAAAACTCCATATGGTAGGGAATGACAAAACCTAAACCCTAAACCTCATATATTCTAAACCCCAAACCCTAAATCATTCTAAACCCCGGAAGCCTCAAACCCTCAACGCCCATCTTTGCCGGAAAGGTGCAAGAGTCCGGATCTCGAATTTTCGAGTCCACAACCTGCACTGAGCGAGTGGATGTGCCTCTACCGCATTCTCGCTTGTTCATGTTGAAGAGTGTGTGGGCGGTCCAATATAGTAGAGTTTCATAGGGTAAACCCTAAACCCAAAGCCCTAAACGCTTGCCTGGACCAGGGAGCTAGGGTTGCGGGGCTATAGGGCTATCGGGGTTGGGACTGGGAAGTTTAGGGTTTCGGTTTGGGGGTATATAGCCTAAACTTAAACCCTAAGCCTAAACCCCATTGCTGCGGGCCCTACTTTCCGCAGTTCCTACAGTCCTGACAGGTCTTTGGGAGGGAACGTTTGGGAAAGGAATTCAACTCACACATGCCACCGTGTAGGGTTTAGGGGTGCTGTCATCCGAAAAGCCATCCATCTCGCTGGACATTGATCTGCTGGCAGCCGTTTGTCGGACTCTTTGGGGCGCAAGGTCTTCGGGCTCAAGGTTGTGCATACCTATAGACGCCCCACTACCTTCTAACCGGACCGTCAATACCCCGGGAGTGAACATAAAGGGCTACAATCCGGGCTACAAGTTATAATTATTAGCATCCACGGTGCTAGTAGGGTTTTAGGCTTTACAGGCGTGGTGGCAGGGCTGTGGCCCTGAGATGCCTTCTAGAAGCCCCAGATGCTATCCATACTAACGGCCTGTGTGTCCATTGCTTGCTTGTGGTAGGAGGCAGTGTCTGTGGCGTGGGTTGATGGATGAGAGCTCGATGTCTGCTGTGCTCCTACCATTGTGGATCTGCAGGTCTTCGTGAGCCATCGCTGGGGTACTGCGCGCTGGGCGAAGTACCTGAACCTGTGCCTGTATCTCAACTTGTCAGCTGCCGTCGCGTGCTCCTTGATCTTGGGCCCTTGTGAAGGAACTGAGTTTTCCGCACCATCGAAGGATCGATGTTTGTAGTAAGTGTATCACCTTCTTATGGGAGCTTGAAGTATGTTCCTTGGCTCCAACGCCTAGACAAAACGCTCAAAAGCAGCCGAAAGTCCTGAAACCCTTGAAGAACCCTAAACCCTAAACCCTAAACCCTAAACCCTAAACCCTAAACCCTAAACCCTAAACCCTAAACCCTAAACCCCAAACCCTAAACCCTAAACCCTAAACCCAGGATTACATGGGTGCTGGCCACTGCAGTCATGGCTTTTCGTACCGGAAGCGCTGGCAACCTCGGAGACAATCCATCGCTTCTCTGCATTTACCCTAAGGCTCCATTTGCCTTGTATAGCCATAGCAATATGACTACTTCTTATTAGTACTTTTGTTATGATTAGTATTTTCTCGTGTTTATTCATAATATCAATAAGGGTTCAGGGTTTAGGGTTTTGGGGTGGGGGTTTAGGGTAAGGGTTCCCTTCAGAGTCTTATAGGGTTTGTAGGGGCATATGATGTTATATGGTATACGGGTCAAAGAAGTGTGTGTGTATATATTATATATATATATGTATATGTCTATGTATATGTTAGATAGGTACATGGACACTTGGGATTGTGCTGCGTGTTTGACCCTTTCCTGCTATAAGTGATTCGAAGCCGCAGCATCTGAGACCCGTACCTACTAAGGTTACTGCCCGTCTTGGTCTACTTGCCTGTGGGCGTGTTTTTTCTCATGTTCTTTCTCGGGCAGCATGCCGTTCACCTTTTCTGGCCAACGTCGCTTTGGGTGGATCGTGCCTGCGTGCACCAGACAGATCACGAGCTAAAGCAACGACAGATCCAGGCGCTCCCAGTTTTCGTTGCGCGGTCATCCTCTATGCTGGTGTCGCCTGGCTGGAGGAACACAGTGTTGGGTTCGAGACTGGTTTCGAGACTGCCACAATTCATTCAATTACTTAAACTCCTTGCTTGAAGCTTCTGCGATGTTGTGATATTATCCTTTATCCATAGTACGACTAGATTCGATGCTGCATGCATGCACATTGCCCAGGACACTTCTGCTAATGTTTGCATGATTTGCGGCATTCTCACGGCCTTGTTCTGTGGTGGTGTGCTGACATCTGTCTTTTGTATGGCAGCTTGCACAAACTTGTATGCTGATTGATATGTTAAGCTTGAAACATCCAGATCATACATGGATACGTACTGGCAGCCTACCTACCTACGTACATATGTGCTTGCATGTACACATACCAACATCCATCCAACCATCCAACCATCCATCCATGCATGTGTGGATTGAGGGATGTAAGTAAGGAAGCATGTATGTATGCATGTGTGTGTAACTCATCAATTAAGTAAGTGAGTGAGTAAAGTAAGCAAGTAAGCAACTAAGTAAGAAATAAAGAAAGAGACTGAAAAGGTCAGAGACAGAGTAAGTGAGTGAGTGAGTGAGCGAGCGAGTTAGCGAGTAAGTACTTTTGTGAGTAACCATGCATGTCTGTGGGTATGCATGCATGTATGTGTGTATGTATGATTGAATGTTGTACGTATGTATGTATGTATGTATGCATGTATGTATTAGTATGTATGTATGTATGTATGTATGTATGTATGTATGTATGTATGTTTGTATGTTTGTCTGTCTGTCTGTCTGTATGTGTGTGTGTATGTATGTATGTATGCATGCATGCATGCATGGATGTATGTATGTATGTATGTATGTATGTATGTATGTATGTATGTATGTATGTATGTATGTATGTATGTATGTATGTATGTAGTTGTGTATTTATATACACACACCTATGTGTGATATGTATGTGTAGTATGTATGTGTATTCTGTATGCCTATATTCATATATTTGTATGTGTAGACGCATATGTATATGCATATGCATATGCATATGCAGGTGTGTATGTATATGTGTGTGTATGTGTATATGTTTTGATGTGGAGATATATACGTATGTATACATTTGTTTAATAAACCACACATACACATATGTATGTATATATATATATATATCTGTCAATGTCTATGTCTGCGTGTATGTGTATGTGTATGTGCATGTGTATACATGTGTATATATAGTATATATGTATTTGTTTATGTATATGTATATGTAATGTATACTTCTATATGTATATGTGTATATATATATATTGTGTATGTATATGTATCTGTATTTGTATGCGTACATGGGCAGGACGAAAGTTTCGACCTACCAAGACATGAACATGTTGCGGAGTCGCGGAGTCGCGAACATGCAGATTCAACATAGCCTGCGCAGCGGAGTCGTCATCCACCCGAACAAAAACATATTACTATTTTGAAAGGGTGGAGCCCTCCTGTGCTAGGAGTCCTCAGGGGGATGGGGCGTGGCCTTGCCACGCTTCCCTGTGTGTGCGTGTGTGTGTGTGTGTGTGTGTGTGTGTGTGCTGATGTCTTTGTCGTGGGTCGAACTTTCGTCCTACCTGAATATGCGTATGTGTATGTGTGTATATATGTTGTAACAGTAGTGGTGAGCTTTTGCCGCCCATACTCTTCCCCCACCTACTCTGTCGTCACGGCCGCCCTCCGGCACCAAGTAAGTGTACCGTAGAGGAGGCTGGGGAGAGGCGACGACTGACCTCTTGCTCATATATTCAAGAGCTGAAGCGGCGTGCAGGGAGGTGGTGGTTCGGCCGAACCTAACGTCTCAAGTCCAGCGGCTTTTGGAGTTACTTGAGCAGCAGCGTCGCAGGGTTTGGAGGGTTCACATAGCCTGTCGGTCCCTTACGGGTACCTGTAACGTGGTCCACTCAGTAGCCCCGCCCTGCGTGAAAACAGAGAGAGAGAGAGAGAGAGAGAGAGAGAGGGAGAGAGAGGGAGAGAGAAAGAGAGAGGAGGAGAGGAAAGAGAGAGAGAGAGAGAGAGAGAGAGAGGGAGGGGAGGGAGGGGGAGGGGAGGGAGGGAGGGGAGGGGAGGGGAGGGAGGGGAGGGGGAGGGGGAGGGGGGGGGAGGGGAGGGGAGGGGAGGGAGGGAGCGTGGACATCAACGGGAATGACATGAGCAAGCATGTATATGTTTATGCTTATGCTTCTATATTTGTTTGTGGGTTATGTATGTACTTATGTATGTATCTGTTGATGTATATTTCATGCATGTGTACATCATTAGTGTGTATGTGTATATTTATGTATGTATATATATACATATATGCATATATGCATGTATATGCATATATGTATGTATCTGTCTATGTGTATTTTGATGTAGATGTATATGTGTATGTCTGTATATATTTGTATATCTATTTATATATATATATATATACATATGCCGACGTATCTAAGCATATGTATATGTTTGTGCATGTGTAATGCATGTGTATATGTATATGCATATTATGTGTTGTGTATGTATATGTACATGGGGAGGGTGGTGTGTGGGTGATGTCCGGTGCATGCACACAGTATCTCGCCAGGTTGTGGGACGACGAATACTTCCAGCGTCTTTGGTGCCAGCTAGAACTGGCTACGTTCGCAAAGTACGGCAGTCTGCAGAAGGCGTGCTTGAGATGAAATCCAGCTTGTGTGATGTTGCCTGCGCTGGATTACCCTAATTCTTTCAAGCCCTATGATGTAAGCTTTGCACCCAACCTGGAGCCCGAAATGGCATTTCTGATTTTTAAATTCTACTGTGAAGCACGGCACAACATTGAAAAAGCTCCGGAACGACACCTGGACAATAAAACCGTCCACCTTTAAACGGAAACTGGGTCTGAGGATTGACTTCTCGAGGCTTTGAGCTCCAAAAACATGGTTTAGGATTAAAGGTTTAGGGTTTATGGTTGAGGGCTTGGGGGGGAATCTTGAAACGATGGGCAGCGTCTTTGACCACCCATCTTGTTAGATCCTCAGATGTCCTAACCTCAAAATGGGGGGAAGGGGTTCTTAGATTTCGGGATCCGTGGTTTCGATATATATATATATATATGATAAGTATATGTATATATATGATAAATAAATAACTAAATAAATACAAAAATAAAAATATATATACATAAAAACGTACCCCCCCCCAAGACCTACCTCGAATCCTGCGTGTATACAGATATGCGACCACACGTCTGTACATATGCGCGCACACGCACACATGTATTTGTGTATACGAACATTACTACATAATCGAAAGGGACCGTGTATGCCGGATCGTGCTCAGCAAAATTCAGCATTGAAACCGGCGTTGAAAAATCGAACTTCATGCAGCCAGGCCCGTGGAACCAAGAACCTTGGACCAAGATGCCCAGAACTCTTGAATCTTACTTCGTATCATTACCTTAGTTTGAACGGTTTAGTGTGTTTGTAGACAGGGAATACTACAGCAATACTTAGTACCATTATTTTCGTCTGAACGGTTTCAGGTGCTTTTAGACAGGGAATAATCAACAATATTTCGTATCATTATCTTGGTTTGAAAGGTTGCGGGGTATAAGACTAGTAGAGTCGTAACGTAGTCTAGAAAGCACGACAGGAGGCTTCGAGGTAGGTTCTAGGGGGGGAGCATATATATGTATATATGTATATATTTTGCCCATATTTTTTCACATGTATATATATATATATATATATGTGGCCGAGACCTTTAGGGTCTATTTGGCCATTTCCTTTATACCTAAGTACACAATCGTCTTTTGAGGTCCGGGAGTTAATTTTGAGCTCTGGGAGCTAATTTTGAGCTCTGGGAGCTAATTTTGAGCTCTGGGGCTTTGGGAGCTAATTTTGAGCTCGGGACTCGGGGGGAGTTACTTTTGAGCTCCGGGAGCTAATTTTGAGCTCCGCGAGCTAGTTTTGAATTTCGGGAGCTAATTTTGAAATTGGGAGCTAATTTTGAGCTCCAGGAGCTAATTTTGAGCTTTGGGAGCTAATTTTAAGCCCCGGGAGCGTTAAGAGCTAATTTTGAGCTCCGGGAGCTTTTTGTGAGCTTGGGGAGCTAATTTTGAGCTCCGGAAGCTAATTTTGAGCTTTGGGAGCTAATTTTGAGCTTTGCGAGCTAATTTTCAGCTCTGGGAGCTAATTTTGAGCTCCGGGAGGTCATTTTGAGCTCCGGAGCTAGTTTTGAGCATTGGAGCTAATTTTGCGCTTTGGGAGCTAATTTTGAGCTCCGAGGAGTTGATTTTGAGCTCCGGGGAGCTAATTTTGCGCTCTTCTGCAAGACAATGTTGAACTCCGGGAGCTTATTTTGAGCTTCGGGAGTCCGGGAGCTAATTTTGAGCTCCGGGAGCTAATTTTAAGCTCCGGGACCTGATTTTGAGTTCTGGGAGCTAATTTTGAGCTCCGGGAGCTATTTGAGCTCTGGGAGCTAGTTTTTTGCTTCTGGGAATTAATTTTGAATTCTGGGGGCTCTGGGAGCTAATTTTGAGCTCCGGTCCTCTGTCTCTTGCTCAGCAGGAAGAAAGCTTTTATTTCTGAGTAGGGCATGAGAAACCATGCTGTATTTCCGATAGCAAATGAAAGGTGGCCCTTAAAATTTAATGGGCATGACAGAGCTGCATAATCTTTTAGTAAGACATGCACACGTCTCTTTTTTCACTTCTTCATGAGACATGAGACAGGTCCTCTAGGTCTTCAGCAGAAGCGAGATAGTTTCTGTATCTCTGCCTTTTGTACAATGGGACATGAACAATCTCGTTTATCTTCTAGGAAACGGCTATCTCTTAATAAAAATGATGACAGATAGAGCTCTTTGTTTGTTGCAAAAGAGCTCCTCTGCCCTTAGTAAATTCAAAAAGCTCTTGTACCTCTTGAAAGCAAATAGGGAGCTACTATGATTCGCAGGCTCCTCTATCTCTTTGCAAGAAATGAGATCGTTCTCTACCTACCGCTTGCGAAAGAGCTCCTCTACCTCGCAATCAAAACTACGGAAACTCCTCTGGCTCTTAATGGGGCATGAGCAAGCTCCTCTACGGCTATCTTTTTTCGGAAAAGAGGGTCTCTACCAAATAGAAGGTCGCGAGAGACATCCTTTATCGCTTAATAGGAATGACAGAGGTCCTCTATGAGCGGAAACGAGAAAGCGCCCTTGCCTCTTATGAAAGGGCCCCGCCACCTCCTAATGCACATTGAGCAAGCTCTTCTATCCTTTTCGTCAACAAGTCATGAGAGGGCTTCCGTCCTTAACTCTTTTTTAGGAAATGACAGAGCTACGAAAGAGCCTTTCTTCTACTTGAAAAAGTGAGGACAGGTTCTCTAGCGATTAATAGGCAATCAGAGAACTTCCTTATGTGTCTTCAATGAGAGAGCTCCTTTATGTATCTTTAACTCTTGCATGAGAGAGCTCTTCTATGTCTTTCTCGGAGTGACAGAGCCCCTCTCTCTCTTTCTATGAACGGGAAATGAAAGATGCTCCTGGACGTGACAGAGCTGCTCTATTTTGTAGCGGTGTCTAATATTTCGCCCTGTCACATGAGGCAGCTTCTCAGCTTCTTCTCTAGGCCTTAATTGGAAACTACTGTGCCTTCTTAAGTGGATATTAGAAAGCACATCTATCTTCTAGGAAATGACAGCGCTCCTAAGAAATAGTGACGCCCCAGTACCTTGAACGGAACGAGAAAGCTACTGAGGGGTGGGGCGGGGGGGTGGGAGGAGCGCTTTCATTTCCCATAAAAGATGGAGGGGCTTTTTCATCAGAGAAAGAGGGGGTCCTTCATGTTCCGCTCGAAGATAGACGAACTCCCTCATAAGAGAATGAGCTTCCTATCAACCAAAAGATAGAGGAGCTGTCTCACAAAAGATACAGGAGCTCTACGACCACTCCTCTACTGCTTGAGCTTCAGCACCTCTTCAGGGAAAGAAAAGAGCTGCTGCATGTTGTAGAGGTAGCTCTGCTATCATTTGCTAAGAAATGAAGAGCCCCCTCTATCTCCCAACATAACATGAGAGAGCTCCTATAAATTCTCAAGACATGACAGGCAGGGCCCCCCTGCCTGAGACGAAAGAGCTCCTCATCACTCAATAGGCAATCACTGAGCTCAAGTGCATAAGAAAGCTTCTTGATCTCTGGAAAGGCTTCTGCAAGAGCTCCTCTATTCCTTTCTAGGAGAAGCAGGAATGAGAAAGCTCCTCGGGGCGCGTTTTCCTTTCCTAAAACAAGACGAGGCTCTTTCAGTTCCTACGCCGAAAAGCAGAGATATAGGAGCTATCTCACAAGAGATTCAGAGAGAAAAGCTCTTGTATCTCTTGTGAGAAAGCTCGGCTATCTTTTAAAACATGAACTGGCCCCGGAAGCCCCTGTGTCTCTTCATACACCCTTCAAAAAAAGTGAACGACAGAGCTCCTCTGCCTCTTGCGAAGGAGCTCTTCTGCCTTTTGAAAACTCACAAAGCTCCTTTACCTCTAGCAAAGAAATGGTAGAGCTCCTCGATCTCTGTCTTTTACATGGTATAGAGCTTGGCTCCAGAAAACGCTATATCTCTCCGCAGGAAATGAGAACGTTCTCTACCTACCTCTTGTGAAAGAGCTCCTCTCCTCGTAATCAAAACTTGGAAAACTCGTTTCGCTCTTCCTAGGGAGCGAGCAAGCTCGTGTTTCATCTTTTTCAGAAAGAGCGCCCGTATCATGGTCACGAGAGACCTCCTCTGCCTTTTACGAAAGAGCTTTCTTCTGCTTGAAGAAGTGAGCCCCTTTCTCTTCCTATGAATAGAAAATGAAAGTCGGACATGACTCAGCTGCTCTATTTTGTACGAGACCGTGAACGGCTTCCTGTTTCTAAGTTTCGCTATGAGACATGAGAGAACTCTAGGCCTTCATAGGAAACGGGAGATCATCTCTATCTGTGCCTTGAAAAAGTGGACATCAGAAGATACATTTCACCACGCGAAGCGGTGATAGTTTCTTATTGTTGTGGCTGCGCGTGTGCTTGTGTAAAAGCTGCTTTAGGCAGGCCTTTTTCACACGCGTCACCCCACCCCCAATCTCCTTCTTGCTTTGCGCGGGTGCAGATGTTTAGGCCAAAGTTATTTTGTTTTGAAAAGCTCAAATACATGTTGCACAAGTCGCGTGGTGAATTGTCATGCAATACATGTTGGATGAATCACATTTGTTTCTCCGGCAGTCGGTGCTCAAGCAGGCACCGGACGATTGGCTGTGGACCAATTCTTGAAATTGGTCACGAGCCAAATTTTTGTAAGGAGCGATGCGCCATTCAATCCGTCTGGAGAAGCACCTGCGCTCCATCTGCAGACCCCATCGGTCACGAGGCGAACTACTTGCAGAAGCTGCAGAACTGGCTGCTCATGCGGTGGTGGAAGATGGACCAGATCAATGGGACCTCGCTCGGGACCCTTCTCCGATCAATGAGCTGGCGTGGACTCCATGCAGAGTTTCCTGTACCCCGACGCCCAAAGGGCCTTCGCACGCCCAAATGGGCGGAGCATAATTCGGAGCCCTGATAGCATTCCAGGGATTTCGCCTTTGTTTTGGTGCTCTAGGAGCTTGGCATGCCCCAAGCTCGACCTCTGTGGAGCGGGTATGCTCGAGAAGAAAACACAAGAGCCAGCGTTGCACGCTTGTCTGTTTGAAGAATGTGTCGTTCAGTCGAAACAGAGTTGGACTCTGTGAAACGATGCATACCAACAACAGATCGGCTCATTACCTCCGGCGGAGAGGTGTAGTGGTGGGAGGGTGCAGTCCGGGGCTGCTCCTCCTGGCCATAAGCACTGTCTAGCCGAGGGACAATCTCTGTTGGTCAGAGCTTCTGAATGCGTTCATTACCTGCTGGGCAGGTCAATGTTCACGTGCTGCCTCGAGCTACACTCAGAGAGCATCTTTTGTGGGGTTGGACCCCTCTCTGAGTAGTTATGAGTGAAATGCACCAAACACATGTACATCTTGCTTGTTTGACCTTTGGCATGTACTTGTTTGTTGCTCAGGTCCTACGAAAATCGTTTTGACTTCGACATGGACGAGAATATGATGATGGCTATCCGTTGTGCATCGTCCAAGTTGGGAAGTTTTGACAGCATGCCGATTCAGTGGCCAGCGTCTGTCATGGATGGGCCTTTGGTATTAGGTTTTGGCTGGGGGGTGGAACGTTCCGAGAATTTGTTGAGACCTTTGCCTGAGCCCCATTTGGCCATTCCTGAGCACACTGATTCGCAACCCGTTCGCCCCACGCCTACGTCTGTTGTTAGAAAGTTTCGGCCGCAACCAGTGATGAAAAGCGTGGACAAGGACAGGATGAAAGCTATTGCATTGTGGCAGTACATTGTTGTTACTGCGGCTAGTGCGTCTACTCTGGCGAGGATGCTGGAGGCGGCTAGTTCTGAAGATGAGGTATCGACCACGTTACAGGACACCTTTGCTAAGAAAGCCACTTCGACTTTGAAATCGAGGGCAGGTTCGGTGCTGCTCTTCATCAGGTGGGGCGTCGCGACGTTTGGAGAATGCCAACTGTTCCCCCTGATAGAGCTGCAACTGTATAGGTATGTCACCTTTCTCAGATTGAATGCTGCTCCACCTTCCAGAGCTGAAAGGTTCGTACAGGCTGTGAGATTTTCCTTCACTCTGCTGGGTGGTGATGGTACGCTATCTTCGATTTCTGCCAGGGTGACTGGAGCGACTTCTGAAGGAATCAACCGCAAACCCCTCAGGAAGAAGCTGCCTTTTGGCAGACAACAACTGCTCAGATTGGAGGCTCTGGCCTGCGGGGAACCCTCACACATTGCAATATTTGCTGGATTCATTTGCCTTCTCGTGTATGCCAGGTTGAGATTTTCCGATGCACAAATGGCGTATGATGAGCCCACGGTGCAGGAAGGTGAAAACTACAACCTGCTGGAGATGCAACTCTATGGGTCCAAGACGGCATCAGTCAGGAGGGCAAGGGTATTCAGATTGATTCCAGTATTCGCAATCAGCCCGGGGCTGATTGAACAGTGCTGGGCGACGAAGTGGCTACAGAACAGAAAAACCCTGGGTCTTCATGCCTCTGAAAGTGAACCATTGATGAGGTGCCCGATCCTTGGGAACGAGTTCTCTCCCAAGAAGCTAGCGAGCGCAGATGCCTGCATTTGGTTGAGAGAAATTCTCTCGGATGTAACCTACACAAACGATTTGCAAGATGTGGGCACACACTCCAGCAAGGCTACAATCTTGAGCTGGCTGTCCAAGTCGAGTGCAGATCGGGAAATGTGCAGACGGGCCGGGTATCACGTCGGGAAAGATGGGAAGAGCGAGCTGGAGTACGCCCACGACGCTGCAGCTCCGATGGTCGACAGAATCGCACTGACAATGGCCATGGTGAGGCTCCAACTGTTTCTTCCTGATCGACCGAGGTTGCAGAGGTGGAACCATTGCAGTGACTTCGAATCAGCAGTGCCATTGGTAGGATGGAAAGCACAAGAGCCTCCGCACAAAAGACCTAAGGCGAAGAACCCGAGCACCGTTGGGTCCCTGCTCAGATGCACATCATCCGAATCGGGGTCTTCATCCAGTGAGACAGACAGTACAGGCTCGTCAGATGAAGAGAATGAAGTGGACCAAGCCGAGGTACATGCAGATTCGAACACACAGGTTGATAATTTCGAGGACGGGTATGTGTATTACAAGCACGCCGCGAGATGCACGGTCCACAGGGCAGTCAACAGCAATGATGAAGACGCAGTGGTGTTCGTTTGTGGTCGACTGGCTTCGATGGCCCACCGGGAGATAGGGAAGAGACCGGGAGTGATCTTGAACCCCTGTGCATCATGCTTCAAGGGGGACATGCCACAAGAGCCTCCTGCCTGACTGCATATTTCCACGAGCCCGGGGCGATGTGGAAAATAACACCAGCTGGGCTGTGTGTCACGCACGAGAGTGTGTGAGAAGATCATAGTTTGTGCTAGTGAAACATGAGCACGAATTTTGATGTTGAAATTTGTGCGTGCAAAACACATGCAGTGTCTGCAGCACCCTGGTTCGAGAAAGGAACGCAGGGCGCGCAAAGTCAGGCAGACCCATATACTCGAACCTTGGAGCTGGTCTTGGAGGTAACCACTTCTGTGTTAAGGGAACAGGATTGTGGTTTCCACTCCTGTGTACGGTTGCCCTTTTTGACGGTTGGAACATTCCTCCTGAAGATAGCGAGATTGCCTTGAGTCCAGTTGGTCGAGTTTGAGTTCGGTGCTGGCGGGTCGCATACTTGGAATGTCTTACGTGGACTCGAAGGCGATCTTCAAACAAAGATGTGAAGCAGTGCAATTGCCCCAGGAAGTTGTGGAGAAATTGGAGTTGAGGGGTTGGGCAACCTTTGCGAGCTTGGCTCACGCACCGAAAGCGACGCCGGGCCAAGCGAATGCTGATGTTGCGATTCAAGACATGATAGACGCTGTCCTGGGCACTACGTTGGGGGCTCACGAAGCGAGTCTCAGGAGGTTGCACTGGGAAGCGTGGACTTTGACAGCAGCTGATCTCAAACGCAAGGTGGACGGTTCCGACGAAGCTACGGCTCGCAAATTGCCCGTAGCGGAGATTGGGGCCAGGTTGAACGTCTTGTCCAAGAAGATATCGCCGCTGAGATTGCAAGGGGTTCTGGAGCCAAGCCACGCAAGCATACACCTTTTCACGGCCATGGCTGAGGAAGGAAGACTCAGGTACATCGAATGATCCAAGATCACCACAAGGGACCAAGAGATCAATGGGGGAACTGAGGATCCCCTCCTCAAAGCGTGGAAGCCTGACAAGCAAGGCATTGTCCGGGAGGTGGCCCAGTCCCAAAGCATACTCGCTGAGACGGCTACGGATCTGGACGTTCAGAACGTCCTGAGGAGACGAGCCATATGCTATGCAGTAGCCGACTTGATGTCCTTCGAGGTGCACGAGGCGATCGTCCTCTTCTTGTTTGACGCTTACCAGAAAGTGCCCCAAGACGGCTACACGAAGGTGACCCTCACTCAGATGGCGATGTGCGACAGGGAGATCCATGTCAGGCTGAGTGAGCTTTGCAGGGAGGGATTCTCTCATGGTCGAGACGGTTCGCTACCACTGGACCGTCACGTGCCAGAGGTTCTCAAAATGAGGTCAGTCGAACAGCTGGTGTTGCAACGCCTGAAGAGCAAAGGCACGGTACCACCGCCGCCAAACCCCCCAGGAACGGGGAAAAGAGCAAAGAAGCGCAAGATCAAGGAGATGGAAGCGAATGCTCAGGCTGGCAAGGGCAGGAAGGTGGACAGTGGATCCAAAGGGACCGGCAAGGCGGGCAACAACAAGACCAAAGCGCCATACATGCCAGCAGGCCTCAGAGGAGGTGTGCCTTCCGACAATCAAGGCGAGCCGTTGTGTTGGTCCTTCAATCTGGGGCACTGCAAGAATGGTGGATGTGATATTGAGAAGTGCGACAAAGGCAGACACGTCTGCTGTTTTCCTGGGTGCTTTCGCAAACATTCGTTTGTGGAGCACCACAAAAAGGAGTGACTACCGACAAAGAAATCGGACTGCGGACCCACCGTCTTGGAGGCGGTGGACTACGCAGTTCCGATCACAGCGCCATCATTTTCCAAATCCGAGGAGCAGGGTGGCGACATACGATCAGCCTCCTCGGTTTGTTGTACAGTATCGAATGGTCAGACTCGGGCAGCTAATGCCGACAGTTTTGAGCTTGCGTCAGCAACAAGACGCGGGATGGAGGAGCGGCAACAAGCAGCACAATCGCGAAGGTCTGACGCTGCCGCTGGCAGGGAAGTACATAGGGCGCCGATGGTCGGCCCCGACAAAGATTCCCCTAGGTCAGCTGAGCAGAATCAGGTAGCGTTGGAACTTTTCGCCAACCCTCCGCACGTGACAAGACAGCTACGGATGTTGGGGGTTCAAGCCATATCCTTCAACCGAAGACCGGATGGACACGACCCAGCAGGAGCGTGCAGATGGGATGCGTGTCAAACCGAGGACTCTCGCTTCGTCACGCACTTGGTACAATCCGGGAGGGTTGGCTTCATGTTTCTTTGCCCTCCTCGTCTCTGTGAACCACTCGGTGGAATCCAAAAGAGCATAATCGCTACAATTGAAGCTATATGTCAGGAGGTGGCCAGCAAAGAAACGCCATTCTGCATATGCACTTCTGCGACAGGGATCCTCTTGAAGATTGCTTCGAGAATACTGAAAAACGTCCACGTCACACATGTAGATCTGTGCATGTTTGGGTGTGAGCGCAAGAGAAGAGTGGTCCTCATCCACAATGTGGCCCCACTGCACAACCTCGGTGTGACATGCGATGGTGCCCATCAGCACAGACCCTGGACTGCTGAAGCACCGCCAGAAGCTGATCCAAGGTGGCTACCAGAGAAGTTCTGCAAAAGTCTTTGTGACATCATGACGCCGCTTTTGACACGAGCCAGACTACCCCGTCGGATGCCGGCGTCGTTAGAGAGCACGAGCAAGGCGGCAAGCAGATGGCCAGCCCTCGTGCCGGAGTTCAAAGCGATCGTTCGAGCGCATTCTGCAGAGCAGCGACAGAATCTTCCCAGGAGCGCCTTTCCGTTGTCAGTCCACTTGGCTGCCCGACAAGCCATCCAACAACCAGGGGGCAGCGACATCATGGCTTGTACCCCGGGCAGAAAGCGAACAGATCTGGATGGGACAACAGGACCAAATGGGTCTCGAAACACGCCCACGGCACCCTCTTTAGCTCCAGCAGGGTATGCGGTCTCCGCACCCAGCGGGAGCGAGGTCGACAGGTTCGGGGCAGAGCCTATATCAGCTCAAGTGGGTCACGCGGACTCCGCACCCTTATGGAATGAATGCAATGGAGAAGGCATCTACGTTGGAGAAAAGACCCAGCAGACCTCGACCAAGTCGGGACCAGCGGCCACCGCGCCCGGCTTGGAGAACAGTTGTGAAGCAGGTTTGATGAGTGGGCAAACATTTGCTGTACCGTGGTCTAAGCAGGAGTTCCTGGAACACGCTCTCCAGTGTCATCATCCGTGTGATACGACATGTGGGTGTGAGCAGGAGACGTTGGACAATATACGGTGGATAGCGAAGTCCGACTCTGCAGAAGTAAAAAAATTCAGGGCGTGCCAACTGAAAAGGATGCTGCAGTTGGAGGCAGAGTGCAGAGCTGACGAGAAGGCCCTCACAAAGGCATGCACCCGGAAGTGGCCGCCGTGTTAGCGGGCAAGAGACTTGTTCTCTTCGGGCGGTTATTGCAGTGGGCTGGCGTAGAAGACGCGGGCTTGGTGAAGGAGATGGCCGATGGGTTCAGAATCCTAGGACATGCCGAACCTTCAGGACAGTACCCGGTGGTGTATAAGCCAGCGGCCTTGATGGAAGAAGACCTGAAGATGCTCGCGCCGTGGCTAAGGAGCAAGGTGGAAGCTAAACACGATGTGCCAGATGCTGAGGTGGCGAACCATCTTTGGGACGAAGCTGAACAGCAAGCGACTGATGGGTCTGGTTGGCTGCTAGGCCCTTATACTGCCGAGGAACTGGACGCAATGTATCCTGATGGGTGGGTGCCCTCCAGAAGGTTTGGGGTTGTTCAGGGCGAGAAGACTCGAGCCATCGACGACCTAAAGGCTTCCATGGTAAATGCTACTTGTGGCACGTCGGACAAGCTGGTGCTGCAGGACATCGATGTGGTTTGCGCGACGGCCAAGGCCTTCATGAAAGAATTGCTGGATGGTTACAGCAAGGTCGCACCTCACATTCAAGGCAGGGCTTTGGATTTGAAGAGCGCCTACAAGCAACTAGCATGCTTCCCGGGCGATGCGTGGGCGGCCATATTAGCCATCTGGTGTCCCAAGGAAGCCAGATACAAGTACTTTCGGTTTGCCACCCTACCGTTCGGATCAGTGCACGCGGTAGCTGCCTTCAACAGAGTTGCGGGCGCCATTCGGAAGATTATGGTCAGGCTGCTGGGTTTGGTAGTGACAAACTTCTATGATGACTATTGTCAGATGGAGGTGGACGATTTGTGCGACTCTGCACAAGCGACGGCTGCGGTGTTGCTGAAGTTGCTTGGGTGGAAGGTGGCTGAGGAGCACAGTAAAGCACTTCCTTTCAGCAGGGTCTTTCATATGCTCGGGGCGGAGTTCTCCTTAATTGGTGCCCCTCAAGGCAAACTGACTGTATCCAACAAAGCATCCAGGATAACATCTCTCGAAGCTTTGGTTGATGAGGTCTGCAGCGGGACAAGTGTGGGTGGAGCCCTCTTGGCTAGCCTGAAAGGGCGTCTGATGTATGCAGCGACCCACACGTTTGGTCGAGTGGCTCTCATGGCAGTCAAGCTCCTCAGCAACAAACTCCTGCGGGCTGGCGGGCCAGTTCTTTTGCAGGAACACGACAAACGGCTCATCAGGCAATGCTTCAAGATGATCAGGGAAGCACGGCCCAGGGTCATACAGGTGTGCGACGTAGTGAGCCCGATCATCATCTTCACCGATGGGGCGTGCGAGCAGCAAGGAAACCTAGTCACGTATGGGGCGGTGCTGATTGACACCATGGATGGCAGCAAGCAGGTCTTTGGCGAAGAGGTCCCTCGGCCGATCCTTGAGACTTGGAAACGAGGCAACAAGGAGCAAGTGGTGGGGCAAGCCGAGATCCTGCCGGTGGTTGTTGCCAAGGTCAAATGGAAGGACGTCCTTGCAAGAAGGAGAATCATCTGGTTCATTGACAATGAGTCGGCAAGATGTGCTTTGGCGGCTGGTTCTTCCCCAGTGCTAACGTCGTTTGCGATGCTTTGCGTGAATGTTCATTTGGACGCAGGACTGGAAGCCCTCTCGTGGTATACGCGAGTGCCATCAACAGCCAATTTGGCCGATGATGCGTCTAGATTGGTGTTTGACAATTATGAGAAAGAATATGTCAGGTGCACGCTGAACTGGTCCGAACCTGCATTGAAAGAAGTCCTCAAAGCTTGCTGTGCAGTTTGAGCTCGGACGTACCTCATCGGTTTAGTGGGAAGTTGACACGAGGTACCGGGTGCCGAGTGTTGAGGAAGAAGGCTGCACTGGGTGCAGCGTGCTTCGTTACTCACCCACTAGTTGAGCCTACTCTCGAGAAGAGAAACCGTGAAAGCGAAAGGCTTTCGATGATGAGGAAATGCAGCCGAGTTCGAGCCAGTGTTAAAAAGAAGCGAGCACAAGGGCGATGCAATGAATAGAGTTTGCTTGTTGCTGTATTGGGGGGGGGAGAAACAAGCAGTTGCTGACAATAAGATACATTTCACCACGCGAAGCGGTGATAGTTTCTTATTGTTGTGGCTGCGCGTGTGCTTGTGTAAAAGCTGCTTTAGGCAGGCCTTTTTCACATGCGTCACCCCACCCCCAATCTCCTTCTTGCTTTGCGCGGGTGCAGATGTTTAGGCCAAAGTTATTTTGTTTTGAAAAGCTCAAATACATGTTGCACAAGTCGCGTGGTGAATTGTCATGCAATACATGTTGGATGAATCACATTTGTTTCTCCGGCAGTCGGTGCTCAAGCAGGCACCGGACGATTGGCTGTGGACCAATTCTTGAAATTGGTCACGAGCCAAATTTTTGTAACCCACCCACCCACCCGGGGGCAGTCGGAGGGAAGTTGCTGACAATAAAACAAGGGTGCTTCAATCCAAACGAGGAAATCCCTCGTTTGGATTGGACGATCAAGGGTGGGAAGTTGACACGAGGTACCGGGTGCCGAGTGTTGAGGAAGAAGGCTGCACTGGGTGCAGCGTGCTTCGTTACTCACCCACTAGTTGAGCCTACTCTCGAGAAGAGAAACCGTGAAAGCGAAAGGCTTTCGATGATGAGGAAATGCAGCCGAGTTCGAGCCAGTGTTAAAAAGAAGCGAGCACAAGGGCGATGCAATGAATAGAGTTTGCTTGTTGCTGTATTGGGGGGGGGAGAAACAAGCAGTTGCTGACAATAAGGCACATCTATCTTTCTAGGACATGACAGCGCTTCAAAGAAATTCTGACGCCACATTACCTTTGAAAATGGAATGAGGCAGCTACTGGGCAAAAAAGCGCTTTCGTTTCCTGTAAAGGATGGAGGGGCTCATTCATCAGAGAAAGAGGTCCTTCATGTTCCACTAGAAGATACTCTTTGAGCTCTTCAAGGGCAAGAAGAGCTCCTGCGTCTTTGTTTGAGGTGGCTCTGCGATCGTTTAGTGAGACATGAAGAGCCCCCTCTAAATTTTTCAAGACATGACAGGGCTCCCCTGCCTGCTACGAAAGAGCTCCTCTGTAGCGAAGTCTCGAAAGAACTCAAAGAATTGATGTGTCTCTTCATACACTCTTCAAAAAGTTGAACGACAGAGCCACTCTGCCTCTTGCGAAGGAGCTCTTCTGCCTTTTCTCTGGAAACGAAACGGTGGAGCTCCTCGATCTCTGTCTGTTACATGGCATAGAGCTTGGCTCCAGAAATCGCTATATCTCTTCGCAGGAAATGAGAACGTTCTCTACGTACCTACCTCTTGTGACAGAGCCCGATGAAAAAGCAAGTTCTTCTATCTTCTCTTCTCGTCAACAAGTCATGAGCGGGGGCGGGGGGCTCTCGCCCTTGCCTCCCTGTTAGAAAATCGCAGAGCTCCGTTGCCTCTTACGAAAGAGCCTTTCTTCTGCTTGAAGAAGTGAGCCCCTGTCTCTTCCTATGAATAGAAACTGAAGGCGCTCCTCTTAATCGGACATGACTCAGCTGCTCTACTTTGTACTAAACCATGAAGGGCTTCCTGTTTCTAAGTTTCGTTAAGAGACATGAGACAGCTCTAGGCCCTCATAGGAAACGAGAGAGGGTCTTTATCTGTGCCTTGTTAAGTGGACATCAGAAAGAAATGACAGCGCTCCTAAGAAATAGTGATGCCCCAATATCCTTGAAATGGAATGAGAAGCTACGGGGGGGGGGGGGGGCTCTTTCAGAGAAACAGGAGGTCCTTCATGTTCCACGCGAATAAAGAAGAACTTCTTAACAAGAGAATGAGTTTCCTATCAACCAACAGATAGAGGAGCTGTCTCACAAGAGATAGAGGAGCTCTACGAAGCAAGCATGAGAAAGCTCCTCGGATTGCGGTCTCTTTTTTAAAAAAAGCGAGGCTCTTTCGGTTCCTATGCCGAGAGAGAGAGGCCGTCTCCCGTGTCGGGCCCCTGTCTCGAAGATCTCAGGCCATTTAAGGAAGTAAATGAATTTCTTTAAATGGCCTGGGATCTCTGAGAAGGGGCACGCTTTAATTCATGGGACTCATTTAATTCGGGGCCTTGTCCTGAGAATAAAATGAATTAAAGGAATTAAATCGGGCCCCCCGTATCAGAGATCACAAGCCATTTAAAGAATTAAATCAATTAAATGAATTAAATGAATTAAATGAATTGTTTAATTAATTCATTTAATTAATTTAATTCGGGGCCTTGGCCGGAGAATTAAATGAATTACATGAATAAATTAATTACTTCATTTAATTCTTTAAATGGCCTGGGATCTCGGAGAAGGATGCCTGATTTAATTAATTTTAATTCATTTAATTCGGGGCCTTGGCCGGAGAATTAAATGAATTAAATAACTAATTCATTTATTTCATTTAATTCGGGGCCTTGGCCGGAGAATTAAATGAATTAAATGAATTAAATGAATTAATTAATTAATTAATTAATTAAATTCATGTAATTCGGGGCCTTGGCCGGAGAATTAAATGAATTAAATAATTAATTCAGTTAATTCATTTAATTCGGGGCCTTGGCCGGAGAATTTTCATGAACTAAATGAATTAAATGAATTACAAAAACTAAATAAATTAAATGAATTAAATCGGGCCCCCCGTCTCAGAGATCCCAGCCCATTTAAAGAATTAAATGAATTAAATGAATTACTTAATTAATTCATTTTATTCATTTAATTCGGGGCCTTGGCCGGAGAATTACATGAATTAAATGAAATAATCTCTTGTGGCCAAATAGACTCCAAAGGCCCCTTCTCTCACATATATAGAGGAGGTCTCTCGTGACCATGATACGGGCGCTCTTTCTGAAAAAGATGAAACACGAGCTTGCTCGCTCCCTAGGAAGAGCGAAACGAGTTTTCCAAGTTTTGATTACGAGGAGAGGAGCTCTTTCACAAGAGGTAGGTAGAGAACGTTCTCATTTCCTGCGGAGAGATATAGCGTTTTCTGGAGCCAAGCTCTATACCATGTAAAAGACAGAGATCGAGGAGCTCTACCATTTCTTTGCTAGAGGTAAAGGAGCTTTGTGAGTTTTCAAAAGGCAGAAGAGCTCCTTCGCAAGAGGCAGAGGAGCTCTGTCGTTCACTTTTTTTGAAGGGTGTAAAGGGAATGGTTTAGGGGATTTTTACAGCAGTCACCAGAATCGCATGAGGTCTAAGGGAAAATGAAAGGGAATTTGAGGGAAATCGGACGTCCCTTACACCAGGCTTTTAGAGGGAACAAATCCCCTTAAAAAGGCCGTTTGTCAATAGGTGCGCACTTTATTGTGTGAGGCACAGCTATGTGATGTGTTCAAAAGCAGGCCAGATGTAACTCATTTATTTTTTTTCTGTGCTGAGATTATTAAGTTGCATGAATGAAAAGGTACACAACGCGCACCAGGTCCTAAAGAACTAAGTTTATTTATCACTCACTGCGCGTACAATAGCTATGTGACCTTACCAAATATAAACCGCACCGCTAAAATGAAACAATGATAAAAAGTAAAGGGAATTTATTAAGGGGAAGTCTGAGGGAAATCGAAGGGATAAGTAAAGCAAATCCCAAATGATGCAGGGGCATTGCCTAGGGGGGCCGTTTTAATTCGTTTAATTGATTTAATTCCGGGCCTGGGCCGGAGAATTAAATGAGTTAAATGAAGGAATTAATTCATTCATTTCGTTCATTTCATTCATTTAATTCATTTAATTCAGGGCCTTGCCCGGAGAATTAAACGAATTAAATGAATTAATCAATTAATTCATTTAATTCATTTAATTCGGGGCCTTGCCTGGAGCATTAAATTAATTAAATGAATTAATTAATTAATTCACTTAATTCATTTAATTCGGGGCCTTGCCCGGATAATTAAATGAATTAAATGAATTAATTAATTTATTTTTTTTTAATTCATTTAATTCGGGGCCTTGCCTGGAGAATTATATGAATTAAATGAATTAAATCGAGCCTCTGGACGGGAGATCTCAGGCCATTTACAGAATTAAATGAATTAAATGAATTAAATGAATTAAATGAATTAAATGAATTACATGAATTAAATGAATTAAATGAATTAAATGAATTAATTAATTAATTCATTTAATTCATTTAATTCGGGGCCTTGCCGGGAGAATTAAATGAATTAAATGAATTAATTAATTAATTCATTTAATTCATTTAATTCTGGGCCTTGCCTGGAGAATTAAATGAATTAAATGAATTAATTAATTAATTCATTTAATTCATTTAATTCATTTAATTCATTTAATTCTTTAAATAGCCTGGGATCTCGGATAAGAGGGGCCCGATTTAATTCATTTAATTCATTTAATTCGGGGCCTTGCCCGGAGAATTAAATGAATTAAATGAATCAATTAATTAATTCATTTAATTCATTTAATTCGGGGCCTTGCCTGGAGAATTAAATGAATTAAATGAATTAAATCGAGCCTCTGGACGGGAGATCTCAGGCCATTTACAGAATTAAATGTATTAAATGAATTAAATGAATTAAATGAATTAAATGAATTAAATGAATTAATTAATTAATTCATTTAATTCATTTAATTCGGGGCCTTGCCGGGAGAATTAAATGAATTAAATGAATTAATTAATTAATTCATTTAATTCATTTAATTCGGGGCCTTGCCTGGAGAATTTAATACATTACATGAATTAATTAATTAATTCATTTAATTCATTTAATCATTTAATTCATTTAATTCATTTAATTCTTTAAATAGCCTGGGATCTCGGATAAGAGGGGCCCGATTTAATTCATTTAATTCATTTAATTCGGGGCCTTGCCCGGAGAATTAAATGAATTAAATGAATTAATTAATTAATTCATTTAATTCATTTAATTCGGGGCCTTGCCTGGAGAATTAAATGAATTAAATGAACTAAATCGAGCGGGAGATCTCAGGCCATTTACAGAATTAAATGTATTAAATGAATTAAATGAATTAATTAATTAATTCATTTCATTCATTTAATTCGGGGCCTTGCCGGGAGAATTAAATGAATTAAATGAATTAATTAATTAATTCATTTAATTCATTTAATTCGGGGCCTTGCCTGGAGAATTAAATGAATTAAATGAATTAACTAATTAATTCATTTAATTCATTTAATTCGGGGCGACATGGCTGCAGAATTAAATGAATTAAATGAATTAATGTATTGTGTCCAAATAGACCCCAAAGGCCCCTCTCACATATATATATATATATATATATATATATATGAAGGTTCCGATTACTTTTTGAGGGTTTGTACCAATGGTCTGTTGTTTTCTGAAACTTCCAATTCATCAGTTCATCAGAAAAAAGTACTCGTCAGAAGCGGTGGGTAGTGCAAGTCGGGTTAAATTTCAATCACGACTCCGAAACGTTGTTTCTTGTCTACCGTATAAGCCTCACTGCCAGGGAACTGACCACTAGCGAAGCATGCAACAAGCCATCCACAAGAAGGTATTACAATACAGATTTTTGGGTAGCATTCCTGATGCAGGTTTATATCTTTCCCCTTTGGTTGGCCCCGTGGCTGCTGTCTGCGCTTCTTATCAACCTCGGCGCTGCCACCGGTTACCACTTCCTGTGGTATGGACTTGGTGACTTTCTCTTCTCCCTGGCCTTAGCGGTTCAAGGATCGATTCCAGAGGCTCTTTCAGGGCTCGTCACCCAGGTGATCACGATTACGCTCTTTGGCTCCATGATGTGCTTGCCTGCATCGATCCCCTGGGCCATCGCTTGCAAAGCCAAGTTGCGAAGCCACGAGCTGACGCTGGGTTTTTGTTAAGGAATCTAGTTTAAGCTATCATAAAAGGGATCTATAGCAAAGAATATGGTTTCCCTATAATGGTAATTGAAAATAAGTCCTTGACAAGAACCCAGGATGTTGGACCAAATGGCGAATTTTGATTGCCGGGCTGCACAGTGTACAGAGCCAGCCGATCGGCCACTCGTGCAGCAGCAGGTCCAGCATCTATTCCGAGCACCCGGGAAGCAGGAAGCAAACCACATGGCATCATTCGCCAGCAGTTCATCACATTCGAGTGAGGTGGATCAAATTGATGACAGGTCGCTGGATGCTTTCAATGGTTATGTTCAAGGTCCACTCCGTTCGGTCGTCCTGGAAAATGTCGGAGCCAAGCTACATCTTCCACATGGGTGGTGCCTGCTCGCTGGACTGCCAATAACATTCTATTCCTGCGTGGACATTCTCCAATGTGATGAGGCATGCGTAGCCGATAATGGATTCGACACTTTTTTCTCGTACATGGGGGCCAGCACGGCGACTTGGCTCGTGGACATTTTCCTGGTTTTTCCCACCTTCTACCCAGCTCCTGGCACCCAACATTCCAGAAGCGTTTTTGTTTAGAGTGACGGCTTACAACACTATCGATCCGACACTAAGACCGAGCCCGAACCCCTCCAAACAACCCACAAGCTCCTAAATTTAGGATGTCCCTGGCGCCAGGTTTATCTTCGGATGCTAAAGCGAGCTTTCTCTGTCCAGCACGAGTGTTTGCAGTTCATCTTGGCAATCATCAGTGCCTTCATCTGGCTTTCCTGAGCAAGGGTTTAGGGCTTAGGGATTGGAGTCTCAATCCTGAATAAGAAATCTTGCTATTTGATAGCTAGTTGCGAACATAGTCCTCAGGGTTACTGAGTTTTTGTGTATATATATATATACACACTATGTTCTACCCCGAACCCCTGCTCTGACTATAAGGCCACCTGCATGCAAGCTCATTGTCTATGTAAGAAAATCCTAAACCCTAAACCCTAAACCCTAAACCCTAAACCCTAAACCCTAAACTGGCCCAGTTATCAGCTATTGGGTGCCGGTAGACATGTAGGGATTTTTTCATTTACACTTATGCTGGTCATCTGTTCAGTGTTGATCCTGTGAGTCTGTAGACAAGTACAGTTGTGACAGTTTGAGGTGCTATTGTGAGCTTAAGCTACGGCTACTTCTGCAGCGGATGGGTCTTTGGGCTCGTCTACCTCTCAGTCCAGCACGGCCTCATTGGCCTGCTGCCCCTCTTGGCCCTCTTGGTGTTCCTGGTGTTGCAGCACCAATGCCTCTTCGGCAGGGATCGTCACCCCGGCCTGTTCAAGAAGTCTGAGCTGAACCAAGTATAGGGGACGTATAGGGTTTAGGGTTTAGCGGGATTCGGGTTTAGGGTCTAAGGGCTCCCACTCGAAACCATGACCCTCTCCCTAAATCCTCAACCCTCATGTCTTACCGTTGATTCTTGGCCCAAGTCGTGCGAAATGGCCTGATGATCAGGGTCTTCCCGTAAACCCTAAACCCTAAACCCTAAGTCTTCGCAAACCGTTAAGGGTTGAGGTTTCAGATTGCAGGGGCTTAAGTTTCAGGCCTAGGGGGATCCGGGCTGTGGCCCTGGGTCCAGCATTTAGGGTTTGGGGTGTCGATTTCAAATCTAGTCAGGCGCCCACATACGGATTCAGAGCTTTGTGGCCAGGAGGTGGGCGACAGTCCTCCAGTGATGGCACGTACCGGAGCTTACACGCATTCGACGAGTTCACGATTTAAACCTCAGGGAGTGTTCCCTTGGTCTCACTAAACCCTAAACCTCAAATCCCTCAACCCTAAAACAGGGGGCCGGGCACAGCAAGTTTCACCAGCCTGTTTGTGAACAAAAGGGGCTGGCGGAGATTTTTTGAGTTTAGGGCTTAGGGCTTAGGGCCTTTGCCAGTTCATCGTAATTCAGGCTAAAGCCTTAAGCCTAAAACACCCAGGTCGATGCCTTGACCTGCGAGAACCGAATACTCTGGGTTTAGGGTTTAGGGGTACCCTAAACCCTAAACCCTAAACCCTAAACCCTAAACCCTAAACCCTAAACCCTAAACCCTAAACCCTAAACCCTAAACCCTAAACCCTAAACCCTAAACCCTAAACCCTAAACCCTAAACCCTAAAACCTAAATCCTAAACCCTAAACCCTAAACCCTAAACCCTAAACCCTAAACCCTAAACCCTAAACCCTAAACCCTAAACCCTAAACCCTAAACCCTAAACCCTAAACCCTAAACCCTAAACCCTAAACCCTAAACCCTTTAAGGGTTAGACTAACGGCCTAGGAGAACTTGAGGCGAGACCTCTGTGAGAGGCTCTATGGAGGTTTTTTGCTTGGGGCTGGTGGGTTCATAGGAGTGGTTGTCCAAGTTACTGGGCTCTTGTTCAGGAACTTAGTTTGAGTTGCCACAACAGGGATCTCCAGTACATTTAGGGGTTTCCTTAGTATGGTAACTTAAGTTATAAGTTCCTGAACAAGAGCCCGGATTAAGGTTTCGTCTTTTGGGTCCCAAATGATAAGTAAGTTTAGGGTTTAGGGTTTAGGATGTAGGATTCTGGGTGTAGATTCGGGGGTTTGGGGTTCGGGATTTCGGGTTTAGCTCCTTGCCGCAACACGTTGCCATGTTCGTCTTGCACACTACCCAGTGTTTCTTCCAAGGACCGGTGGGGTTTGGTGATGTGTGGGGGCTGTTTTTGATGTAAGGTTTTGGGTTTAGGCTTTTGGGTTGTTGTTCTACAGGCTCGTTTAAAGAGGGATTGTCGGGAATGCATCAACTTATGGCGTCGAGTTCAGCTTGCTATCCGACCTCAAACAAGAGATGGCTTCTATAGCAGGGCTGTGACATTGTGGAGCCATCCCATATCATGAGCCTTAACCCTAAATTGCCCTAAGCCCTACGCCCAAACCCTAAATGAGCACCGAAGCTCAAACCGGCTTCAACCCTGACGCCCTTTTGGGGGTTTCGGCTCGCCGTTTCCCCAGCCTCACAGAGTGGCTCGTAGGGTTCAGAGCCTCGGCGCAAGAGACCAGCAAACCCTGCAAGTTCGCCTTTTAGTTCCTCCTAAACCCTAAACCCTAAACCGTCATACGTGTCGTAACCCAGGAAACATGACATCTAAAGCATTCACGCCAAGCCGCAAAGCCTTGGGTCTAGGGCGTTGCCACATTGTTGGAGGTTATAAGGTTTAGGGAGTTTAGGGAGGGTTCAGGGTTTGGGGTGGAGTGAAGTTCTTCTATAGGGCCAGGGTTGATAACCTTGACCTTGCAGTGATCGAGCACGAGGAAGGTTCCATTCAGGTTGTGCTTCAAACTCAGCTGGACTAGGGGCCATAGCGGCTACTCTGACTTCGACTTCGTCCGATAAGATGGCCCCGCTCCCAGCCCCGGTCCCTGAGAGCCAGTCGCAGACCACTGAGAGTGCGCAAGATTCTTCGCGGCCACCGCCCCCAACAGGCTGCTGCGAAAATGCAGGTGTCAAGCGACAGTCCAACCCGGGCAACGGTGATTGCCTGTCCTGCTGTCTTGCAGGCCCCGCCTGCCAACACAAGCTTGCTCTTAGGACTGCCATGGTGAGCACTACAAGGGCTACTGGAAGTGGCTCCATGCAAAAGAGGACGTTCCCATGACCGGGAGCAGTACTTCACCGACACGTCCCTTCGCGAAATCCATGCTGCCAAGCACCTCGACAGGCCGACTTACATGCCGATGTCATGCCCCTGCAGGTTTGCAATCGTTCAGGGAAGCAGGGGTCCCCAATCCTGTTGTGGTACTCGGCTGCGCATTATGAGCGCAATGCTGCTAAGTCAGGGCGCAAAGGTGGGGCCCAACCTTCGGACTCCGTTGCCAGTGGCCACGCATGTCTGCATTCTCTGATGGCGTTCCTGCGCCACATGCCAGTCCTTCTAAGCCCCGTGCTAACTGCCATACTGCTGCAGGGCTTCCTGATTATGATAACTTAAGTTGTAGCAAATGATGGGGCTTCCTGATTATGATAACTTAAATGATATAATAAAGGATGGGGCTTCCTGAGTATGATAGCTTAAGTTATAAGTTCCTTATACAATCAACTGGTAAATGGCAGGTAGTGCCGCACAAGCCTTGACCCCCAGAAGCCCTAAACCTTCTACGAGCCAGAAGACTCCTGCAAGCTTCTTGGAAACCCTCGTGGTGCGCCTGCCTCGAGAACAGTGCGCGGACTCTCACCCGCAGCAGCCCTAGATAAAACAAAGGTTGCCTGCAGCTTGCTTTTCGTTTTGTATGCGAACACGGGCTGGGCTTGCAACTGTGGAACTGAAACATCCTTCAAAGCACCCCGAACCCTTATATATCCTACGCCCTAAACCTTAAACCGCCGAACACTGGAAGGCATTGCTTGGCTGTCGGTGAAAGCACTTTTTCATCAAGTGCCGATCTCCGTAGAACAGAGTTTTTGAAGTTTCGGGTTTGGGGGCTAATCTCATCGTGCGTGGCAAAAAATAATTGCAGCCCTGAGCCTCAAAACCCTGGCCATCTCGATATGAGAAAGCCTCCATGCATACCCTATGTAGTCCCAACATATCCAAGTAGCCCCCGATTTGGCCCCCATAACCCTACAAGGGCCCCCCGCCTTTGGTCCGTTGAACATGCCGCGTTCCAGGCACCTTACAGGCCCAGAACCCCAGGCCAAGGCTTGTCCAGGTTGGTGTCGTAGGGGTCCTGGGGGAGCACTGCAGTGAGATTCAACCCTGAAGCTCTTCGCATGTGCCGCCCTCACTCCAACTCCTTTCCGGCGCAGTTTCAGTCTAAGCCTCTTCTAAGTCCCTCCCAGACGCCCAATACCTTCAAGCCTGGATCAACGACCCCAGACAGAAAAAGTTGCTTTCCAGGATGGTCCCTCTCCCAGCGGCGCCTACTGCACTTTTCCATTCAAGAAGAAGACTGCAGGAGCGTGCTTGCGCAAAACAATGGGCGCTACCGGGACTTCCAGAGGAGCCCACGATTCATGAGGAAGTGGATGAGTTATGCAGCTATGCATCTTGAGGAGCTTTGCTTTAATGTCGGATAGGCTGGCGTGCAGACTTGCAGCACCAAAACCGTTGAAGTGGGAATGTGACAGCCTGAGTGAGAGTGGCAGAGCCTCTTCGATGTACGGATTTGTGTTTTCCTCGTTGCCTTACTTTGCCCATCAGCCCAAACTGCGAAGTAGTGGATATGTATCTCTGGGGGGCGCTATGGCTCTGCGCCGTGACCGCGGTGGCCGGCGCGAACGAGCTGGTCGCGGCTGTGAGCAGCGGCGATGCAGACGCAGTCCAGCAGGCGCTTGCCAGCGGACGCTTTGGTGCCGATGACATGAAGTTTGCTCCTCCTGATGATCCGTGGCGTTGGACTACAGTGTTTCATGAGGCCGCCGGCCAGGGCCACATGGAGATCGTGCAGCGACTGCTCGCCGCGTGGCCTGCAGGTGCACAAGAGAGAGATTATCGCGGGCAGGTGCCGCTGCACCGCGCCTGCTTGAACGGCAGCGTGCCGGTCGCGCAGGTTCTGCTGGAGAAGTGGCCGGAAGGGTTGAAGCTTGTGGATCTGAACGACATGACGGTTTTTCACTATGCAGCCCAGTCCGGCAGCGTGGAGCTGGTTCAACTCCTCCTGCAGGAGTGGCCGGAAGGGCTGAAGCTTGTGGATCTGAACGACGAGACGGTTTTTCACTGTGCAGCCCGGTCCGGCAGCGTGGAGCTGGTTCGACTCCTCCTGCAGGAGTGGCCGGCAGGGCTGAAGCTTCTTACTACTTACCGCTGGACAGTTTTTCAATTTGCTGATAGCGTTGAGGTGTTGCGGCTCCTCCTGCAGGAGTGGCCTGATGGGTGGAAGGCCCAAGGACTCGACTGCAGGCTCATGGTGGAAATGGCCTGCAACGGTTCGAAAGTGGAGATTCAGTCCTTCAACGAGGCTGCAGCAGACCTGAAGTGCTTCAATGCAGTTAGGCTTTCGAAGTGGCACCTGGAGCTTTGGCTGGACAATTGCGATGGCAAGGCCATCTGGCGAGACGTGCATGGCGCACTTGCAGACCGGTTGAAGGACCAGGAAGCAAAGGACAGGCCAAAGAGGTTTCGCAGCCTAGCTCCTGAACCCTCCCCCTCCCAGAAGAACGTGTCCCAAGCCATGAGACATTCCACTAGACCATCCTTGCCAGCCGCATCGCTTAAGTCAAGTTGCAATACAGTAGTGGCCAACCGCCTAGCGAAGAAAGCGCTCCGCACCTCTTCAGGACTATTTGAGATCCCGCGCCAGGGTCGGGGACCTGATTGTGGAGACCTTGGCAGACGGGCGCACATGGGCGGCTCTAATCGGCGCAACAAGTGCGGCCTTGCTGGTCGTAGGCCTCGAGCGATGTAAGGGGCAGGTGGGAGCGTCGCCGGAGAATCTCGAGTTCTTGGACGGCGCCAAGCTGGCCGTGGGCAAAGCCTTCGCTCAGTGCTTGTGGCTGCTGAGGCTCTTTCGCTGGCTTGAGATACTGGCCGCAGTTTGTTTTCTCGGGATGGCGCTTTTGTTCATGAACTGGGCATGGTGGATGCCTCTGTCGGTGCTCTCCTACGTTTTGCCAGCAGTCGGGATCCATGGAGTTCGGAAGCTCATTCGAACCCCGGCGCTGGCCATCATGACAAAGGGCACCTCCGCACAGGCCAGCTTTGCTTAAGTTTTCTCTTGTTTGGGCAGGTGCTGGCTGGGAAGCCGGCCAGCTGTGCGCCCAGAATTGTCGATGTCCTGAATGAGCTGAAGATTTGATCAAGACTGTATTTGACACATTGTGTTGCAAGAAGCATGCCAGGCGGGCTGCCGGTTGTTTTAGGAAGACCCTTCAAGGTGGCTGCCTTCATTCGTGCTGTGGTCTTACTCGGGATCTTACTCGGGATCGTCATCGTCATCCTTTTCAGCTCAAATACACGGCAGAGTCCTCTTCTGAATCCCCTATTCGAAGAATGGGGCGGGGCGAAAGGCAGTCAGTGGGGAGAAAGTCGGCTGTCTGATCACTGGCTTTTCCGGTGGGTCCCTGAAGACGTCACAGCAATGGGAATCTTTGGAGTTTGTTTGCTCTTCTTCCTGGGCTCACTTTGCTTCTACCTGGTATGGCTGCTGTGCTGTATCCTTCCTGACTGCTGCCTGTGGCCGTGCTGGCGCACGCCTCCGCAGCACGAGCAGACAAGCATCAAGCAGCAGGTGGTGCGAGACGTGCTCCAAACCTGCTGTCGCGAAGACTTGCAATACGTGCATGACGCGCCCAGGAAAATCGCGGCCATTAAGAAAGTCGACTGGCCCTGGCAGGGCGGCGGGCTGTGGACGCATGTGGCCCTTATGATGCTGGATGTCGGCCTTGACATCAACACCGTCTTCACCTTCCTTTCTGGACAACATTATTGGTTCGCAGCGGTCATGACCTTTCTGGTGGTCCGGAGCACCCTGAAGCAGCTGTCCATCCTCAGCCCATGGCATCTGTCCAAGGCCCTGGCCTTCGCGTCCGTGCGTTGTATTCGTGCATGGCAGTTGCTGCACCTTCATAGCATTTCCCGTGAACGTGTTGCAGCGACCTGGTGCCTCAAGCTTGAGTTTCAACTCTCGGCACCCAGCATTTGAAAACGAAGTGAAACCGATGTGCAACTATTCCTACACTACTCTTGGGCCTAGAGTGCATTGAAGACAGGCATATACCCACAAGGCCACAGCGTTCAACACTGGCAAACGAGATCACCACGCCATCTTGCAAAACAAGCCGGAATTTCTATACCTCGCAACAAATTAAACCGGTTAACTGCAGCCTGCAACAATTGCAGGCAGTCCAAAGAAGCGTGGACCGGGGCCTCCTGCGGAAGGACCTCCTGGACTTTCTCGAAGTGGCTCGGTGCGGGTCTTGGAGCGTGCACTCCAAAACAGAAGTGTCGTGGCAACATGTATGTATGTATGTATGTATGTATGTATGTATGTATGTATGTATGTATGTATGTATGTATGTATGTATGTATGTATGTATGTATGTATGCACACCCTCCCCCAAAGATCCACATCTAGGAACATCTTGAGGTGTCTTGAGCTCAAGACGCCCAATCGAAGACTGAAGATTCCAGGTCTTGGGGTTCCTGCGGTTAGCTTGCGCAGGCCCCGTCTGTCTTGGCTATTGGTAGGGTGGGGTTCGGTGCGGGGGGGCGGGGGTCTGGCAACCGCTTATACCGCTTGCGTTTCATGCACCACTGCCGTTGGATGGTGTCGTCACAGCTAAGGAAGAAAAACGCTCGGAGTCCTTCTTCTGTGCCTGCGTTACTGCGTATTCTATGTTCTTTGCAGCCCAGACGGCAATCCAGCTACTCGTGCAGTTTGGCAGCCTCCTTCTCGGCACGATCCTGTTCTCAGGCTCCGACATGCAAGCAATAACCTGGCAATGGTTGGACTTGATGTTTTTTTTTTTTGTTTTTTCTTCTTTTCTGTCCCTGCAATGCTTCCGGGATTATGATGCAACTATATGTTATGATCGATTTTTTTTTGAGACCGCCCTTATGATGTGCGGCTTAGCCTTATAGAGAAGTCACCACGAAAGTGTTCCAGAGGTTGGCATCGGGAATCGCTAGCTTTGGTGGCCTGCCGCGGTTGCAGGCTATGCCGTGCAGCTATGTGACCTGGACCTCGAAGAAATCACACCTCCTGAGTTCTGCCAGGACACCTCCTGAGTTGATCAGCAAAACCGAAGACATGAACATTCCAGGCCGTTTTGCTCAGGATTGCAGTGGGGTCTAATTGAGCCTCCATGCGCCGAACTTCGCCTCCAGGAGCGCAGCAATGCGGGCCAGAATGCCGAGGTTGCAGAGAAGGCGGGGTGTTGGGGTTGAGCTTTTATGATTTTTATGCAGGCGGGCAGTTACAAAGTACCAGCAATCATGGATTTATCGGAGGAGGACGAGTCCTTCTGCAAGTGTCACGGCGGTGAGATGCATGATGCCGAGGGCCCAGATGCTCACGAAGCCCCTCGTGAGGAGGCCGCGACGAAGGTGGGAGCAAGCTTTCAGAATTTGTTTCTTTTGGGGGCTCGGAAGTTCTGCGCGTCTTTTGGGAATTTGGTTTTGGGGAAGCCCAGAAGTGCACGGCTATCAGGTGTTCAAGCTTGACCCCGGCAAAAGTAAAATGCTGAGGGTCCAGATTTCTGCGGGGGTGGGGTGGGGGGGTGGGGGGGGCGGGGGCGGGCGGCAAAGGTGCATGAGGGTTGCTCTGTCCACTTAAATTCAGCGACCGCCTTTGGTGATCGTTGTGGTGCAGCTCTCCACCCTAGTCAGGCTGGAAACCCTAATGCTCAAACCCAGAACTCTTGAGGCCCCCTTTTCATTGATCCCAGGAGCTTGTCGTGGCAGTGAACGTCGTACCGTCCCTTGTCAAGAGGCCCACAGGAGACTCTTCTCGGGGAAAGTATGCTGAGGATTGAAGGATTTTGGGGCTTTGCTGCATGGATTCCTCGTTTCCTCCCCAAGTACCAGGTCATTTCCCTCTGAATCTGGGCAGGCCACTGGTTCCTGCACCTCCCGGAGATCCATGCGAGTACCAGAGTCCGGAAGCCACGGAAGCCATGGAACACGTTCAATCTATCTAGCGCCCGAAGCTTGACAGGTTCAAGGACTTGTAAAGAGTTGCTCAGTTTTTCAAGTTGCCGTGGCCTTAAGTTGACGACTCCGGCGACGAAATTCCCGGTGCAGCCCTGCGCTGAATGCAGGATAATGTAGCTGGGCCAGTGACACAGATTCGGTGCCGAAGGGCACTCGGATTTCTCTTCGGGAAGGGTTTTACCCTGGTGCCTTTAAGGACAAGGTTTCCTTCCCCATCTCTCCAAACTTCAGAAGCGCTACAGACAAAAAGCGTGGCGAGGGCATGATCGGAATGTGTTTTGCCATGTTTTGCCACGTTATGCAAAGCTACAGGCAGGGCGGGTGCTTTGGCAACACCTCGTTAGAAACGGAGCCAACAAATCAGCAAGTAGGGTGGCCTTCAGCTGGGGACGGATGTCTTCATTGGGCTCGGCCGATGATTGCCATGTCGACGCCGCCCCGAATCGAGGACCCTGACCCGGCGAATGTTGCCGCATTCATGGCGGCAGGACTCGTAAGCAATGCTTGCAGATCGGATGGAAACGAATTCCGAAAGCTGGATAATCCATTTTGCGTCGGCCTGTTAAACTCTTGTCCTGATGCCACGAGTGCGGTAGACTTCGCTTGTGTGAGCCCCTTGCAGTCCTGGCTTCCGAACCCTGAACCCTGAACCCTGAACCCTGAACCCTGAACCCTGAACCCTGAACCCTGAACCCTGAACCCTGAACCCTGAACCCTGAACCCTGAACCCTAAACCCTAAACCCTAAACCCTAAACCCTAAACCCCAAACCATCCTCATGCCCGAGCCTCCCACCAGAAGACTCGCACGGAAGCGTCCGCCAGGACCTCGCGTTGCGCCGCTTCTGCTTGCGTTATGTGAAGCGCCCCTCGCGCAGCACCCGAAAACGGAGCCGGCTCGCGTTTTTGGGGCTCCTGGATCTTCGAACTGAAAGGCCAGCATGCCACTTATCCGTAGGCCAGGTGGATGCAGCCCTAAACCCTAAACCCTAAACCCTAAACCCTAAACCCTAAACCCTAAACCCTAAACCCTAAACCCTAAACCCTAAACCCTAAACCCTAAACCCTAAACCCTAAAACCGAAACCCTAAACCCTAAACCCTAAACCCTAAACCCTAAACCCTAAACCCTAAACCCTAAACCCTAAACCCTAAACCCTAAACCCTAAACCCTAAACCATGGCATCCATCTCATACCCAACTCAGGCCACCGAGCTTCCAACCTTAGGCCCGGGACTCGCATTCAGGAACTTAGGGTTTTCGGGTGGTTGGGCTGCTGCGATTTAGGGTTATTTAGGGTTTAGGGTTTAGGGTTTGGGGTTTAGGGTTATTTAGGGTTTAGGGTTTGGGGTTTAGGGTTTAGGGACATAGCACCATGAGGATTCAGGATGGACCCCCAAAGCTACCCATAACCCTTAATTCCCATTAAATCGACCCTTGGGGCCCTCCCCCCCATGTTGAAAAAGACCCAAGACAGTATGATGCACTTGTAGTGGGAGATGACTTCGACTAGCTTCCCGGCCTCATGGGGTTTTCACGGTTCAGGCATGGTTGTGGGTTTCGAGGCTTAGGGGTTGTGGTTGAGGTGCTCAGGGGGGCTTAGGGTTTACCTGAGTGCAGTGATCAGGGGGCACCTCAGCAACCCTCGGATTAACTTTAGTCACTGCATCATGGTTTCCACTTCTGTTGCCCATGCAATATCTGTTCCATGTCATTTCGCGCCGTAACTCTTAGGCAACCCCTGTAGAGACAACCAGCGCGCAGGCAGCCTGTTTGAGTTCAGGATTGTGACCAGCTCATC
Source organism: Symbiodinium natans (assembly GCA_905221605.1). Taxonomy (NCBI): domain Eukaryota; class Dinophyceae; order Suessiales; family Symbiodiniaceae; genus Symbiodinium; species Symbiodinium natans. Next base: position 71,640 of record CAJNDS010002079.1, on the reverse strand, counting down.
CGCGCAGCCGTCTTTCTCCAAAACTTCATGCTTAATGTAGCAATTGTAGATCGCTGGGATTGCGAGCTTTCGCTTGTGCCAGGGCAAGATCTGGTAGCATTGTGGCTTTAAGCTTTAAAATCAGTGTTGATTCCGGGTTGAGGGGTTTGCTTGTGGGGCCGTCTTGCCTCTGCATGCGGAAGATGGAAGATGGGGGAGTCGAGGTGAGAGGGACGATGATGAGGATGATGTGTTTCGGGTTTAGGTTTATGTCTGGCAAGAATGTACGAGGACCTCCATGTTCACCTAGTCATGATCTCATAGGTTCTCAAGACCACAGACTGCGAACTTAATGTCTAAACCCACATCATCCAGCCCATAATCACTACACCGCCGAAGACCCCAAACAGAAGCGAGAGAAAGGGATACAAAGGGAGACAAGGAACATAAGAACCCGGCAAAGGCAACTCGGCAATGCTTCATAGGAAATGAGAACCCCCACAAAATCACATTGTACTCTTCGTGTACCGCGTATTACGTTACTATGTCAGCCGCACCCCAGTCCCATCTCAGGCACCTTTCTCCCGCGATGTTTTCCTTCACGCGCTGCCGCCTTCTGCTTGTGATTTCGGGTGCTTGGTGGACCTCCTGGTCCTTCAAGTTGCCTCTCAGGCTGAATTGTGCCGTTACTTCAGGGTTCCGGATGACAAAATGCCGTGCATGCCCCGACTGTACGACATATCAGCTCTAGGGTCCCCAAAATTCCCTGAATGAAGAAACGCAGAGTGCAAATTCGAAACAAGAATTGAGAATCCTAGGCTGTTGAAGGAGAGGACAGAGGGCAGTTTAGGTTTAGGGTTTAGGGTACTTCCAGTTTGCTGGATGTCTCTCGGGCCTAGAGTGGACGATTTAAGCCCGAACCCTAAACCCTAAACTTTAAACCCTAAACCCTAAGCCTTAAAACCCTAAGCCCTAAGCCCTAAACCCTACACCCTAAAGCCTAAACCCCAAACCCTAAACCCTAAACCCTAAACCCTAAACCCTAAACCCTAAACCCTACAGTTCAAGAAGTCCCTGTGGCATGCTGCTGCTCTTCGACTCGCCAAGATTCCCTTGGAGACCATGGTTGAGAGTTTAGGCTTATAGGGTTTAGGGTTTAGGGTTGAGAGTTTAGGTTTTAGGGTTTAGGGTTTAGGGTTAGTTTTTGTGTGGTTTGTAGGGCAAAACGTTTACGGGCTTATGGGGTTATGGGGCTATAGGGCTAGTGAGGGTTATAGGGTTTATTGTGTAGGCTTTTGGGGTCATACGGTTACACAGGGCTATTGGGCTGAGTTATTGGGTTGTAGGGTCATAGAGTTTAGGGTTATCGGGTTCGGGAATCAGCAAGAGACTACATGATTACCATGCGAATGAAGAGTCTTTTGGGGTTTAGGGCTTTGGAGACCCGTAAGTGTGGGGTTTAGGGTTTGGGGTTTAGGGTTTAGGGTATTTCACCGCCCCCCCTTCCCCTTCCCGGCCCCACAAACAATCTTATTTTGGAATTTGAATATTTCCCTCCCTGGAATACTGCTGCGCCCGAATTTCAATCATTCCTATCGCGGTATATTATAAATAACAACATACAATGGATGAGAGTATTTCTTAGTAGGGGGAGGGGTTCTTATTGTTGGAGGAACCTGAGTTTAGGGTTTTGTAATTTAGGGTTAGGGTTTAGTGGGTCTTGAGTGCTCTTATCTGGTTTTCTTATTGACGTTCAGGGTAAAGCTCTATTCTGTGCCCTGATTCTTGCTCTGTTCGGGAAGAGTAAACTCTATTTCGTGGCATTGATTAGTCGCAATTTACCAGTATGTGTTACTGGTTTCGGGACTCGTAATTAGTTTTCAGTTCAACTGCGTAGAAGACACTCAGCCCGTGAAAGTACAGAGCCAAGGACGGATATCCCGAGCAAGCTGAGCAAGGTGGACGATGGCAGTACCTTACAGCTTCGTGGCGAGGCAGACCCCGGCGATGTGGACGGCACAGTCAAGGGGGAGGAAATCCCCAGTCGTTGGGCTTCACAGAGTGTGTGTCCATATGCTAAGGGCTGCAAGCGTTGGAGCATCGGCCCTAAACCCTAAACCCTAAACCCCTAAACCCTAAACCCTAAACCCCTAACCCCTAAACCCTAAACCCTAAACCCTAAACCCTAAACCCAAAACCCTAAACCCTAAACCCTAAACCCTAAACCCTGAACCCTGAACCCTAAGCCCTAGGCCCTAAACCCTAAACCCTAAAACCTAAACCCTAAACCCTAAATCCTCAACACTAAGCCCTAAACCCTAAACGTTAAACCCTAGACCCTAAACGTTAAACCCTAAACGATAAACCCTAAACCCTAAACCTAAAATCCCTAGAAGGTGGAGAACCGCCTTGAAGGGAATGGGTAAGCTTCGCAAGTGCAGTCGCCCGAGTCCCCCTGGCCCCTTCAAGTAGGAGGCTTCTGGGATTATGGGAGTTGCAAGTGACACTAGGGTTTACGCCTTATAGGGTTTCGGGGGGGGGGGTTCGGGTTTCGGGTTTCGGGTTCAAGGTTTAGGGTACGTAGGGAAGGTACGGCTTCTTTTTGACTAGGCCAGGCGGTAGGGTTCATCGCGTAGTCTCATCTGCCCTTTGGCTGCCACGATGTTTCCGCATAGACACGCGCACCTGCGTGGGGAGAAATTCGGGGCTTCCGAAAATGGGGGGTGCCCTTTTTGGGGGGTCCCTGTAACAAGGGGATTCTTGATCAAGGGTGTACCCCTATTTTGGGAAATGCCCAACTCAGGTGGAGCTGGCGGATTCCCTCAGAACCCCGACGCGGCGCAAAGTGGCGGACACGCTGACGGTTTTGGCGCGATCGCCCAGAACTTGAACTTCCTGCTGGTGAAGGCAGTACTTGCAGGTTCATGGTACTTATTCAGCAATTAAAACTGTACCTATAGCTGTACTGAAAACCATATTAGGAAGGGGCTTATAAGTGGGCTATAAGTCAGTTTAGTGAGTATCATGAACCTCCAAGTAAGGAGGGGGGGGCCTCAGCAAGAAGACCCTAAAGAAAGCTTTGGGGATTGAGGGGTATACGGGAGCGACCGTGGGTCAGAACTCATGTACAACGAACAAGAGCGCGGTCAGTCAGCTTCTTGGGAAGTTAATGGTCGCATCCCTGCTGCAATCCCGGCAGTCTCACAAACAGCCCTCATGAACATGGCACCAGAATGCGCAGAAAGACTTGCAACTTCAACCTTCCATCCCTACCGGACAAAGGGCTTCAGGCTTAGATACCAGAAACCCTGAACCCTAAACCTAAACCCTACATCCTCAACCGTACATAATTCCTGAACCCTAAACCCCAAACCCTAATAAACCCTAAAGGCCCTAAAGGCCCTAAAGGCCCTAAAGGCCCTAAAGGCCCTAAAGGCCCTAAAGGCCCTAAAGGCCCTAAACCCTAAACCCCAAACCCCAAACCCTAAAAAACCCAAAGCCCAAACCCGAAACCCCAAACCCCTCAGGTGGCTCAGCTTGAGGCGGTTGCCGAGATGCAAGACACCGAGATCAAGTCCCTTCGCGCGCTTCTTTGCTGAGTTCAACTTGAGGGTTTAGGGTTTAGGGCCTTTAGGGTTGAGGGTTGAGGGTTGAGGGTTCAGGGTTCAGGGTTGAGGGCCTTCGCCCGCTTCTTTGCTGAGTTTAAATTGAGGGACTTCCCCGGTGGTTTTAGGGGATTTATGGAGGGTTTAGAGGGGTTTGGAGGGTTTTCAGTGTTTAGAGGGCTTAGAGGGTTTAGAAGGTTTAGAGGGTTTGGAGGGTTTAGAGGGTCTAGAGGGTTTAGAGGGTTTGGATGGTTTAGAGGGTGGTTTCAATCGAGGTGCACGGGTGCCGGGGAACCTCGACGAGCCAATCCGAAAACCTTAAACCTAGAACGGATGGGCAGTCAAGGACAGCTGCTCGGACAAATGGCTTCCGAAAATAGGGGGGGTACCCTTTTGGGGGGTCCCTGTAAGGGTTTAGGGTTTTAGGGTTTAGGGTTTAGGGTTAGGATTTAGGGTTCAGAGTTTAGGTTGATGTCGCCTCTCCTGCCCAGTACCGCACCAGTTGTCGATAGCTCTGCTTGGCTCCTTACAGCTAGCTGCTGATTCCTTAGTCCCCCTGCTTCCTAGGAATGAGGGAATTGGGGCCCTTTAAACAGCCAGTAGTTGATGAGCGACCAAGGTTCTTGCCCTCGACCCCGAGATAGGGTCAGGATCTACGTCGTGCGTTAGCTTCAGAACCCTAGCTCTGGAGACTGTTCCCTTAAGTATGCACAGGTTTAGGGTTTAGGGTTTAGGGTTTAGGGTTTAGGGTTTAGGGTTTAGGGTTTAGGGTTTAGGGTTTAGGGTTTAGGGGTGTCCTAAGTTTCAGGACCAGGAAAACCACCACGTGTAGTGTTTCATCTGGTACCTACCCAGGTCCAACCTGAAACACCGCATCGAGATCGAGTCGCTGAAGACGCTGGCCCGCTTTTCTGGGTCCCAATCGTAGAGGTGCAGATCGGGGACCTGTTAAGGCTTCTTTTACCTTAAACCCCAAACCCTAAACCCCAAAAATTAAACCCTAAACCCTAAACCCTAAACCCAGATAGAAATTAGGGAACCCGCATGGCTTTATAGGCATTCGGGTTTAAGGAAGACTGGGCTTGCGCTGCCAGGGATGGCGCGCATGGGTCCACGAAGGCTTCCCCCTCTGAGCCCGCAAGCTCCCTAAGCTCTTTTTGGGGTTTAGGGTTGAGGGTTGAGGGTTCAGGGTTTGGGATTGAGGGTTCAGAGTTTAGGGTTTGGGGTTGAGGGTTCAGAGTTTAGGGTTTGGGGTGGAGGGTTGAGGGTTGAGGGTTTAGGGCCTCCGGATTCTTTGTATGTGGGCTTTGTGGTCGCCCAAGCTCCATCTGAACTCCCGAAGCTCCCCAATCTCCCCAAACTTTTTAAACTGGCTGTGTTCCCCTAGGGTTTAGGGTTTAGGGTTTAGGGTTTAGGGTTTAGGGTTTAGAGGTTTGGGGTTTAGGGTTTGACTCCCCAAACTCCCGGAACTCCCCCAAAAATCCCGAAACTCTACTCCCCAAACTCCCCCTGAAACCCCCCAAACCATCCTAAACTCTCGAAACTCCCTACACCCAAAACCCCAAACCCTACAGGGTGTTAACCCCAAACCCTCCTAAGTTCTAAAAGCCCTAAGCCGAGGAAGGCATCCGACAAGGCCCACGCCTCGAGCCAGCCAGACTTCACCGTGCTGCTGGAGGAGAAGAGGGCTGTTCAAAGCAGCAGAGGGTTTTGTAGGGTTTAGGGTTTAGGGTTTAGGGTTTTTGGGGTTAGGGTGTAGGGTTTAGGGTGTAGGGTTCAGGGTTCAGGGTTTAGGGTTCATTAGGGTTTAGGGTTCTTAAAAATCCTCTTCTGCCGGAGGAGATGGAGCCGAAAGACCCCGATGCGCGACGCTGGGTTCAGCTTGAGTCAAGGGGGGGGGGGGGGGGGGGGGAAGGTTGGGCGACTTAAGGGAATTCATGGGTTTTATCTGGTTAATTTTTAAGGTCTGGGTGATTTTTGAGAGGCGTTGAGGGATTGGAAGGACTCGTACAGATGAATCAAATGTGGATGTCCGGGGCTAAAAGCCTAAAGCGCTCAAACCAAAAACCCTAAAAGCCTCAAAACCCGGGCCTTAAAAACCCGCAACAACCCTCAAAGCCTTAAAACCCTAAAAGTCCCAAACCCCTCAAAGCACTAAAGTCCTAAAAACCCTAAAACCCTAAAAGCCCTAAAACCCCAAAAAGCCCGATCAACGCCATAAACCCTAAACTCAAAGTCCTAAAATCCTAAGAACCCTTAAATCCCTAAAACCCTAAACCCCTAACAGCCCCAGAGCCGCAAGAGCCCCAAACCCCTAGAAGCCCTACAGCCCTAAAATGCCCGAAATCATCCGAAATCATTGGGAAATGTTGTGCGGGGTGCCTCAGGGGGCCTTCGGGAGTTCAGGGTCTAGGGTTTCAAGTTTAGTTCGGGTTTTCGGGGGTTTAGGGCTTAAGAGGGTTTGAGGGCTTGTTTGTTGTTAGGGTTTGGGTTTTGGGCTTTATGGTGTTGGGTGTAGGGTTTAGGCTTCGGAGCAGTTGTCCGTCTTCCAGACACATGGGAGAGGCAGTTTCCCCAAAGTGATCCGTATAAAGTCCCTCCAGACCCCCAATTTCGAAAAAAACAAACCACACACCTGTTGGTGGCGAGCCTCTTTTCTGATTTCTCAGTGCTTCTGATGCACGATGGTGGCCTTAAATCCTAAAATCTAAACCCTGCACTGCACAAGAAATCCCAAAACCCTAACCTAAACCCTAAACCAAAATGGGATCTTCTCACGAACTCCCTACATAAACCTGAAAAGCAATGCGACTGAGACCTGAACTAGTCTCTGTTAGGGTGTAAGGTTCAGGATTCAGGGTTCAGGGTTCAGGGGGTTTAGGGTTTAGGGTTTAGGGTTAGGGTTTAGGGTTTAGGGTTTAGGGTTTCGGGTTTCGGGTTGAGGGCTTAGGGAACGAGGGGTGGGGGGAGAGCGAAGAAAGCCAGGACTCAGTGAGGCGACCGAAGTCATGAAGAGGGTTCTGCACGATCACCAGCGTCAGCGTGAAACGGGCGCCTCGTTTGAAACTTTGAGGTTTGAGGTGTGTTGGGGCTTTTGGGGGGTTTTGGGGGGTTAGAGGTTTCGGGGCTTGGAGAAGGGGTTTCAGGGTTTAGGGCTTTGGGGTTTGTTTTGGGTGTTTCGGGTTTGGAGTTTTGGGTTGGGTCCTTAATAGGGATTGTAGTACCCCCATTAAACTCCCTATTAAGGACTGTTCGTATAAGGGGGAACAAGTCGAAGTCGCTGCTCTACTCTCGATCGTCTTGTTGGTGCGTCTATTTGACTGTGTTGCCATCAGTCCTTGCGTGTTCGGTAGGGTGACTGCTTTTGGAGATGTTAACCCTAAACCCGAAACCCCTAAACCCCTAAACCCTGAACCCCAAACAATACACCCAAAAACAAACCCCAGTGTGATGCTCTCCTAGGCTATCGCCCTAGGCACGACACGTGCCTACTCGCAGAACCGGATCCTACAGTTTGTCGTGTAATCTCTACTGTAAGGATCCCCCAAACCCGTACCCCTGTTTTTCGAAAACCCCTGACCCCGAAACCCTAAACCCTAAACCCTAATCCCTAAACCCGAAACCCTAAACCCTAAACCCTAAACCCTAAACCCTTTCTGGTCATGCGTGTCAATGGCTGAAGCAGCTCAGGAACCTTTCACCACAATCCTGAGAGTCTGATGCCCGAGGCTTTGGGCTTAGGGCCTTAGGAGACTTGTGGTTACGTGTCGTAAACCCCAAACCCCAAACCCCAAACCCCAAACCCCAAACCCCCAACCCCAAACCCCAAACCCTAAACCCTAAACCCTAAACCCCTAAGACGTAGACCGTAAACCCTAAACCCTAAACCGGTCTCCAGACTGCATAGATGGATACAGGGTCGTTGCATGGGCTTGCGAGGACCGCAAGGATCGTCGTTTGTATTTTTGGGCGGTCCATTGGAGCTTTTCTGGAATTTAAGTTTGTTTAGGAAGTGTACATATTGGGTGTTTCTTTGGGGACATCGTGAATCATGCAGTATCGTAACTACATAATATGATAAAAACATCAAAAAATCAGAAAGTATTCTCAACATGTAAATTGAAAGTCATATTATTGAAGTCATGTAATGAGACAGAATATCCCTCTAATCATGTACTAAAGCAGCAACATATTATAATCAGATCACCATTATAATGTGACCCTTGTGTGGGCCTCTCTGCAATCATTGCTCTTCTTTGAATGCTTTACTTGCCAGAATGAGAACCCTCCAATCTGCCTAAGCCTTCCGCTTAGGGTTTAGGGTATAGGGTATAGGGTATAGGGTATACGGTTTAGGGTTTAGGGTTTAGGGTTTAGGGTTTAGCAAAACCCGCAACCCTCGACCCGCTGCCCTCTTGCGATGAGCTGCGACATGCCAGTGTAGATCCCTTGACCTTGAAATGTTCCCCCTTATGCTGACAGTCCTTATCATAGGGGGTACTACAACAAAACCCTAAACCCTAAACCCTAAACCCAAAACCCTAAACCCTAAACCCCAACCCCCTTTGAGGACTGCTAGTAGTAAGGGGGAACATCCCAACTTTGACCCCCTGACAAGTCAAAAACTCACACGGCAAGGCCGGATTGGCTGAGGAGCGTCAGGAGGGTAGTCAAGACTCCGCGTCCAACGAGCCACGGCCAGGAATCAGCAGCCCTAAACCCTACACCCTAAACCCTAAACCCTAAACCCTAAACCCTAAACCCTAAACCCTAAGCCCTAAACCCTAAACCCTAAACCCTAAACCTTCAAAGGTTTTAAGGCATTCGAGTTTGGGCTCCAATTCACAGTGCTCTATATGTATGTATGCATATGTGTGTGTGTGTGTACACATTTCTGCAGGGGGGGGGGACTGCTTTTGAGGGCACATGTGTTCTTATGAGATGGTTGGCTGTGAAAATTTGCGAGTGAGGTGCCTTCAGCCTTCTCGTGTTCGACGGATAGCTACGCGTATTTGTTTTGAAGCGTGTTGCACAGTGACTCCACGTGACAATGGTCTCAGTAGCTGTCCTTCATCACCCGTCCGTCCGGGGTGTCCCAGTAGCTGTTCTTCATTATCCATTTGGGTATTTCCCAAAATAGGGGTACCCCTTTTGTACCCAAAATAGAAAACCTTAAACCCTAAACCCTAAACCCTAAACCCTAAAACCCTTGTGAAATTCTCCCTGTTATACTCTCTGTATAGAGCACCAAGGTCACACCTTCCTTTTCCTAGTGTTCTTTCTGTAGAGCCCGAACCCTACTCCCTTAATAAAAGGGCAGTAGCTTTCACTTACTTGTACCTCCGCAGGCCTTGGGCCCTATAGCCGCGAGTCCCAAAACAGTGCTTCGTAGTATCTGCTCGTTAGAGATCCCACCTCAAACTGGTAGCGGAGCCCCACCCTACTCACAGAGTAGCGTCGGCGGCATCCAAACCAGTGGGACCGAGCAGAGTCTCACCCCGTCCTGTGATTAAATCACCCTCAAGCCCAGTAGCTAAAGGGCACAGCCCGTGTTACTGTTTTTCCCCTCCTGCCATGTCGGTTGCAGGTCTTCGATACAATCCGCTGGAAAGCCACGGATCCCCACTTGAAACCAGGTCGGGCAGCTATATATATATATATATATGCCGGCACAGCCTCCGGATTTCACGACTGGAAGTTTAGAACCCAGGCTCGTGTGCTGCAGCATCGTGAACGCGTGAGGCGAGAGTTGACCAAGGATCTCCTTGCTCGTATGCCGAATGGTAGAGGCAGGAACAGCCAAAAAGGTTCTCGATCCACGGATAGAGTTCCGGAAACTGCGGAGAGCCCAAGGGCCCGTAGAGGCGACCAGAGTCCTCAGGCCCAGGCAAGCGTGCCGAAGTCTCCGCCCAGCCTGCAGATACTGCAGAAACAACTCGCAGCCCAGGTCCCGAAACGGGAGAAGACTTCAGCAGTGTCACAGGAGAAGACCCCACGCCAGTCATAGACGAGACACTGATCGATATGAGCGAATGCTGGTAAAGTCCTCGAAGGATTACGATCCGATGCTTTCTTGCTCGCCCGCGACGTAGGCTTACAAAGGCTAAGCAAACATGATGGCATAGACCACCTGATTGAAGTCATTCAGAGGCACTTCTTTCCATTGCAAAGCGAGGAAGCCTCAGAGTTGTTCCGAGTTGGTCAACAGCATGATGGACCGCTGTCCCGTCAAAACGACGAGACCATGATCTCCTATGTTGGCCGTAGGAAGAGATGGTGGATCAATCTAAACGAACTTGATCCTAGCCTTACTATCTCTGAACCCATGAGAGCCAATCTATTGGTCCAGTTATCTTGGTTAAAACCTCTCAGGAAGAGACCGCTGACGAATACGCACGTGTTCTCACCAGACACCATTGTGTAGTCAATCTCAGCGAAAGGCTCAGAGAAGAACCGTCGAATCCGACGAAGAATTCCTACGATGGCAGGGGTAGAAAGTACCCCTGGTATAACGCCCCGCAACCTCGACCCCCATACTCCAGTGTTTCTCCGCTCACGAGAGCGAGATATGGATACCATACGTCTGAAGCCGATGGTTACCCGCAGGAAGAGACTTGGTGGAGTGAGTCTGATGGTTGGAATGGCTATTATGTCAGTGAACCTTCACCCGAGCCGTATATGAGTCAGGAAGCACCTCAGAACGACCAGGACTTAGATCTCGAGTTGGTCGATGCCCTGAATACTTACTCCTCAGTACAGGAGCGCGGAGGCTGGAAGACCTAGGCGAAGAGCATGCTGAAGCAAGCACAGCTAGCTTATGCCTCTCAGACAGCCCTCTACTCCACATTCCGAAAGGGTAAAGGTAAGGACAGGGGCAAAGGCAAAGGCAAGAGCAAAGGCTTTGGCAAGGGCAAGCTTGTGCAGTCGAACCTGTCCATAGCAGATAGAAAGGCTAAGCTGCAAGACCTTAAGGCACAGTCCCGATGTCTTCGGTGTGGAGCAATTGGCCATTGGGCAGGAGATAAGGAGTGTCGCTTCAGAACTAATGAACGACCTACCCAGCTACAACCTCCAAGCCAGGTGCTGGTGCAGCTCCAGCTGCTTTCGTGGCTGAAACAGCCAACGACGAAGACGTCGAGCCCTTCCACCTGACAGTTGACGAACCGTTACCTACAGGGTTCCCATCCTACGTTCAGCAGCAGATTGGACCTATTGCAACTACAGCCCCTTAGAGTCATCGTACCCAGAACCGCCCGTAGAGGCCGAACCAACCAAGCTCTTCAGTCCGATACGCCCGCAGCAGGCTACTCCACGGTCTTCATGTTCGGACATCACAAAGGCTTGACTTGGGGCCAGGTTCTCCACAAGTACACATGGTATGATCTTTGGGTACAGAACAGAAAGGACCAAGCAAAAGGGCTTGCAGATTTCCTTGATGGGCCCACCGAGCATTATATAGTCGAAGGCGACAACCGGGACCCCAGATCACTCATAGAGGTCACACAACGGGATATACCTCTTAGCGAGACCCCGCTTCCACAGCCGCCCGCCAGGAGTGGACACACCAGTCTCGACATAGTCGACGACGCCGAGAATGCCCGGGAGAGGTGTTTTCCGTCTTGCAAAAGCTATAATATAGCGTATGCGTACATGCAAGAAATGCGGTTGGGTCCTGAAGAACAAGAAGACGATTTAGCTAGCTAGCCCAGAGACATGTGCACGTGCCAATATTGACAGAAGAGGTTCTACGAAAAGCGTAGCCCGCGTGACATGCAAGGATCGTGGCACAGTACTTGATGAGCTACCGCAGGAGGAGCGAAAGGCTCGCGAGGATACGGCAGCCATAGTGCAGAACGACAATACGTTGGACTTTGACCTTGTACGAGCCATAGATAGCTCGGCAAGGCAGTCCTACCCTATCGAAACGATAGTACCAGCTCTCGATGAGTTCAAGAGTGCAGTGGAAGAACACTTCCACACAGAGCCTAGCATAGAGCAGTTGAACCGCACAGTCTTCTAACAGAAGCTATTGAAGCCCAGCTAGAAGGTACTTCATGGGAAATGGCCTCCCAGGTGACAGCTTCATTCGCGTCCGCGGCTCCCGCGCAGTCGGCGAGATCCCGCGTGGCACCGAAACTACAGTCCTTAGGGTTTTCCTCCAAGTTCGACCCCAACCATTCCAAGGATTTCAGAGGTCTTTCTGGAAGTGCGCAAACCACAGCGGTTCGAAGCTTCCCATTCTCTATCCTTACCCTTGAACGTAGAAGGCTACCTGGTGTACTGGATTCTCTTCGAGACGGACCCGCCTCGAAATCGAGAGACATACATGGACTCTTGCAGCAGTTGCTCATCCAATGATGTTGTTTCAGTTTGCGCGCGTTCGGATATTGACTTCTCGCTTGACGAGGTACAACCGACCGAGAAGGAGCTCTACGATGAAGATGACATGGAGGTCGGACCGAAAGGTGCGAATGGTGTTTTATCCTCAGAAACTGAGAAGACGGATGCTACTACCGCTGTTGTTCCCACAATCTCCGAAAGGGAGCAGACTACCCATGATTCCTTGATTTCGCCTGACACAGGTGAGTTCTCACATGTTGGTTTTGCTCCGCGACGAAGATTGCACTTGCGAAAGCGCATGGCGCAGTCGGCGCGATCGATCGACTACATGTCGTAGCAGTTATGCCACCGCAACGGTGAACTACTCTTTTTGCTATTCTTTCCTTCTCCATTGTTGAGTTCGCAACTTGTTCAAAGGATGCATCGTTGTGGAAATGGAGCATAGACTCATGGATCGGAGTATGTGTTCGAACGCCCGAAGTTACATTCCATATTGTACAAGACAACGAATCCAGTCCGGACATGGTTCGAATGGCGCAGCAATGACCGGATGGTAGCTCGATCGAACCGAGCAGGATGACAAACTACAGGAGAAGACTACAGTACAATGGCTATGGGATGGCATCGACAGGCTACGGATACACACAACTCCTTATACTCACCAAATGTGAGCAGAATCGATACACCACGAAATGCGGATATGACCATGGGACCTAATGACAGAATGTTCTCCATCTTTCCTTGTTGGTAGAGTCGGTGTGACTTGGAGATAAGACGGGTGTGAAATTCTCCCTGTTTTACTCCCTGTATGGAGCACCAAGGTCACACCTTCCTTTTCCTAGTGTTCTTTCTGTAGAGCCCGATCCCTGCTCCCTTAATGAACGGGCAGTAGCCTTCACTTACTTGTACCTCCGCAGTCCCTCCAAGAGGTGCATTCAAAGTTTCTTCAGGGTTTATTGTAATCGACGACCACGCCCTGAGAATCCTGATCTGGGCCTCGGTTGAAGCTGTCATTGATACATGCTACCTACGGCTTATATGATGAACCATTCCCTCAACAACACTACCCTAAACCCTAAACCCCAAACCCCAAACCCTAAACCCTAAACCCTAAACCCTAAACCCTAAACCCTAAACCCTAAACCCTAAACCCCAAACCCCAAACCCTAAACCCTCAACAAGTTCCAAACCAAGGAGACAGCCAGGTGGGGGCCCGTTGGGAACGCATTCAACAAGGCGACAGGCGGCGTCATCGATTTTGCCAAGGATCCCGTTGGGTCCTTGAAGCAGCTGGCCCCTGTAAAGGGTTTAGGGTTTAGGGTTTGGTGTGTCACATTTTTGTTGGAACGTGCGTTTCGTTCTTCAAAGGCCCTGATGACTAAGCTTCCCACGAAATGAACCTGCCCAGCCGCCAGGATCCTTGCAGAGCCTCTTTGCGGGTTTAGGGTTTAGGGTCTTTAAGGGGAATGGGAGCTGAGGCAAGGGTGGGAAGCTGCCAAGAATCCTACAGAGAAGGCCGAGACTCCAGATGATGGTAAAGGTTTTGGGTTTTTCAGGGTTTTAGGGTTTTTGGGTTTCCGGGTTTTGGGGTGTTAGGGTGTTAGGGTTTTAGGGTTTTGGGCTTTGGGTTTTCGGGTTTTCGGGTTTGCGGGTTTCAGGGTGTTAGGGTTTTAGGGTTTTAGGGGTTTAGGGTTTTAGGATGTTAGGGCTTTAGGGGAGGTGTAATGCCCAAGGTTTTGGGATTTAGGTTTGGGGCCTTAGTGGTTTGGGCTTTACGGGCTTTAGGGTTTGTGGTTTATGGGTTTTTGAGTTTAGGGGTTAAGGGGGTTGAGGGTGAGTGGAAGGGCTTAGGGATTAAGGGCTTTTGGTTCAAAGTGTGCTATGCTGACACTTCGGGCAAACTATGCAACTACAGCGGTGCTTACCTTTAAGACCATAGTGGTACATAGCTGTACGTTCTCGGTGCAGCTGATGTTCTGGCAACACAGATTGTTGCAGCGTTTACTGTCCTTCCAGGATTTCCTGTAAGTACCGCTTCAACTAGCCGCGTCTGTTGCAGGGACCCAGCATGGTTGGGTTATATAAACTGAACAGCTGCGGTTCTTGCATTGTAGAATTTTCTAGGAAACAAAATCATGGGCAATCAATGGAGAAGAGCATGGACATGTATGACATATGAATGGGGAGCGCATGCGAGATGTGGTTTCTTTGTGGTGTAATTTCTTTTCGGTGGGCAAGTGCCAGGTGGTACGAGCCTTGGCGACCCACACCTGGTTTCTTAACGAAATCAAGCTTAAACCCCTAATGCTAATCCCTAGACCACTAACCTGAACAAGCCCGAAGCCCGAAACCCCAAAAACCACTAAGCTGCGTCACCCCCTGGGTGTGAAGAGCTTCATTACCCCAAAGCCTCCCAACCAGAAGCTCCACACCAGACCTGAACCTTGTGAGAGTTTAGGTTTTGGGTTTAGGGTTTAGGGTTTGGGGTTTAGGGTTTAGGGTTTAGGGCTTTAAGGTTTAGGGCTTTAGGGCCTTAGGGTTTAGGGCTTTAGGGCTTTAGAGTTGAGTGTGCCCATGACAGGGAGAATTCGGGTGGATGGCGTAGGTACAGGAAGTGGGGCATGAATCAAGCCCAAAGCCCTAAGCCCGAAGCCCTCAACCCTAAGCCCTAAGCCCTAAGCCCTAAACCCTAAACCCTAAACCCTAAACCCTAAACCCTAAACCCTAAACCCTAAACCCTAAACCCTAAACCCTAAACCCTAAACCCTAAGCCCTAAGCCCTAAGCCCTAAGCCCTAAACCCTAAACCCTAAACCCTAAGCAAATGGGTGGCAATCCTGACATACGAAAAATACGGTGGTACACTGAGTGCAGGATGAGACTGCGCCTGTAAGAGGGCCAGCAGCACTCCACCCAGGTAAGGGTTTAGGGTTCAGGGTTTAGGGGTTTAAGGCTTAGGGCTTAATTAGAGCGCTTAGAGGGCTTAGAGGGCTTAGAGGGCTTATTGGGCTTAGAGGGCTTAGAGGGCTTAGTGGGCTTAGTAAGCTTAGGGTTCAGGGTTCGGCATCCAAAGGCCCATGCCCTAAACTGCTCCCTGGGCCCTTCCCTGCTTCAACTTGGAGGTTCAGGGCGCTTATTTATAAGGGGGGGTTTAGGGTCAGGGTTGGGGGTTATAGCCCCAATTAAAAACTGTAAGCCCCCTAAGTCCCCTAAGTAGGTTAGAAGTAGAGTGATAACTGTGGTAGTAAGTACCCATGAACCTCCAAGAAGACAATCCGTGATCTCCTTCGTCTTGAACCCTTGCAATGATCCCTATGCCCCCGTGTCGTAGTAGGACCCCTAAACCCTGAGCCCTAAACCCGAAGCCCTAAACCCTAAACCCTCAACCCGAAACCCGAAACCCGAAACCCTCAATCCTAAACCCTTTACTCTCCACTGATCTCAGATGCTTGTACCGGCTACTGGTACTCACCCCCGTATCTCCGACCGCCGCAGATCAAGTGGGCAACAGACCAAGTGAAGAAGCACGCGATCACAACTGTGTCCCAGGTGCGCTTTTGCAACAACCCTGAGGGTTGAGGGTTGAGGGTTTAGGGTCTAGGGTTTAGGGTTTGGGGTTTAGGGTTTGGGGTTTAGGGATATGTTGTGCGTTTGTAGTGGTTGTTGCGTGAAAGGCATACAGTTCAGGCGTGTTGTTTCTTCTGTTGATGTGTTGGGCTTGTCGAAAGTGCAGAGGGGGCTCTAGAAATAGGATTTTCTTGGAATGAGGGAGGTTTTTGTAGTCTTTCGGGTGGGAGTGGCCATTTGAGCCGAGTACATGTCTGAGATTCCAAGCGTGGTTCCAACTTTTGCAGTTAGGATGGGGGTGTCTGGAGGATGGTGTTGGGGCCTTGTCAAGTTGAACCCTAAACCTGGGACCTTAAAGCCTAAACCCTAAGCCCTAAACCCTAAACCCCAAACCCTAAACCCTAGACCCTAAACCCTAAACCCTAAACCCTAAACCCTAAACCCTAAACCCTAAACCCCAAACCCTAGCAAACCTCGGCTTCCAACTCCGCAACATCTCTGGTACAAACCGCAGTCGTAGACAAAGCGCGTGTCACCTCCTCTCTGCGCGAATTGCATTCTTGTCGGGGGAAATCAAAAGACCCTAATCATGTTCCGGGATTTTGGTACGTGCGGGCTTCTAGCTGTTTCAGAAGTAATCTAAAACAATTCCCTCCAAACCAGAACCCCCCCCCCCCCCCCCCAAACTGCTCTGTAGAGGGCACATATATTTTGACGGGTGGGGAGGGAAGGGGGCAGTCGATGGTCTAGTCCAAAGAAGACCTTAACCGGGACCTGTTTGTTTTGGGGTTAGGGTTTGGGGTTGAGGGTTTTGGCCTCGAACCTTGAACAGCAACGACTTCCACAGGTAGTTTCCATTTCGTTCTGTGTATGTCCCTTGTTTAGGGTTCAGGGTCTAGGGTGCTGGAATCCTAAAACTTGAGCCTATGTGAATGACCCTTGTCCTGGTCAATCATGTCCACCCGCACTGGCGAGTACCACCAGTCCTCAGGCTGCCCCTTCAAAATCCCAAACCCCCTTGCGGCAACCCACGTCAAATGCTCCTTCTTCTAGCTCCCCATAGCCATAGCCGATTGTCCCAGGATCATTCCGTTGATTCGGCTAGTGCCTGCAGGGGTTGAGGGTTTAGGGTTTAGGGTTTAGGGTTTCGGGTTGTGGTGTCAGGGTACCCTCAACACTCCGAAGCAGGTTTTGGGATTCGAAGGCAACTTCGGCAAAGTGGATGTTTCTGCAGGGGTCCTGATGTAAAGCTATCATCCCTGTCACAGACCCCCAAAAGCCCCCAGCCCTGCAGCCCCAATCTCTTAAACCCTACAGCCCTAAATCCCGAATCCTCCCGCCCCGATCATCCTAATGCCAATTAGCCCCAACTGCTAAACCCCCCAAGCTCCAAGCCCTAAACGCAAACTCTAACAGCTCCTGCAGGCGACCGAAGTTCTCCGTGTGCTGGGCGTGCCAGGCTTTAAAGACTTCAGCGGAAGTTGCAGACGCGTAGGCCAGGTCTCAAGAAAGTCATGGTGGGCTTAGACGCTTGCGGTTGTATTGATTTTTGACATTAGGGTTCATGGAATAGGTTTGGGGTTATTGGGGTTATAAGGGTTATGAGGGTTATAAGGGTTATCAGGCTTATTGGGGCTTTGAGGGTCATTAGGGTTATTGGGGTTATTGGGGTTATGAGGTACATACATGCATACATACATACATGGTTATTAGTTGAGGGTGGGTTTGGAAGCTTGTAAGGTCAGGCTTGTGGGTTGGGGCACCAAAGCAAGCGCAGGTAGCATGGATTGCCACGTGTAGGGTCTAGGGTTTAGGGTTTAGGGTTTGGGGTTTGGGGTTTGGGGTTTGGGGTTTGGGGTTTACGGTCGTGGTGCAGAGGAGGATCAACACTGCTTCAAGAACGCTCGCTGCTTTCGCGACGTTCGCAGCGGCGCTTCGGTCCCATCGGGAGCGCCATGTTGGCAAGTAGCCCTAAACCCTAAACCCTACACCCTGAACCCTAAACCCTAGACCCTAAACTCTAAACCCCAAGCCCTAAAACTCGACTCCTAGGCCCTAGACCTGGGAGGACGGACTTGGGCTGCTAGTGTGTGCAGATTCGGTTGGGCTTTGGGCTCAGGGCTTCGTCCTGAGCCCTACTTGGAGGTTCATGGGCGTTAGCCCACTGGGAGGTTTTAGGGTTCAGGGTTGAGGGGTACTTCGAACCCCAGTTATGAGTCTACTTATAACCCTACTTAGGGGACAGAGGGGGCTTAGAAGTACAGCAAGAACTGGAGGTAAGAGCACTCTTATCATGGTTTCCCTGATGCATATTACCGCCTCTTCAAAAAACTTTAGCGCCTCCGTAAAACATAGGTGATCTTGCGATCTGCAACCCCTCCCCGCCCCCCACAAAAAAAAAGAGAAGACATGCTCAACTGAAAAGCCCAAAGCCTTAAATCCTGAACCCTAAACTCTAAACTCTCACCTCCAAAGCGCACCCCCCCCCTCCCCCCCGCCAGCCAAGAATTCCACCACAAGATCACCAAGACCATCACCGACGCCGTGAAGAAAGGAGCGCGCGGCGGGCGGCAGTATGTGACGGGCATTAGAAACCAGGGGTTTCGGGTTAGGGTTTAGGGTTTCGGGTTTCGGGTTTAGGGTTGAGGGTTTAGGGTTTAGGGCGTCCAGGGAGCTTCAGGGTCACGTTTGGGCTTCAGAGTTTCAACGTTGGGACATTCGGCCCAGGCTTTTTGTGGGAGCTTCGCAGTTCCGTGTAGATGGTGGCAGAATCTAAACAGGTTGAGGGTTTAGGGTATAGGGTTGAGGGCTTCGGAGTTCAGTGCACATAGTGGGAAGCTTTAAAGCGGGGACAGGAAAACGAGGAACCCCCGAATATAGACCCCCAAATAGTAGAGGATTCCTTAATAGTCAGGACCCCAAATAGTAGGGGATTCCTTCATAGTCAGGACCCCAATAAGGTACCCCCCCTTTTTTGCAAACCCACAAATATCCCATTTTTGCGCGGCTTCAGCATTACAGGGGGAGGGGACTAAGACCGTTGACGTTTCAAGGCTGCCAGACAGATCTCGGGCTCCAAAGTGGACGACAGTCATGCGGATCGCAGCCTTGAACCTAAACCCTAAACCCTAAACCCTAAGCCCTAAACCCTAAGCCCTAAACCCTAAACCCTAAACCCTAAACCCTAAACCCTAAACCATAAGCCCTAAATCCTAGACCCTAAACCCATCCCTGTGAAAAGGACACAAAAATGTCTAGGTGGTCAACAGAGGTTGTCGGCCTTGTAGTTCCCTACATGGAGGAGATGCCCCTTTCGGGTTTAGGGTTTAGATTGGTAGATGGGTTTAGGGTTTAGGGTTTAGGGTTTAGGGTTTAGGGTTTAGGGTTTAGGGTTTAGGGTGTTAGGGGCCGCCCTAAACACTTCGAGAGCCCTGGTGCAGGCGCCGTCAAACTCAAGAAGTACGAGCCGTCGGCCGCCTTCGGCAGCAAGGATCTCAGTTTGGAGATTCCGGGCATCTCATGCTCGATTTCTCTGCGCCTGGGCCTGCAATCATAGCCGACACGACCCGAGACCACAGACCCCAGACCCCAGACCCCAAACCCCAAACCCCAAACCCCAAACCCCAAACCCTAAACCCTAAACCCAACTGAACAGACCACACCTTCGGTTTGAAGTTTGGGGGTTCACAGAACCCTAAGCCTCTTGCGATGCGAGGCTGACCGGGATCCCAAAGGTACCTAAGTTAGGGTCCTATAGGGTTTAGGGTTTAGGGTTCCTAGGGCGCCGAATGGTAGGCATGCGGGGTTTAGGGTGTTGGGGCTTAGGGTTTTCGGGCTTTTCGGGGTTTAGGGTTTTCGGGGTGTAGGGTTGTTGGGGTTTAGTGTGTTGGGGTTTAGGGTTTTGGGGGTTTAGGGTTTGAGGGTTTTAGGGTTTTAGGGTTTAGGGTTTTAGGGCTTTCGGGTCTTTTAGGGTTTTAGGGTGTAGGGTTTTAGGGTGTTTAGGTTTTTTAGGGTTTTTTAGGGTTTTAGAGTTTAGGATTTGGGGGAGGTCAGGGTTCTCGACTTTTGGGCCTAGGACACCTGGAGCAAAGAGTTTTTGGATGCAGAGTCCAGCAATACTCCATAAGAAGCGCGGTGATATCGGGGTATACACGGGAATCCCACTTTTGGGCTTAGGTAAGGGGTATAGAAGGATTTTAGACTCTTAAATCATCTCAAGCCCACAATTGCTGAGTCTCTTGGCTTAGTCTACGGAAGACGTGACATGCAATGCCCCACCAAGACCCAGATCGGGTCGCCTCCGTTTCCCTTCTGTTGCCTTCCAGTTTGCCATCTTGTTAGGTTTGTCCGTTTCGCGCAACAGTCAGAGTATTGAGGGGAATGGACTCATCATGAAACAAAGTGTTCTCCTCTCAGACCCTTCCTCTGGAAAAAAACTGGCACCTTAAACCCTAAACCTGTAGGAACCCTTAGCAGCATCTACTTTCTAGACCCTCCCAGGAATTTGGCTCCCGAAAATTTTCTCCCCCACCCCCCTCCCTCAGAGCCCTATCATTGGGGTATAGGGTTTAGGGTTGAAGGGTTCCGGCATGACGTTTTTCAAGCTTGTTCGAACTTCACCATGGGGGTCGTGCTGCATCCTTGACATTTGCTAAGTGCAACTCCAGAACACCGTTCTTGACCCTCAACCCCAAACCCCAAACCCCAAACCCCAAGCCCCAAACCCTAAACCCTAAACCCTAAACCCCTAAACCCTAAACCCTAAACCCTAAACCCTAAACCCTAAACCCCTAAACCCTAAACCCTAAACCCCAAACCCTAAACCCCTAAACCCTAAACCCCGACCGAGGGTTGGTCAGAAGACCGCCAGCTTCGGCTTTCCGGCGACGAAGCTCACGCTTCCTCTGCCTGGTCCATTGAAGACCATTGGTGGTGCATCCACGGATGTGGTGACCTGCCTGTTGGTTAGCAGGGAATTTCAGGGTTTAGGGTTTAGGATTTAGGGTTTAGGGTTTAGGGCTTAGGGAATGAGGTACCCTATATAATCCCTTAAAGGGTAGATTTACGGGGATATAGGGTACCTCATTCCCTCCTTCCCTGCTAGCCAACCGTAAGGTGAAGGGCGCCATCTACTTCTTCCACGAGATTGTGAAGTGCGAGAAGTCCAACGCAGACAATATGCTCAAGTGCATTGGGAACAAGATCAGGAAGCTTCAGCCCCCCCTGGGCTTCCTGCCCAAGACATTGCGGGACCTGAAGAACGGCCTCCCCACAAGGTTGGCGCAGGTTGCGAAAGGGGATGTCAAGAAGATCTTGCCCACAAAGCTCATTCAGGTTGCTGACGGTGACGTCATGAAAATTGTCCCCGATGAGTTGCAGAAGGTTGTCAACGGCGACATTAAGAAGCTGCTGCCAAGCCAACTGCAGCAAGTCGTAGATGGCGACATCAAGAAGCTCCTGCCCAGACCTTTGCGGCAAGTTGTAGATGGCGACATCAAGAAGCTGCTGCCCAAGCAGTTGCGGCAAGTTGTAGACGGTGACATCAAGAAGCTTCTCCCCGGAAAGGTGCGGTCGGTTGCCAGTGGCGACATCATGAAGCTTGTGCCAAAGCAGCTGCAGCAGGTTGTCAGCGGCGACATCAATAAGCTGTTGCCCAAGCAGTTGCAGCAAGTCGTCAGCGGCGATATCAACAAGCTGCTGCCCAGCCAGCTGCAGCAGGTTGTCAGGGGTGACCTCCTGGGCCTCCTGGACGCGAACAACCCGGCGGCCTGCCTGTCCGTTTGGTAACCTGTGGCCTTTTCGGGTATGTAAGGCCCTGGTCTTATTGTTGGTTAGTAGGGAACGGAGGAATGATGTACCCCATGTAATCCCTTAAAGGGTAGATATGGGGCCCCTAATTCCCTCATTCCCTGCTAGCCAACCGTAAGTGTTTAAACCAAAAAGGTCAACTTTGAAAGCGACCTCTGCAGAAAATTAGACCCATACTTCCCCTCTAAGGCCCTGTAAACACAGAAAT
Organism: Symbiodinium natans; assembly: GCA_905221605.1. Classification (NCBI taxonomy): domain Eukaryota; class Dinophyceae; order Suessiales; family Symbiodiniaceae; genus Symbiodinium; species Symbiodinium natans. Next base: position 50,134 of record CAJNDS010002079.1, on the reverse strand, counting down.
GGCACCCGTTCTGTTCCTAGTTTCCTGGGCAACACTAAACCCTAACCCTAAACCCTGAACCCTAAACCCCAAACCCCAAACCCTAAACCCTAAACCCCAAACCGTAAACCCTAAACCCTAAACCACAGACACCTAAGGTGAAGAAGGTGGCCGATGGCAAGCTCACAGACCTTTTCCCAGGGCCACTGCAGATGCTGGGTGGCTGGGCTTACTTGGGGTTTGGGGTTTAGGGTTTGGGGTTTAGGGGTTGGGGTTTGGGGTTTAGGGTTGAGGGTTTGGGGTTTAGGTTTGGGGTTCAGGGGTGGTTCAGGGTCCAGGGCCGCGCAGGAGGTCACAACGCAAGACAAAGAGCAACACCACGGGGCCGGGAATACAGAAAGGGGGGGATTTTGCACGTTGAGCTGGGTAAACCTCGGGCATGGTGCGTAGAACGAAGCCTACAGCATCCTACACGGGTATCCTCGAGCTAATGGGAGGTGAGTTTTTCCACCCAGGATCAAAACCTTTGTGGCTTAAGCAGTGCGCGCGTGGCTTACGTGGGCGACACGAGACTTAGCGTTCAGGTCGTCAGCAGCAGCACATGACAGCAACCCTTCACAGGTCCGTTGGACAATGCATGTTGCCTAGCAGTAGAGTAGGTGACCTTTAACCTTTTTGGGGTAATATAACCCCTTTATACTCCCAAAGGTGAACCTTTACTTCCCCCAGGTTACTGGACAACTGAGAACAGACCCTGAGCCGAAACCCCAAACCCTAAACCCTAAACCCTAAACCCTAAACCCTAAACCCTAAACCCTAAACCCTAAACCCCAAACCCCAAACCCTAAACTCTAAACCCTAAACCCTACACCCTACACCCTAAACCAAGTCTATGCTGAACCAAGGAGGCGGCAATGTGAACTCCGTCGAGACGTTGCTTACCATGGGAAATGAGCTCATGAAGTGTCTTGGTAGGCCAGTGCCTTTTGCACCTTTTTTGGGGTTCTCGGTTCCCTTAGAGAACACCAACGCTCAAAAGGGCACCCTTGTTGTAATAATTACCCTAAACCCTAAACCTAAACCCTGAACTCTAAACCCTGAGCCCTAAACCCTGAGCCCTAAACCCTAAACAACCCTAAGCCCTAAACCCTAAACCCTAAACCTCGAACCCCTAATTTCTACATGATTACTGGCCTACCAAGGTGTTCCAATCCGACGTCGCAAGGTGATTTGCTACTGGGATGCGATCCAGTGCTTTTGCATTTGCAGTTCGGGGGTTTTCGTGCACCGAAGCCTTGATTGAACCTGGGGGTTCCGAAACCCTAAACCCTAAACGCTAAACCCTAAACCCTAAACCCTAAACCCTAAACCCTAAACCCTAAACCCTAATTCGGATTCTTACTGTAGGACGGCCGGTGAAATCACAGAGCTTTTGATAGCCATGACATTCCCCCGAAAGCCTAAACCCTCATACGGCACGTGAAACATAGCGCGGCTTAGGGATTAGGAACCCTAAGCCCTGCACCCTAGACCCTAAACCCTATACCCCAAACCCCAAACCCCAAACCCTAAACCCTAAACCCTAAACCCTAAACCCTAAACCCTAAACCCTAAACCCTAAACCCTAAACCCTAAACCTGAAGCCGCAGCCTTCGCTTCCTCCTCTTCTTCTCGACCCCGATAGTGGCAAAACGAATCCGAAAGAAATCCTAAACCCCAAGCCCTAACTGAACCCTAAACCCTAAACCCTAAACCCTAAACCCTAAACCCTAAACCCTAAACCCTAAACCCTAAACCCCAAACCCCTCTCTAGGATCCAATGCCTCGGCTACAAGATCGTGGGGAGCATCCCCCCGCTGAACTTCTTGCAGCTGGTCTTCACTGGGGTTTAGGGTTTAGGGTTTAGGGTTTAGGGTTTGGGGTTTAGGGTTTAGGGTTTAGGGTTTGGGGTTTGGGGTTTGGGGGGTTCTGGGTTCCTATTATCGCTACTTATACCTAAAAAGTATATACTTTTTTTCCAGGGTCTACTCCAAAGGTAGGTTTATCTCTGAGAGCTTACGAGAGAAAGGGTTTGAGGGTTTTAGGGTTTGAGGGTTTTAGGGTTTGAGGGTTTTAGGGTTTTAGGGTTTTAGGGTTTTAGGGTTTTAGGGTTTTAGGGTTCACGGACGAAGATCAACATGTAAGGTTCTGAGATTTAGGGCCTTGGAGCTCAGTTCTGAGCTTTTGCAGGATGTGGTTGCACATGACCACCCGAAGCCCGTAACCCTAAACCCTACTTGGAGGTTCAGGGTACTTATTAACCAATTTTTACTGGTCTTTTTACTGTGCTTACAAGCCCCTTAAGTGCCCCAATATGGTTTTGGAGTACAGTACAGTAAAACTTGGCTAATCAGTACCATGAACCTCCAGCAGGTAAACGTGCAGCCCGGAACGCCAAATGCCATTAGACATTTCCCACTCAAAGGCCTGTTCTTTGCAGGGAATTCAGGAACCACCTGGACCAGAAACCCAGTCCCTCATCACCATGCTCAAGACATTGACTTTCAATGGAGAGCACCTAAACCCGAAGCGAGGGAACCACCCGGCAAGTACCAAGAGCAGTTTTCAAACCGTGTATCGCCTAGCTTCCAAGAGACTCCTAGCTTCTCCTGCTATCCCTAAACCCTAAACCCTAAACCCCAAACCCTAAACCCTCAACCCCAAAACCCTAAACCCTAAACCCAAAAACCCTAAACCCTAAACCCTAAACCCTAAACCTTAAAACCCAACCCTGACTTCCGGATACCTCAGCCCAAAGTTAAAGTCTGCTTCCGCATGAAGTGGACACCCAAGTCGAGCCCAAGCCCTTAAACCCTACCCTACAGGAGCCTGAGGTATGCCGTGGAGCTCGGGGGAGTATTGGGGACCTACATTTACTCACCACTCCCCATAGCGACATGGCAACAGAAGGATACGATCTTGAGTTTAGGAGAGAGAGACTCTAAACCTGAAACGCTGGGTACTGCCCCCAGTCCCCTAAACCCTAAACCCTAAACCCTAAACCCTAAACCCTAAACCCTAAACCCTAAACCCTAAACCCTAAACCCTAAACCCTAAACCCTAAACCCTAGATAGCCATGGCAAGATAGTGCGCGCAGCCTTAGACCTCGAAGTGAGGGCAGTACCAAGCATCATCCTTGTAATGCCCTTCCCCCTGCTACCACCTCGCTGTGACACATTGAAACTTGGGGTACCTTATTGAGGTCCTTGTTATAAGGGAATCCTATCATTTGGGTGTCTACATTGGGGGCTTCTTATTCTCGGAACCTCCCATATCACAATATTGTCGGAATTTGTGTATGGTAAGGGGGTGTTTTTTTTTGAACAGGGACCAGACTTCTGTAAGCCCTAAAACCTTCAACCCTCAGTCCTGAACCCCTATACCCAAAACCCAACACCCAAAACCCTAAACCCTAAACCCTAAACCCCGAACCCGAAGCCTGGCAGAGGAATCGCTTGGGCGAAATCTTCGCCGAGTTCGTCGAGTCCTTCGCGAAAGTTGCTTCAGCTGTGGCCACCCAAGCCATGAAGGCAAGGGCCGTGTGCAAAGTGGCTTTTAGAGTTGAAAGGGGGTTCTAGGGTTTAGGGTTTGTTTAGGGCTTAGGGTTTAGGGTTTAGAGTTTAGGGTTCATCGTTGAAAGTGTAAGGGAACGGGTTCTTAGAGTTTGAGGGGTTCCTGGGTTTTTGTTGCTGAGAGTGTTCGGGTTTCGGGTTTCAGGGTCATTAGGCTTTAGGGTTTTTAGGGTCGGCCACAGGACCTAGGTTTTTACGGCAAGTTCTTTCCATAGTTATCCAGTTACAGAAGCTCCGTTTGTGTATAGTTCCCTGTTGATCACCGAACGTGCTGCAACTGAGAGTCCTTGGGCTCGGACTCGCTCCATGGCTCGGGTGTGAGGGGTGAGAGTCCCTAAGAACCCTAAATCCTAAACCGTAGGGTTTAGGGTTTAGGGTTTAGGGTTTAGGGTTTAGGGTTTTTGGGTTTAGGGTTTAGGGCTGCGAGTCACGTCTCCCAAGGGTGGAAAGTCGCTGCTCCAGACGGCTGCTACAAGCGACTTCCCGTCGGCCGGTGCTCCCCCCATGGTTCACCACAGAGGCCTCTCGGGTGGCCGACTTGGTTTAGGGTTTAGGGTTTAGGGCTTAGGGTTTAGGGTTTAGGGTTTAGGGTTTAGGGTTTAGGGTTTAGGGCCGAGCTTGTGATGTCAAGGGTGGCGTTATACTGTATGGGGCCTTAATAGTCAGAATAGGGGTTTTGGCAGGTCATGGTATTATATTCATATAGGGGCCCGAACTATGTTATGTATTTTGCAGGGGACTTCAGGTATGGTTCAGGCTGTAGTTTTAGTTTATGGGGTTTAGGATTCAGGGCCCAGTTTATCCGAAGCTGATGTTCGCAATTGATTCCCGCTGGGTGGCGTCCTGTGGATGAGTCTTGGAAGATAATTTCAAAGGTGAGGCCCGAGCGAGATTGAGCTAGGGGTACCGGCTCAAGGGGCCAAGCGCCTGCGAACCTCCAGGAAGCCCCATGAGAGCGGGGGCTTAAGCAGCCAGAACCGGGGGGGGGAGGGGGGCGGGGATCTGTGCCGAACGCCAGCTTCAAGAGCCCCAGTCTTGCCCAGGAAGGGGCTGTATATTTTCCACTCTAGGGGGACCTCGATTTTGATAAACCCTAAACCCTAAACCCCAAAACCCAAAACCCAAAACCCTAAACCCTAAACCCTCGCTGCAGCGAGCTGTCCAGGCAGCAACCTCATGATCACAAAGCACACGCAACAAGCTCCGAGCGGACAAGCGGAGCTGCTGCAGGAGTTGGCTGCGGCCAAGGATCGCCTCAAGCAGTTGTTTTTGTGATTCTGGTCATCATCATCATGTATATATATATATATACACATTTTTTGTTTGATTATTTTTCTTATTGTTATTACTATTTTTCGATTTTAAATGCAGGCTTGCCACTGTAGTAGTCCCCAAACCTTAATGCCTTTACCCTACAAACATCCGGAGGGTTTGAAAGGGAAACCTGTACCCTAACCCCGATCACCACTACGAGTTGTGGCAGCCAGGCCAAGGACGATGATGATGAGGACGAGGAGCCCGTGGGGCTTTGACCCTAAACCCTAAACCCTACACCCTAAACCCTAAACCCTAAACCCTTTTGGTCTAGTCAGAAACAGGCTGAGCAAGGTTCGGGATTTGAGGCTTAATTAGGTTCAGCTGCACTACTGCACATATACCCCCCCTCCCCCCCCCGCCCCGCAGCTAATGATCAAGACCAAATTTCTGCACGTGCATTGCGCTGTGAGTCTAAGCACATCAAATGCAGATGTCACCAATGCGATTCGTTGCATGTGAATTCGGCTAAACCCTAAACCCGAAACCCTAAACAGCAAGAAGGGTTTAGGGTCCAGGGTTTAGGCTCCAGGGGGTAGGTCCATGGCGGGCGGTCCAAGCCGTTTCGGCAACTTGATCCTGCGGGGGAAAGACGTGCACGGTCAAAGTGAGTCACAGGCTCTCTGTAAATTGATTTTAATCTCCAAACAATCCCCAAAAACTCATCTCACGAGAAGTCCTCCACCAACAATTATCCCCTGCCAAACGCCGAAGCTTAGGTTGTTCCCCCGCGCGCCAACAGTCCTTAACTAGTACCCCCCCCCCCCCCCCTATTCGAATCCCTAGCAAGGACTGTTAGTATAAGAGGGAACATCCCAAACCCTAAGCCCCAAGCCTTTGAAGGAGGATCCTTCTGCTATCAGTTGGAGCTTCGGCGACTATGGGCCTCAGACTCGAACCCTGGTGACGCAGCCCCTTGGCACGAATCTGTGAGCTTTACAGTTCATATCAGAATCCTGGAAGACCCCGGGCTTAGTAGGGAATGAGGGAACGAGGGCCCTTTTTATGCCCTTTAAGGGATTACATAGGGCCCTCATTCCCTCATTCCCATCAAAGTCCTGAAAGAAAAGCTCTGCTGGCAGTGTTAGGGTCCTCAGTCCTCAGAGCACAAGAAGTCAGAACGACACAACATGTTTTGGAAGATTCAATATAGGGGTGCGGGGGTATTTTGGGGGAGGGCATTAATGAAACCATAAGGTTCGACAGATCCTACAATCTCTTTGTTAGCCAACCACAGCCCTCTTGCTACTTGTAAGCCCGAAGAGCCACCTCCCCCCTTAAACCCTAAACCCTTCACCCTAAACCCTAGACCCTCAACCCTGAGCCCTAAACCCTACACTCTAAACCCTAAACCCTAAACCCTCAACCCTAAACGCTAAACCCTAAACCCGTGCGGTGCAGCTTCCTGTGTAGTACAAGCCCGGGACTCCAGGCCAGTGCCTAACATGGAGGTGCAGAATGATTTGTGTGGATGTTCATGGGCGTAGAGGGGTCATGTGCCAAAATCCGTTTCCAACTACACGAATTAGTCACGTGTGATTCACCTTACCTGACTGCTTCTAAGGGCAGCTATCATCTCAAACCTTTACAGCCCAAAGCCCAAAGCCCTGAACCCTTTTCCCCTACCCTAAGCCTCATAGAGAAGTGTCTTGGCGGCCTACTTCCCCGTGAACAATGCCAAACCAGGGCATGAGGCGTCTCAAAGACGGTTTTCAACAGCACGAGCGGCTAAAATGATATCCTAAGCCCTCAACCCGATCTACCTATCCTTTTGATAATGGCCGTTGTTAAGTCTTTCAACCCTGAGCCTCTAAGTAAGCCTAAACCCTAAACCCTAAACCCTAAACCCTAAACCCTTATCCCTAAACCCTAAACCCTAAACCCCAAAACTCTAAACCCCAAACCCTAAACCCTAAACCCTAAACCCTACAAGGTTCAACGGCAGGGAGACATCTACAGGCTCCTGCCTGGCCTTTGCACCGAGAAATAAGACCGGGAGCGATAGCCAGGCGACCCAACAGGACCCTTGCCTTAGATTCGAAGCCCCCGCGGGCGGGGAGGGGTGGGGTTTAGGGTTTAGGGTTTAGGGTTTAGGGTTTGGGGTTTGGGGTTTGGGATTTGGGGTTTGGGGTTTGGGGTTTGGGGTTTGGGGTTTGGGGTTTGGGGTTTGGGGTGGGGGGGGGGGGTGTCTCGTATGGAGGTTTCAGGTTTAGGATCAAGAGCTTGGGGTTTTGGGCCCATTTATATAGGGCGAATCTGGGTTTAAGTATTGCTTTTGGGGCTTGGGGTTGAGACTAGAGACCTTCAATTATGCCAAAGGGCCTTTTCGCGGTGTTCTTGTTGAGGGTTTGGCCTTTCGTCATGCGAAGCTCGCTGATCCACTCTAAGTTCTGACTACAAGAGGAACAAGCCTGTTTTGAATTGAAGTTGAACCCATGGGCTGCGGATCCCAGGATATGAGAAACCTGCCGGACCTTAGGAATATTTGGGGCGATAAGATCTACCGGGCTTCCCTGAAGGATCACAAAGGGACCATTTGTGATTAAGGTACAAAAATGCGGCTAAGGTTGCTTGAACTCTAATCCCCAAACCCCAACCCCGCAACCCCAAAACCCATGCCCCAAACCCTCAACCCCCTAACCCCCCCTTTCCCCCTCCGCCGTCTCCAGAGGACTGGCAGGCAACCAGCGAAGATGCCTTTATCAAGCTGGAGCCTTGGGCCGTGCCTTGCGGCAACAAGTGGATGAAGGACTGGGAAGATCAGGGCTTCGGGATTGGTTTGGGTTAAGGGTTCAGGGTTTAGGGTTGAGGGTCTAGGGTTCAGGGTAGGGGGTTTTCCGGATCCGGATTAGAGTTTTTTTTTTTTTGAGGGGGGTGGGGGTGGGTGGAAAGGTAAGGTTGCGGGGCTGTAAGGGCTATAGAAGGGAACAAGAGTTGCGGAGGGATGATGATTATAGGTTATGCTAGGAAGGAAAGCACCCGAGAACGAGATGCAGTGTTGGGTGTATTTTTCTAAGTACAAAAGAGGACTTGGAACCAAAACCCTAGACCCTAAGCCCTAGACCGTGGAGTCCCCTAAGCCCTGCAGGTCTTCCCCGCTTAGGGTCTATAAGGGTTTAGGGGTGTATAGGGGTTCCTCTAGGGCTTCCTCTAGCTCATGGTGAGAACATCAGCGTATGTTTTCCTTCTCCTTTTCATGCCAAAATCGAATCAGAAACATTTAGTTTTGCCTTTCCGAGAGGCTGCTGCAAGATCTTGATCCTCTGTCAACTATTGGGGGTGGTGGTTAAGGTCCTTCCGCATGATGCTTCCATAGAAGAGGAGTTGTGTTAGGCAAGCAACACAAATGCCTCGACGTGGGTGCAGGACAACTGGAACAAGTGGCAAGGTTATTCCTTCTACACCTCGGACATTGCAATCGAGAAGTGTGTGACGGTCACGTTCGCCTTGAACATGCAGCCAGTCGTGGCCTTCGTGGGCGGCATCCAGTTCGACCTGTTGCCGAATCCATTGGCCGAAGTGGATACTCAGGCCAGCATCTCAGGTAGTGCTTAGTGCCCTAAACCCTAAACCCTAAACCCTAAACCCTAAGCCCGAAGCCCTAAACCCTAAACCCACGTAGAAGCCCCATCAACATCAACCATAGCATCCATATCCCCCAAAACCCGAATCTCATGACATGACCCCTACGTACGACAGTAGGATTCTTGCAAGGCGCAGGGTTTCGAAGTCCGTGTCCAGCCCCCAACCCTCTTGCTGCCTAAGCTTGAAGCCGCACGGAATTTCCTTCACGCATAACCCGTCTTCTAAACGCCTTACAGGAAGTTGTCTAGGGGATTGTGTACTTGCGGGCGCTTCATAGGGGGGATGTAAGGAGTTTACAGGCAACTGCGCCACTGGCCTAGGTCATGGGGGCGTGAATAGAACTATGCACAGGACAACCGAAGAGGGGGGAGCAACTCTTGCCAGAAGAGCTTGCCAAAGTTAAAAGTTGAACTTTGGCCCTGAACCCTAAACCCTAAAACCCTAAAACCCTCTAAACCCTAAACCCTAAACCCTAAACCCTAAACCCTAAACCCTAAACCCTAAACCCTAAACCCTAAACCCTAAACCCTAAACCCTAAACCCTAAACCCTAAACCCTAAACCCTAAATTTAAGAGCCTCCGGCTCAAGCCGCCGACCCCGCTGGAGCATAGTTGAAAGGTTTAAACGCGCTCGTCAGCTCAAAAGATGCCAAAAAAGTTGATGTGCTTGAGCCTCTGTGAAACGTTGCCAGGGCAGCCCCATCAATTGGTGGGGGGTGAGGGGGGGGGGGGGGGGGGGGGGGGGGGGGGGGGGGGGGGGGGGGGGGGGGGGGGGGGGGGGGGGGTAGGGGGTGCCTTGGACACTTGGCGTCTATTCTGCGCGTGCTCTTTGTTTTCGCAAACCTCTCTGGGATTGGGTTCTCGTTTGGCGCTTCAACGCGGAAGGCGTTCTATCGGATCGCTTTCTGGCGAAAGAGGCCACGAAGAGGAGACGGTCAACGGAGGACGGTGGGATGACGGAATGAATTTTGACGGGAGGCCACGGAGACGACACGGTCAAGGGAGGGGGGTCGGAACATTTTGCTGGGAGAGGGGCGTGCGGACCATGCATGGATGTCAGGTTGACGCACGGGTTCGGGAACAAGGATGGGGGGGAGCGCGGACAGGGAGCATTCGGTCGATGGGCAGGAGAGTCACACAAGACGATGGGGTAGTCACCAAACGCCCTCCGTGCGCGCCCTCCGCGCCCTCCGCGCCCTCCGCGCCCTCCGCGCCCTCCGCGCCCTCCGCACCCTCCGCGCCCTCCGCGCCCTCCGCGCGCTCCGCGCCCTCCGCACCCTCCGCGCCCTCCGCGCCCTCCGCACCCTCCGCGCCCTCCGCGCCCCCGCCCGGGACACAGTGTGCTGACGCTAAGGGTGCATTGCGTCTAGCCCTCCGCACCCTCCGCACCCTCCGCGCCCTCCGCACCCTCCGCGCCCTCCGCGCCCTCCGCGCCCTCCGCGCCCTCCGCACCCTCCGCGCCCTCCGCGCCCCCGCCCGGGACACAGTGTGCTGACGCTAAGGGTGCATTGCGTCTAGCCCTCCGCACCCTCCGCACCCTCCGCGCCCTCCGCACCCTCCGCGCCCTCCGCGCCCTCCTCCGCGCCCTCCGCGCGCCCTCGCGCGCCCCCCCGCCCTCCGCGCGCCCCCGCGCCCTCCGCACCCTCCGCGCCCTCCGCGCCCTCCGCGCCCTCCGCGCCCTCCGCGCCCTCCGCGCCCTCCGCGCCCTCCGCGCCCTCCGCGCGCTCCGCGCCCTCCGCGCCTCCGCGCCCTCCGCGCCCTCCGCGCCCTCTCCGCGCCCTCCGCGCCCTCCGCGCCCCTCGCGCCTCCGCGCCCTCCGCGCGCTCCGCGCCCTCCGCGCCCCCTCCGCGCCCTCCGCCCTCCGCGCCCTCCCCTCCTCCGCCCTCCGCGCCCTCCCCGCGCGCCCTCCGCGCGCGCCCTGCGCTGCGCCCCCGCTCAGGACACTGCTGATGCTGAGGGTGCATTGCGTCTATTCTGCGGGTGCGTTGCGTCTATTCTGCGGGTGTTTCCTTTGTAAAGTATTTGTTTACAAGGCACGCACGTGCAGCATAGCCTTTAAGTGTCCATCTTACGGGGGGTAGGGGGGGGGTAGGGGGGGGTAGGGGGGGGGGGGGGGGGGGGGGGGGGGGGGGGGGGGGGGGGGGGGGGGGGGGGGGGGGGGGGGGGGGGTGGTTTTTCCCAAAGGGCCCCTATGTCCTGTGCGAAACCGCCTATGGTCCGTGAGTTTATGCCGTGTGGGTGGCCTGGCCCTCCATGGAAAAGCTGCCCGGGGACCCCCCCCTACCCCCCCCCCGCGTTTTGGGGGGGTAAGGAGGGAAAGAGGGAGGTTTTCACCTCCTTTTCCATCCAACACGCCGTCAGGGTCGGCGGACCCTAAACCCTAAACCCTAAACCCTAAACCCTAAACCCTGCACCTTAAATCCTTATGAAGCCTTAGACCTTTCGGTGGTCAGGTTTGCTGGCCAAAGACACAGCCTGGTGGGCTGGACCTCAGCGTCTTGCGCACGGTGAGCCCCGGTGTTCTTAGTAGGGAATGAGGGAATGCGGGCCCTATATATACCGTAAAAGTACCCTAAATCCTAAACCCTAAACCCTAAACCCTAAACCCTAAACCCTACACCCGAAAATATACCCTTTAAGCGGTTGTGTAGGGCCTTAATTCCTTCATTCCCTACTAAGCACCAGCCAGGTGATCAAGTCCAATGGCGTCCTCCTCTTCAGCCGAACGTTGCGCCTCACCAAGCGCTTCGGGAAAGGTACCGACTTCGTTGCCGACAACATCAACGGAGGCGGCCTTTTTAGGGTTTAGGGTTTAGGGTTTAGGGTTTAGGGTTTAGGGTTTAGGGCTTAGGGCTTAGGGCTTAGGGCTTAGGGCTTAGGGCTTAGCCTTGGCAATTTAGGGTTTCCGGTTTCGGACCTTGAAGAAGAACATGAATGAATTGGTCGTTGTTATGCAACACTGAACGGTGGTTAGTAGGGAATGAGGAATGGTTTCTTGCAAATTGACGCGGGGATCCATTTGTACTGACCACAAGTAAGTAGGCCCTAAACCCCCAACCCCCAACCCCCAACCCCCAACCCCCAAACCCCAAACCGTAAACCCCAAACCCCATCCCGAAACCCCAAACCCTAAACCCCAAACCCCAAACCCCAAACCCCAAACCGCAAACCCTAAACCCTAAACCTCAAACCCTAGCACCCAAAACCCTACGCCCGCAAGTGGAGGCCACCAGACCTCCCGAAGCTTCTTTGGCGTGTCGGACGCAGATGGGGAGAGCGGAAGTGCCATCGCCTCCATGAAGCTTACCTCGGTTTAGGGTTTAGGGTTTAGGGTTTAGGGTTTAGGGTTTAGGGTGTAGGGTTTATCCTCGATGAAGCTTGCCTGTCCCATTGGCTTGGGGTTTAGGTTTAGGGTTTAGGGTTTAGGGTTTAGGGTTTAGGGTTTAGGGTTTAGGGTTTAGGGTTTAGGGTTTAGAGTTTAGGGTTTAGGGTTTAGGGTTTAGGGTTTAGGGTTTAGTGTTTAGTGTTTAGGGTTCCGCGGACCCAACCCTAGCCCAATAGAAGCTCTGTATCAACCCAATATGGACTCAAAATTAGCCCAGTACTATAACATGAAGCCCAAAATTCCCAAAAAGCGGGTAGCCTTGAAGAGAAGATACGTGGGGCTCTTACTCTAAACCCCGAACCCCGAACCCCAAACCCCAAACCCCAAACCCCAAACCCTAAACCCTAAACCCTAAACCCTAAATCCTAAACCCTAAACCCTAAACCCTAAACCTAAACATGTGTGGGTTTCTGGACATGTGAGGAAGCGATCATCGCTTCTGGAGACCAACCGCAGCCAGGCGCAAGCCAAGTCTCAGGTCGAGGAGTCGCTGTGCCCGAGCTGTGGTTCAGCAACGTTTTAGGGTTTAGGCTTTAGGGTTTAGGGTTAAGGGTTTAGGGTTTAGGGCTTAGAGTTTAGGGTTTAGGGTTTAGGGTTTAGGGTTTTGCCATGTTGAGAGAAAGGCGGGAAGTAGTTCAAACGCTGAAGCACTAGAAGCCCAGATGTTTTTGTTGGGAGCCCTGGTTTGGGTGCCATGGGAGGTTCGTGGTACTTAAGAACCAGTTATAACGGTACTTATAATCCACTTATAAGAACCTG
>CAJNDS010002079.1:30000-32500 GCA_905221605.1 Symbiodinium natans | reverse complement strand
GTTTTGGGGTTTGGAGTCTTTCGTGTCATACGCTTGGACTCAGAGTAGGCACCCCTTATAAGCCCCTGTAAACTGTAAACCAGAAAGGGCACCACCCTACCCTAAACCCTAAACCCTCAACCCTAAACCCTAAACCCGAAACCAGAAACCTTAAACCCTAAACCTTAAACCTTAGCAGGCCTTAATAGCCGCCATACCAGCGGATAGGGGTTACAATCACCTCCGTTGGTCTTCTCGTTGCCTTGTTATGACCCTGTATCTTCTAGCCCCGGTATCGTTGTGTCAGGTGTTGTTGCCCCAAACCCTAAACCCCAAACCCTACACCCTAAACCGCATGAACGAGTGCTCTTGGAGGACTTCTCCATTGCGGATGTTCAGGACGTGAAGAAACAGGCCTGTCTGGTCTTCTGGTTCACGTTTGAGGGTTTCGGTCTGTGATTAACTCTTGCCAACGAAGTTGGCAAGGGTTTGGGGGTTTAGGCTTTATGATTTAGGGTGTAGGATTTAAGGTTTGGTATTTCGGATTTAGGGTTTAGAGGCAGCTGAATCAAAGTTTGGTTAGCTCCTTGTCCGCTGGCGACAAACGCTTGACAGGGGTTTGCGATGTGCGCCTATGCATGTGGGACTGGGTAATCATGCCTTGTCCACAAAAGTCCAGTATTGTTTTAGCAACCCAACTCTGGTCAAGCACCCTAAACCCTAAACCCTAACCCTAAACCCTAAACCCTAAACCCTAAACCCTAACCCCTAACCCCTAAACCCTAAACCCTAGACCCCAAACACCCTGAACCCTAAACCCTAAACCCTAGACCCTAAACCCTGAACCCTAAACCCTAAACCCTAAACCCTAAACCCCAAAACGCCAAGAAGAGATGGCAGAAGGCCCAAGTCGTGAAAGTCGCCGACAGCAGCGAGGGAAAGAAGTCAAAGTCCAAGGGCGAAGGCCGGTTCGGGATATCCCCAGGGTTTAGGGTTTAGGGTTTAGGGTTTAGGGTTTAGGGTTTGCGTAGTTGTTAATAGGAAATGAAGGAATTAGGGCCCTGAATATACCCTTTCAGGGATTATACAGGGGTGCCTCATTCTCTCATTCCCTACAAAGAACCAGTCCGCTATTTCTTACCATTGGTCAGCTCTAGGGTTCAGGGTGCTTAGGGTGTTTAGGGGGTGTTTAGGGGGTGTTTAGGATGTTTAGGGTGTTTACGGCTGAGGGTGTTGAGGGTTTTTGAGGGTGTTGAGGGTTTTTCGCGTGTTTAGGGTGTTGAGGGTGTTTAGGGTTTAGGGTTTAGGGCTATTTGACCTCGATGCAATCAGAGGGAAGTTGCCTAGCAACTCTATTCTAAGCACGTGGGCCTCCACTATACTTATGGTCTTGGCTTTCTGTGGGGCATGCATTTTATAGGACTCTCAGGATTCCGGTGCAAACCCTTGTTTCATGTAGAGTTTAAGGGTTGCGCGGGGCATCAGTTTGTTTTCCAGCTTGAGTTTCGTCTGCTATAGCTGTAAGCATGTGATGCAACGATGATCCTGGACGCTTGCTTGAAAGATGAAAGCAAGTGAGATCGATCGTTTTCGCGATGTTTGCGCAGGAAAACTTGTAGGTTGGGATGTTCTCCCTAACCCTAAACCCTAAACCCTCAACCCTAAACCCTACACCCCCAAACCCCCAAACCCCTAAAAGATCGGAGCTAGGAGACTGGTCCTTCAGCGTCAACGCGCCTCCCACCGGCTCGGGTGCCAAGCGCGAAGCTCCTGAGGAGGAGGAGATCCTGAAAGAGTGCCAGGCAGGTTCAGGGTTTGGGGTTTGGGGTTTGGGGTTTGGGGTTTAGGGTTTAGGGTTTAGGGTTTAGGGTTCAGGGTTTAGATCCTCAAAGAGTGCCAGGCAAAGTCGGAAGCTTTCAGAGTGTCGGGTAGAGGGCTTAGGGTTTCGGATTAGGGTTTTAGGATTTTAGGGTTTAGGGTTTAGGGTTTCGGGTTTAGGGTGTTCGGTTCAGGGTTTTAGGGTTGAGTGTTTAGGATTTTCGGGTTGATTTTCGGGTTTAGGAGATACTCGGGGTTCATGGAGCTAGGCCGCTACTTCTATCTAGGCTTGGAGCCAACAAAAGCGCAGGGTTTACCCTTTGCCCTTCACCCTAATCCCCCAGACCCTGCAATGTGGATTCAAGACGTCTTGAGTGCCCAGCAAGACATGCCGAACTTTCGAGCTACGGGGCCGACTGTCTCACAAATTTATCAACTGTACAAAAAGTTTCTACGGCTTGATTGAAAACCCGGGCTTAAATATTTCAATATTTTTACGTTAATATTCATATTTTTAATATTAATATCATATGAAGATTTCTATTTCTTTAAAATATTCACATTAGTATGACAGAAGATGCTGCAATTAGTCTCTAGCCTACTGACCCTAAACCCTGAGCCCTGAGTTGGGCCCGTGTAGTCCTTGAAGGCATGACTTCAAGGGGTTCCCGCACCCAGGGACTCCCAAACCCCTTAAAGTTAA
>CAJNDS010002079.1:0-20000 GCA_905221605.1 Symbiodinium natans | reverse complement strand
ACAACAATGGCTGCCATGGTGAAAGGGAGAGGAGCCAGCCCCCTCTGATCAAATACAACAATAGGGTTTAGGGTATAGGGTTTAGGTTTAGGGTTTAGGGTTTAGGGTTTAGGGTTTAGGGTTTAGGGTTTAGGGTTTAGGGTTTAGGGTTTAGGGTTTAGGGTTTAGGGTTTAGGGTTTAGGGTTTAGGGTTTAGGGTTTAGGGTTAGGATGACATAGGGTTTTGGTGATACAACAAGTCTCTTCGCCCAGCAATGGCTTTGAGCATCCCGCCACCATGGCCTAGGAATGGATTTCCGTCTTTTGCTGCAAGAAGGGTTTTTCCCCAACAAAACAGAAATGCGGGGTACGAGTTTTGATGCCAGGCCAGTCCGGATGACAGGACTATCGGGAAAACCGGAAGAATCTTGGAGTTTGCATGGTGATTCTCCAGCTACATCTCTAATCATATCAGAAGACCTCCAAGCACACCCGAAGGCCTCGCAATTAGTGTTCCAATTCTCCCTCCCCCCCCCCCCCCCCCCCCCCCCGAACAAGACTGTGATACTCCTGATAGTTACATCCCATTCTCTTGGGCCCTATGTATACATATAACCCTAAGCCCTTCAAACCCTCCCTATGTATATGTATGCATATTTTTTGCGAACATTCATGTGTCCCATAGACCGGAGCCATACAGGAGCAGTCGCCGCAAAACCCTCGAATCGGGCCAGCATGACATTGTGGTGGACATGTGCGAGATCAAAGGCGGCGAAGCCTTTAAGATCCTGGGCTCCTCAGTAGGGGGGGCTTTAGGGGTTTCGGGTCTGAGGTTGAGGGTTTAGGGCTTGGCGTTTGGGGTTTAAGGTTTGGGGTTTAGGGTTTGGGGTTTTGGGTTTGGGGTTTAGGGTTTAGGGTGTGGGGTTTAGGGTTTGGGGTTGGGTTTTGGGTTTGAGGGGCTCAAAGAAGTGAACCCCGTTACTTAGAGACACCAGATGTTCCGCCGAAAACACCTCAAAGATGCCTCTGCAATTTATGAGGAACAGCAGCTTAGAATCCTTAACAGAAATAGTGCTCATATTCATAGTATTAATAGTTTTCGTAATCTGAGTAACATTCATGGCATTCATAGTGTTAGAAAGATGCAAAATATTCATAATATCCCGAAGGTTAATTTTCTGAATCATATTCATAAGCTTCATAATCATAGTCATATTAACAATCTAGAATCCTTACACAACCCCACACCTATAGGGGGATTTCCGAAAGTAGGGGTACCTTTTAAATCCGACTATGTGGTTCATATGAGGGGCCCTCATTTTCGTTACCCCCCCCCCAATAGCATCCCATGCCTTTGGGGCACCCAAGGCTGCGCTATCAAGGGCCTGACAGCGGCCAGAGGATGGGTTTCCGGCAGTGAAAGTGCAAGTGGATGAATGTAGGGTTTAGGGTTTAGGGTTTCGGTTTCAGGGTTTCGGGTGAACATCCTGCGCCCAACATTCGAGCAACCGAGCAGCCAATTGTGAATGTTCGCCGATAGGAGGTTTAGTTGAGATTGGGGAAGAGAGTGCCAAAGTGAGGAAGCCATGTCATTCTAGATATGTTCATCTCGTATCATGGCAAACCTACAGGCAGGGCCTTGCACATGCAAAGGATGCCACGGAAATCCAAATCTATTGGCATTGTTTAGGGGTCAAGGTTTTACGGTTTAGGGTTGCGGTAAACCTCTCAAGTTGTGTCCTCAATCCTAAACCCAAAGACGTGCACAGACCTCCCTAAACCCTAAACCCTAAACCCTAAACCCGAAACCCTAAAACCCTAAAACACTAAAACCCTAAAACCCTAAACCCTAAACCCTAAACCCTAAACCCTAAACCCTAAACCCTAAACCCTAAACCCTAAGCCCTAAACCAGTTCAAAAGCACGCCAGCAGGAAGGTCGTAGTGCCAGCGTCCGTCCTCAAGCATGAGTTTAAGGCAGGATGGGTTGGCGTTTAGGGCTTCCGGTTGTAACTAGGACCCAGAGTATGCCCTTATTTCTTTTTTTAGGGTTTAGGTTCCCTCAGAAGCCCATTAAGACCAAAAAGGGCACCCTGAAAAAAATCCTAGGCTACTCTTGGGTCTGGTTAAAGGGTTTAGGGTTTAGGGTTTAGGGTTTAGGGTTTAGGGTTTAGGGTGAGGAACTGTTTCTGGGCTTGTGCTGAGCGAGAACTCAAAGGCGTCAATGCCTGTAGTTGAAAGCTCCCAGCTTGGAGGAGCTCCTTAGGACCTTTGGATAGCCAGATTGTTTTTTTAAGCCCTTCACCCTAAACCCTAAACCCGAAACCCCAAGCCCTAAACCCCAAACCCTAAACCCCAAACCCCAAGCCCGAAACCGAATGGGGTGCGGGTTCTTGCGCAGCCTGGTCCACATCGCAAAGCAGCTGATGCATAATGCCGGTCTTTGGGATTTAGGGTTAGGGTTCAGGGTTTAGGGTTCTTTCTAATGTGCTGCTCCACCTCTCACTGGCCCGCCTTCGACCCTCAGAAAAATCCTAACCCCTCAATCCGGAGGACGCTAAGGAACCTAAAGCCCGAAACGAAGCAACCTTCAGCCCTAAACTACGCAACCTTGAGACCGAAGCTTAAGCCCCAAAGAAAGGAACCTGAATCTCTAGACCTTGAAACCAAAACCTTGGGATGCTCCCCCTTATACTAACAGCCCCTGAATTAAGCCCCAAAGAAAGAAGCCTGAATCTAAACCTTGAAGCCCCACAATCCCTATGAAGGACAAGGAACCTTATGCCCTAAACCTTAAGAACCTAAACCTCAAACCCAGGAACCTTCATCTCTAAACCTTAAAACCTAGACCCTAAACGAAGGAACCCTACTCTCTAAACTTTAAGCCCATGAAATTCAGGAACCTTGAGCCCGAAGCTTCAAAACCTAGACCCTAAACTAAGGAAGTCTCGTCTCCAAACCTTAGGCCCTACTCCCGAAGCTACGGAACCGTAGTCCCGAAACCCTAAACCCTAAACCCTTATAAACCCTAAACCCTTATAAACCCTAAACCCTAAACCCTAAACCCTAACCCCTAAACCTTAAACCCTAAACCCCTAAACCCCTAGAACCTTGAAGCTTCAGCCTCAAAAACCAGCTCCATTGGCAGCCTCTGGCGGATGGCCTGGCCACTAAGCCCTAAGCCCTAAACCGTAAACCCTAAACCCTAAACTCTAAACCGTAAACCCTAAACCCTAAACCCTAAACCCTAAACCCTAAACCCTAAACCCTAAACCCTAAACCCTAAACCCTAAACCCTAAACCCTAAACCCCAAGCTCTAAACCCTATAACCTAAACCCTAAACCCTAAACCCTAACCCTAAACCCTAGACCCTAAACCCTAAACCCTAAACCCTAAACCCTAAACCCTAAACCCTACACCCTAAACCCTAAACCCGAAACCCTATACCCTAAACCCTAAACCCTAAACCCTAAACCCTAAACCCTAAACCCTAAACCCTAAACCCTAAACCCTAAACCCTAAACCCTAAACCCTAAACCCTAAACCCTAAACCCAAACCCTAAGCCCTAAACCCTAAACCCTAAAATCTGAACCCTAAATCCTAAACCCTAAACCCTAAACCCTAAACCCTAAACCTTGATCCCTGGCAGCCTCTGGCGGATGGCCTGGAATGCACGTACTTCTACGACCAGGCCAAGTGCACCGTGCCGGACCTGGGAAGCCTGAAGCTTGGGCAGAGAATTCGGCGTTTTCCGAGGGTTTAGGGTTTAGGGTTTAGGGTTTAGGGTTTAGGGTTTAGGGTTTAGGATTTAGGGATACGAGGTTCTAGGCAGGGTTTGGGGTTTAGGGATACGAGGTTCTAGGGTTTAGGGTTTGGGGTTTTGAGGCTTTGGGTTTTGGGATTGGGGGATATGGTTCGAGAGTTTAGGGTTTAGGGATATGAGGCTTTAGGGTTTGGAGTTCAGGGATATGAGGTTCTAGGGTTTAGGGTTGCAGGGTTTCAGGGTCTTGGGTTGAAAGTTTAGGGAGTCTCCCGCCCCCTCCTAACAATCAAAAGCCTTGTGATTTTTGTCCCACCCTGGGTCTAGGGTTTAGGGGGGGTTTAGGGTTTAGGGTCTAGGGTTGCCACGCGATTTTGCCGGAATCTTGAGTATTGGGGGGGAGGGGGGGGGGGCGGGTTGCTATTCTGGCAGGGCATTGGTCATGGAGAAACCCTACACTTGAAACCTGAAGTGTCAGGGTAGAGGTATCTAAAAATCCTTAAATACCCTAAATACCCTAGAGAGCCCAAAAAACCTAAATTCCCTAAATGCCCTCAATACCCTAAAAACCCCTAATCACCCTACATGCCCGAATGCCCTACAACCCTAAACCCTAAACCCCTACACCCCTAAAGCGCCCCCCTAAACGAAGGAATCCTGGCCAGACTCTGATTTTGCCGGAGATCAACATGGACCGGGAAAGGGTTCAGGGTCTTTTATGGTTTAGGGTGCTTCGGGTTTGAGGTTCAGTGTGGAAGAGGTCGTTTTGAGGGTTTCAGTGCTTATTGTAGGGCTTAGATTTCATTTTAGGGTTTAGGGGGTTTTAGGGGTTTAGGGGGCTTAGGGGTTTAGGGGTTTAGGGGTTTCGGGTTTAGGAGGTTAATGGATTGCTGTAGGGGTTTCGGGGTTTAGGGGGTTTCGGGTTGTAGGGGGTTAAGGGGTTTAGGGGTTTAAGGGCTTGGGGGTTTATCGGTCGAGGGTGTGGAGGTTGATCTGGTGGGTACATGACAGCCTTAGGTTGCAATTGAGCCCCATCTCATTACCCGCTCTGGTTTTTCAAGACAAAAGGGAAAGTGGAAGATGAAGTGGACATGAGTGGACGCAACAGGAGCACCAGAGAACCTTTCCGAAAATAGTTGTCGCCAGAGCAGGAGAAAGGAAAGTTCCCGGATGCTCGCCAATCCTCGAACTTCTGCATGAGGCAGAGCTGCACGTGTGTCTTTTCGGAGCGCAAAGTCTCAGGTTGCCAGCTTCCCTGAACCCTGAACCCTGAACCCTGAACCCTAAACCCTTAACTCTTAACCCTTAACCCTAAGCCCTAAACCCTAAACCCTCAACCCTCAACCCTTACCCTAAACCCTAAACCCTAAACCCTAAACCCTAAACCCTAAACCCTTAACCCTCAACCATGTTGCAGGTGCACGGGGCAGCTCGTCGCCAGGAAAGCTGGCAAGTACAGGTTCCACCTCACCTCTGATGATGGCGCTGGTGTTCCAAAACTGGTCTGCGAGCATTTTGTACTTATACCCCCAATTAAGGGTTTAGGGTTTAGGGTTTAGGGCTACTTGGAGGTTCAGGGTACTTGTAACCCCAATTAGAACTGTACTTATAAGCCCCCCAAGTCCCCTAAGTAGGTTAGAAGTAGATGAGAAGAACAAATGAACCTCCAAGTACGGTAGATAACGGACCTGTCTCGAAGCTTTCGCACCTTGACGTATTGGTGAGAGGCTCACTGTTGTACCTAAACGGGGAGAAGATCGTGGACAACAACGGCTGCCACGGAGCGAAGGAGAAGCGCAGCCACCGAAAATCTCTCTCCTTTGGCACGCACCACCTGGTCGTGGACATGTGCGAGGTGACTTACTGTTGCTTAAGGGAGAGTGGAAGAGTGAAACCCTATAGTAGTCCCTATACAATCCCTTTATAATAGTCCCTATATTCACTCTTCCACTCTCCCTTAAGCACCCGTAAGGTGAAGGGTGGCGAGAGATTCCGACTGCGGTACGAGGGGCCAGACACGGACAAGAAGAAGGTCACGGTGCCCGTGTCTGCCCTGAAGCACGAGGTCAAGGCCGCAGGGACTGTTTACTGCCATACTATAGGGGTTGGCATTCTGGTCTCTTTGTAATTGTATTATGGTAGCTCCCCCCAAAAACCCTAGGCCCTACAGTACGTACCCTTCTGGGTCCTGGGAACTGGTACTAGGAAGGTCTTGAGGGGTGTCGAAGGAATCTAAAGTCATGCATAGTTTCCCATGTGGGGGTTTACGAAACTAGGGGATCCCAATGTAGATCCCCAAATAGTAGGATCCCGTCATAATAAGGACCTCAATAAGGTACCCCTAATTTCGGAAACCTTCACACCTAAATCCTAAAACCCTAAACCTAAAACCCTAAACCCGAAAGACTAAACCCTAAACCCTGAACCCTCATTTTGGAAACCCCCTCATATGACTGACCTTGGCAGCCATTGTCGGATGGCTTGGAGTGCGACTACTTCTACAACAAGGCCAAGTGCGACGTGCCGGACCTTGGAAGCATGACGCCAGGCAGACAAATAGCCAGCTGACCAGCTTCAGTTGCGTATGTATAGTTTTAAGTATCCTGAAACATCTATACCTACTTAATATTAGTTTAGTCGTATGTACTGTTGTTAAGTCTCCGTTGCTATTCAGAAACTCGAATTTTTGGTGTTTGGATGTTACTCTGTATTATTCGATACTTGATCATAATATGTGATACTATTTGATATTCTTCCTTTGTCTTGTTGTTGTTTCTCACTATTCCCCACCCTCGGTGTGGAGTTGCTAGGTGTTGTGTCGACCATTCTCCTCGCCTCCTCCCCACTGCCCCGCTCGGTCTCCTGGCCCGTGCCCACCCTCTCCAGAGAATTCCGCGGGAGTACCCTAAACCCTACACCCATAACCCTAGAACCTCGTATCCCTAAACCCTAAACCCTAAACCCTAAACCCTAAACCCTAAACCCAAAACCCTAAACCCTAAACCCTAAACCCTAAACCCGACCCCCAAAACCCTAGAACCTCGTATCCCTAAACCCTAAACCCTAAACCCTAAACCCTAAAATCTGAACCCTAAATCCCTAAACCCTAAGCCCTAAACCCTAAAACCTAAGCCCTAAACCCAAAAGCCTAAACCCTCAACCCTAAACCTAGAACCTGAACCCTAAACCCTTAAACCGTAAACCCCAAACCTACCGCGAAGTATCCTGAATTTCCTGTACGGAAACAGCAGGATGGCTCCCAGATGGGCTGGCCGTAGGGTGGCGGTGATCGAAGCAAATTATTTTTCTTATTCGATTTTTGATTACTAATGTTCATTGAGTATTTGTTGTGTGTTCTTTTGCTAGTATTAATGTTTAACATTATTACGTATATCTGTTTGTTAGTATGTAGATTTTACTTGTTATTAGCATGTTTGACTCCCTCTCACTTCTCAGTTGTTCACACTCACGCAACCGCGAGTCCTCTGTCGAGCCTGCCGCGTGCAGGATGCAGACATGCTAACATGCCCTAAGCCCTAAACCCTAAACCCTAAACCCTAAACCCTAAACCCTAAACCCTAAACCCAAGGACCCCTTCTCAGACTGTGGTCGTGCCGGAAATCTCCTTCTCGGGCAACGGTTTCCCCAAAGCCAAGCAGACGTGGAACTACTGCATGAGGCAGGGCATGACATGCTGTGGCCTCAAATACGCCTGAGCACCCCGCCCAGAGTACTACAGGGTCGGCGGAATTACTAGCAGCATTCCCTTATGAGCCCTTCATAGTTCTATTCTACTCATCCCCCCTCCCCCCTCCCTAAAAACCCTATTCTCATCCTCCAGCCCTCTTGAGTAGCTGCCAGGTGCACTGGCCACCTTATCACTCGAACTCCTGGAGACTACAAGTTCCACCTGAGCTCTGATGACGGTGCCTCGGCTCAGACAGGGCGGCACGTGAGACTTACGGCGATATTTTTTGTTTTATTTATTTGTCAGTAATTAATTCTCAATATTTATAACTGCTTATGCTTGTTGCTTGCTTTTTGATTCTTATTATCATTATTCTTGCTTCTTTTTTTATTGCTTATCAGAATTTGGCAAGCAGCACGCGTCTGTGACCATGTTGGCGCGCGTCCCCTGAGCGAAAATCAGGTTCGCTGCTGCGCGTAAACAGGGAGGTGGTTGTCGACAACGATGGCTGCCACGGCGAGAAGGAGAAGAGCAGCAGCAAGCAGTTCCTCTCGGCGGGGGCCCACTACCTGTCCGTGGACATGTGTGAATCTTGGTAGCCCAGTGGTGCCCTTTTGCCTTCTTTCTTTGGGGTTCAAGGTTCCCGTAAAAAAAGCAACCAAACCCAAAAAGGGTACCCTCGTTATGATATGGTTACTGGGCTACCAAGGAAATCAAGGGCGGGCAGGTCTTCAAGATGCGCTATGAAGGGCCGGACACAGGCAAGAAGAAAGTCACGGTGCCTGCAAAAGCCCTCAAGCACGAGCTCAAGGCGCGGTGTTAACGAGAGGAAAAGTGCACAAATGAAACAGATCATGCCAAACATTTATGCATAGTGGGACATCAAGAATAAATAAGACAATATTAGCACGAAGCAACATAATACCACCTAAAAGCAAGAGTAAATCACAAATCACAATACACCACATCAAGTAAGAATACCGAATGGTTTGTAAAGGAATGCAGAATAAACAACAAAACATAGTTAGAAACTAGTACTTAATGACAAATGTTAGTAAGCAACACAAAATAAATGGTCACATAATTATTGCTGTTTAATTGGAAGCGGCAAAGACTAGTATATAACATGAAGAAAGAAACATAGCAAAAAAGGGCAACACATCAATCGTAATGGATACTAGCAGCTTATTAAGTAATATTACACTAGCTTTAGGGACCCTAAACCCTAAACCCTAAACCCTAACCCCTATCCCCTAAACCCTAAACTCTAAACCCTAAACCCTAAACCCTAAACCCTAAACCCTAAACCCTAAACCCTAAACCCTAAACCCTAAACCCTAAACCCTCGCAATGTGTGGAGCCTTGTCGCAGATGTCGGACGGTTTGGAGTGCGACTACTTCTACCGCAAGGCCCGGTGCGACGTTCCCGACCTCAAATCAATGATGCTCGGCAGCATGAGCCCAGGCCGTGCAAGCATGAGGGTTTAGGGTTTAGGGTTTGGGGTTTAGGGTTTAGGGTTTAGGGAGCCAGCAGTAAGCAAGAACAGCGGCTACTTCCCATCTTCCTTTCTCACTGTCGACCCAGTAACACTGTGCGATTGCTGTTGTGCTCATGCTGCTGCTACTGCTTCGACTGCCAGAACTCTGACTGCAGCTGCTGCTAGTGCAATTCCTTATGTACTGCTCGGCAATGCAAGGACCCCAGCCCATAGCGCCATTCTGCCGGAGATCTTCATGGACCGGGATGCCCAACATCAGCTATCTTCTACTGGGGATTTGTTTGCGATTTGTACAGGGTGACTAGCATAAGGGCTTTCTCGGGTAGAATGCCATTGTAAACCCTAAAGAAAGGGCTGCTTTGCAAAGATTCCATTCCATTCTCCATTTTGTCCGTACGATTTTGTCCACTGCGATCTTTAGCACAAACTTCGACCTTATCATCCGTAAACCCTAACCCTACACCCTACACCCTACACCCTAAACCCTAAACCCAACACCCTACACCCTCACCCTACACCCTACACCCTACACCCTAAACCCTAAACCCTAAACCCTAAACCCTAAACCCTAAACCCTAAACCCTAAACCCTAAACCCTAAACCCTACACCCTAAACCCTAAACCTTAACCATGAACCCTAAACCCTAAACCCTAAACCCTAAACCCCAAACCCCAAACCCTAAACCCTAAACCCTAAACCCTAAACCCTAAACCCGGCAACATGGAAGGCATCGGGCGACCAGTAACCCAAAGACCCTACAAAATGCCTTGGGCTTGATCAGGCCAAGGGGCGCTTCCCCAACGTGTTCCAGCACACCAACGTCTGCATGAGGCTTAGGGTTTAGGGTTTAGGGTTTAGGGTTTAGGGTTTAGGGTTTAGGTTTTAGGGTTTCGGGATTAGGGTATGGGGTTTAGGGTTTAATTTGGGTTTAGGGTTTAGGGTTTAGGGTTTAGGGTTTAGGGTTTAGGGTTTAGGGTTCAGGGTTTAGGGTTTAGGGTTTAGGGCTTCGAGCAGCTACAGCCAGATCACATCCTGCATCCCACTTCTACTTGCGTGCGTTGCTAGCACTGGTGTGCCCTAAAGCCTACAGCCTAAAGCCTAAAGCCTAAAGCCTAAACCCTAAACCCTAAACCCTAAACCCTAAACCCTAAACCCTAAACCCTAAACCCTACACCCTAATTAAACCCTAAACCCGAATCCTCAAGCTATCTTACTTTTTCTGAAGCGACTGGAAGGTTCAGTGCGCGGTTTTGGGCTTTGGGCTTTGGGGGTTTAGGTGTTTGGGGTTCAGGTGTTTCGGGTTTAGGGTTTAGGGTTCAGGGTTTCGGGTTTCGGTGCTTGGGGTTTAGGGCTACGGGGTGTGGTGGTTTAGGGCTTCCGGGGGTGTGGGGTAGGGTTTGAAGGGTTTGGGGCTTACCTCTGCGGCAGATTATCATGGAAGGGAAGCCCTAAGCCCTAAACCCTAAATCCTAAACCCTAAACCCTAAACCCTAAACCCTAAACCCTAAACCCTAAACCCTAAATCCCAAACCCCAAACCCTAAACCCTAAACCTTTAAACCAGAAACCCTAGACCCTAGACCCTAGACCCTGAACCCTAAGCCCTGCTGCAGGTGCACTGGAAATCTCGTCACCAGGAGCTCGGGCAACTACAAGTTCTTCCTCAGCTCAGACGATGGTCCCATGGCTCGAGGGAAGAGATCAAGCCTAGGGTTTAGGGTTTAGGGTTTAGGGTTCAGGGTTCAGGGTTTAGGGTTTAGGGTTTAGGGTTTTGGGTTTAGGGTTTAGGGTTTAGGGTTTAGGGCTTCGGGTTTAGGGTTTAGGGTTTCTTCGGCCTCAGGGCTTCAATTGTCGGGCTTCGGGTTTAGGACCTCACCCTAAACCCTAAACCCTAAACCCTGTTGGGGGGCGGCACCTAAGCCCCTCGACCTCGATGGCGCAAGCCGACCCAGGTCGTTCGCCCGCCTCCAACAGCTTGGAGGTTGGTTTTCCCGGACCAGACAGTCATAACCCTAAACCGCCCTTGTACCCTGAGGGCCCCAGCCCAGGGGTCCCGGACCCCGTCGCCGCAGCGTGTGCAGGGACCAGAGGGGCTTCAGGCCGGTCACCCCCTGACCCCTTCTGGCCCCGCTGACCGCCCCTGACCTTTCTCCTGGCGCTAGGTTTGCCCCTCCACTTCACCCACAGCCGGCTGGTCCCTGACTGGGTGCCTGGCCGACCCAAACTGCCTAAGTTTTTAGAAGTGGTTTTTAGAAGTGGGCTGTTGTCTGAGTTTAGGCCTAAACCCTAAAAGGAATAGGTTTGGGTGGCTTTGCCGCCTTGGACGGCGTGGGGTGGGAGAAAAGTGTTAGATGGCCCTCCACAATCGGGCCAATGCTGTTTTTCGCACCTCACGAAGCTTTCGAGATTGTTCCGAAACCTAACCTTCACAGCATCTACGCCCTATCACAGCAAGCCCTAAACCCTAAACCCTAAACCCTAAGCCCTAAGCCCTAAACCCTAAACCCCTAAACCCTAAACCCTAAACCCTAAACCCTAAACCCTAAACACTAAACCCTAAACCCTAAACCCTAAACCCTAAACCCTAAACCCTAAACCCCAGGCTCGCTACTCTACGTCAACGGGGAGAAGGCCGTCGACAACAACGGCTGCCACGGCGAAAGGGAGAGGAGTAGCCAGGAGATGCTCCTCGCGAAGGGCACCCACAAGCTGGAGGTGAGGGTAGAACCCTAAACCCTAGCCCTAAACCCTAAACCCTAAGCCTCAAGCCCTAAACCCTAAACCCCAAACCCTACATCCCAAGCTCTAAGCCCTAAACCCTAAACCCATCAAAGGGCCCCAGCTGTCCGGCTTGCTGTGGAAAGAGCACATGACATGCAGGTGAGCATGTGCGAGAAGCACGGCGGGGAAGCCTTCAAGATGCTGGGCTGCGGAACAACGGGGGTGGACATCTAGGGTTTAGGGTTTAGGGTGTAGGGTTTAGGGTTTAGGGTTTAGGGTTTGGGATGTAGGCTTTAGGGTGTAGTGTTAGCAGTTAGCAGAACTGTTGCTGCCTGGGGGTTCACTCCCTCCATCATCCCCAAGAGGAACCCCGCTCATCACCGTGAAATTCCGTAAATCCCTTAAGATTCGCAGCGGCTCCCCATTTTGAGAACCAGGGCGTGGGGTTTGAGGATTTAGGGTTTAGGAGCTAGGGTGTACAAGAAGGGGAAAAGTTCTCCCCAACCTTTGCCCGCAAGACAATGCGCACGAAAAAGCCCAAAGCCCTAAACGAAACCCATCATGCGATGATCCGTGTGATTCCCTCCCCCAAACCGCAAAGCCCAAACCCAAACCCCAAACTCCAAACCCCAAACCCCAAACCCCAAACCTTAAACCCCAAACCCCAAACCTCAAACACCAAACCCCAAACCCCAAACCTCAAACACCAAACCCCAAACCCCAAACCCCAAACCCCAAACCCCAAACCCCAAACCCCAAACCCCAAACCCTAAACCCTAAACCCTAAACCCTAAACCCTAAACCCTAAACCCTAAACCCTAAACCCTACCGAGGATGCGATATCAGGGACCAGACACAGGCCGCAAGAAGGTCACGGTGCCCAGTGACGCCTTGAAGCACGAGCTGAAGGCCGCCCCGCACGTTTAGGGTTTAGGGTTTAGGGTTTAGGGTTGAGGGTTGAGGGTTTAGGGTTTAGGGTTTAGGGTTTAGGGTTGAGGGTTGAGGGTTGAGGGTTGAGGGTTTAGGGTTTAGGGTTTAGGGTTTAGGGTTTAGGGTGTAGGGTTTAGGGTTTAGGGTTTAGGGTTTAGGGGCGCCCAGCACGTTTTGGTCTTAGGGATTTATAAGGGTTAGGGGTTTAGGGTTAGGGGTTTGGGGGTTTTAGGGTTTTGGGGTTTGGGGTTTTGTGGTTTTGGGGTTTTTGGGTTTTGAGGGTTGAGGGGTTTGGGGATTTGGGGTTATTGCCCGTCTAGGGTCTGGGAGGTTGGAATGCTGGGCTGGGTCAGGGATCCTTGGTGTTTTGTGGGGTTTTGGGGGGGTTTAGGGTTCAGGGTTTCGTGGTTAGGTTTGGGGTTTAGGGTTTCGGGCGAAATTGTTGGATTGAACTGCATAGAAAGTGGAAGCACACATGGAGACGAATTCTGTCTGTCGCGTTTGCATTCTTTGATGGTGTTTGGGGGCAACTGGAATGGTTGCTGGATTATAGCTTGCTGGGTCATGTGAAGTGCAATGGAAACGAGAAGGGGGCATCAAACGCAAGCCAATGTATAGTGTATCATGCTCGAGAAGTACTCCATTTCGTTGTCTCCTTTAGATTCTCCCTCAACAGGCACGCAAAACCGTCCAGAACACTTGGAGACTTACCCGGCAATTCGGTATAACATGGCTAGCTGCCAGTACTAGCCGCATCCATGCAGTGAGCGGTCTTTGAGGCAGGGTCCATATCAACATCACGGAAGCTAAAAAGCTGTGAGGCTCACCTTACTTTGTGCTTGGGGTAAGCAAAGCGGCTTTTCTAAACCGACCAATAACTTGTCTGAGCTCTGTACACATTGGCCAGAGCCTCTTCTTGAAGTCTGTTCTCGGAGTACTGGATACTTATCATGATCTTGCAACAACTCGAGCCGAGACTTTTTCTCTTTATCACCCTTCCCCCCCCCCCCCCCCCTCGCGCGGGCCGTACAATCCCTCATATCCTAAGTCAGTGGATGGGGAATGAGGTACCCTATATAATCCCTTATCGTGCACACACACACACACACATATATATATATATGTATATATATATATATATTAAGGGGGATACAGGGTACCTCATTCCCTCATTCCCCACTAAGAACCAGCCCTACACCCTAAACCCTGAACCCTAGATCCTTAACCCTAAACCCTAAACCCTAAACCTAAGCAGCAGGACTTGGCTGATGGCTTGGAGTGCGACTACTTCTACAACCAAGCCAAGTGTGCAGTCCCTGACCTGGGAAAGCTGACGCGTGGCAGCGGTAGCCGATAGCGATGCCGGACCCTAAGCCCTAAACCCTGCAGTAAGTTAGGGTCTAGGGTTTAGGGTTTAGGGTTTGAGGTTTGGCATGTAGGGTTTGGTGTTTTTTGGTTTAGGGTTTAGGGTTTAGTTAGGGTTTAGGGTTTAGGGTTTAGGGTTCAGGGTTTAGGGCTAGGGTTTAGGGTTTAGGGTTAAACCCTAAACCCCGAACTTTTGGGCTTTCACATGCCTCCTGCCCCATCCGGGCATAAGATTGCCATCTCACCTGTTCCTCGAAGCCCCCATGCCTCCGAACGAGTTGACACTGGTTTGAGATCTCCAAACCCCGGATGGTTCCAAACTATGTAGGTTGGTTAATGGAACATTTTTGTATTCTCCTTATTTGGGTTTATAAGGGTCCCTATATATATATATATGTATATATATATATATATGGTACCCCCCCCCCCAAGTACCTAGGTCTCATTTTCTTCCCTGTCTCAGGTACCGGCCTCAGATGACTTGCCTCTTGTAGGGTTTAGGGTTTAGGAGTGAAAGTGCTGTACTGTCCCTAAAAAACCAATCCCAGAAGCAGAAAGTGCTGTACTGTCCCTAAAAAACCTAAAAAACCAATTCTGGAGGCCTATCAAGACAGGCCCTCCTCAAAAGATTGGTTTTTTAGGGACAGTACGGCACTTCGAAGGCCTGAGGTGCTGAAAGTGCTGTACTGTCCCTAAAAAACCAATCCCAGAAGCAGAAAGTGCCGTACTGTCCCTAAAAAACCTAAAAAACCAATTCTGGTGGCCTATACAGACAGGCCCTCTTCCAAAGATTGGTTTTTTAGGGACAGTACGGCACTTTGAAGGCCTGAGGTGCTGAAAGTGCTGTACTGTCCCTAAAAAACCAATCTTTTCGTGAGGGTCTACCTGTATAGGCCTCCAGAATTGGTTTTTTAGGTTTTTTAGGGACAGTGCGGCACTTTCTGCTTCTGGGATTGGTTGTTTAGGGACAGTGCGGCACTTTGAAGGCCTGAGGTGCTGAAAGTGCTGTACTGTCCCTAAAAAACCAATCCCAAAAGCAGAAAGTGCTGTACTGTCCCTAAAAAACCTAAAAAACCAATTCTGGTGGCCTATACAGACAGGCCCTCTTCCAAAGATTGGTTTTTTAGGGACAGTGCGGCACTTTGAAGGCCTGAGGTGCTGAAAGTGCTGTACTGTCCCTAAAAAACCAATCTTTTCGTGAGGGTCTACCTGTATAGGCCTCCAGAATTGGTTTTTTAGGTTTTTTAGGGACAGTACGGCACTTTCTGCTTCTGGGATTGGTTTTTTAGGGACAGTGCGGCACTTTGAAGGCCTGAGGTGCTGAAAGTGCTGTACTGTCCCTAAAAAACCAATCTTTTCGTGATTGTCTACCTGTATAGGCCTCCAGAATTGGTTGTGTAGGTTTTTTTGGGACATTACGGCACTTTCTGCTTCTGGGATTGGTTTTTTAGGGACAGTGCGGCACTTTGAAGGCCTGAGATGCTGAAAGTGCTGTACTGTCCCTAAAAAACCAATCTTTTCGTGAGGGTCTACCTGTATAGGCTTCAAGAATTAGTTTTTTAGGTTTTTTAGGGACAGTACGCCACTTTATGTTTATGGGATTGGTTTTTTAGGGACAGTACAGCACTTTGAGGGTCTGAGGTGCTGCAAGTGCTGTGCTGTCCCTAAAAAACCAATCTTTTGAAGAGGGGCTGCCTGTACAGGTCCCCAGAATTGGTTTTTTAGGTTTTTTAGGGACAGTACAGCGTTTTCCGCTTCTGGGATTGCTTTGTTAGGGACAGTACAGCACTTTCAGCCCTTCAGATCCCCAAAGTGCTGTACTGTCCCTAAAAAGCCAATCTTTTCGTGACGGCCTGCCTTGTAAGTATAGGCCTCCAGAATTGGTTTTTGTTTGTTCAAAGAGCACAGTTCAGCAGCAATAAAGCTAATTCAACTATTTGTTAAAAACTGTGATGTAAGTAACATTTTATCTAATCGATGTAATGCCTAAATGACGCGACGAGGTCAAGTTTCCTGATAAGTTGGCTTTAATTAATCTAATTTGCTTTACAACTATCATTCATTTAGTCTGGTTGAGGTTGAAGTAAAAAAAGGATAGACATTTAGTTAGTTGAATGCCATCTACCTCTTAGAATAAGAAACTAAATGTAGTTTTTTCTTGGGAAGGCCTATTAAAGTATTCGTTTAAAGTAATTAATCTAGTCAGGCTGAACCAATTGAGTTGTTGTTAAGGATCGTGGCTTGTTTAATTTAAATTATCGAATTCGTTTAGTTAAGGGTATACTAATTAGTTTCATTCATTTGCTTCACCTTTAAGTAAACTAAATCCACAATTGAAATGATTTTGACTAGGGTAATATCAGCAAACAAAAGGCCGTAGTTACTGTTCTTAGTAAGTTTAGTTCATTGAATTCCTTTAGTTAATTATTGGTCTACGAACTCAATTTATTTACTTAACCCTTCTGAAGACTAATCAAACTGTTGGAAAGACTTTACGTATGTTATTTTCCAGAAACGAAAAACTTTAGTTAAATTAAGTACTGTGCTTGTTCACGAAAAGAAGAAGGAACATGTTTTAGCACATTCAATGAATGCTCAAGTGAAGCCATTAGGTCAGGTTCCCTATTACGCATTATGTTTTAATTCATGTAGTGTATGAACAAGTTTAATTACAGGCCTGTCTTTTCTAGCACAGAAGCAAAAACACCTTCAGAAGACTAATCAAACTGTTGGAAAGACTGTACGTATGTTATTTTCCAGAAACGAAAAAGTTTAGTTAAATAAAGTACTGTGCTTGTTCACGAAAAGAAGAAGGAACATGTTTTAGCTCATTCAATGAATGCTTAAGTGAAGCCACTAGGTAAGGTTCCCTATTACGCATTATGTTTTAATTAATGTAGTGTATGAACAAGTTTAATTACAGGCCTGTCTTTTCTAGCACAGAAGCAAAAACACGTGTAACATGATTCCGTCGCACGCCGTGTTGCACTGCTTGCTGCGTCTGTCGCCTATGTGTTGGGCAGTATCCTCCATTCCGTTCATGCGATTCAAAAAACACGTTTTTTTGTAAATCCTACGAAAAACACACTCTTTTTTAAGTAAAACCTAGGCGCTACGGGGGGGGGTAGCATATATATATATATATATATGTATCTTTCAGAGGGTTTAAAGGCCAACCCAGCAAATTGTGCATGCATCACAGGGAGACGGCTACTTCATGGGTCTAGATGCTGCGTGGAATCAGGTACAACCGTCGAAATAATTACAACCGATATTTGTTAGCAAGGGTCTCATTGCAGCTCAGTGTGCATCTTGTTTTTGAGTACAGTGGCAAGACGCATCAGCATGGAACCATGATCCCAATTGAGGCTTTGTGTCTGTACATCCGGCATGCATGTGCAGAACCTGCAATAGTAAGGAAGCGCTCTCATTCCGAGATTGTGTCGAAGATCTTCATGGACCGCAGTTCTTTCTGAAAAGGTTGAATAAATGTGTCCTGCTGTTGCGGCATGCGGATCAGGAGAACGGAAAGTTCCCCAACGTGCGACAACGCAGTAATGTCTGCATAAGGCAGGACAGGTCTTTTTTACCTGCTAGTATTGCACCCTTAAACCCTAAACCTTGGGCCCTAAACCCTAAACCCTAAACCCTAAACCCTAAACCCTAAACCCTAAACCCTAAACCCTAAACCCTAAACCCGAAACCCTAAACCCTAAACCCTAAACCCTAAACCCTGTGGCAGGTGCGCAGGCCATCTCATCACCAGGAGCTCGGGCGACTACAAGTTCTTCCTCAGCTCAGATGATGGTCCCATGGCTCTGGGGAAGGGTTTAGGGTTTAGGGTTTAGGGTTTAGGGTTTAGGGTTTAGGGTTTGGGGTTTAGGGTTTAGGGTTTAGGGTTTAGGGTTTAGGGTTTAGGGTTTAGGGTTTAGGGTTTAGGGTTTAGGGTTTCGGGTTTGGGGTTTAGGGTTTAGGGCTTGGGGTTTGGGGTTTGGGGTTATGGGTTTAGGGTGATCCCGGGTCCCTGTGCTGAGAGGCTCTCTGATGTACCTGAATGGGGAGAAGATCGTCGACAACGACGGTTGCCATGGTGAAAGGGAAAGGAGCAGCGGCAAGCAGTTCCTTTCCGCAGGTGCCCACTACCTGGTCGTGGACACAAGGGTTGATTAGAAGTCAGTTTGAGTTACCACTGCCCCGAAGCATTTTCCCGAGAGAACCTTGTTAGTATAAAGCCACCCTAAGCCCGAAACGCGAAACCCTGAACCCCTAAACCCCTAAACCCCGTAAACCCCTGAACTCCGAAACCCCTGAACTCCGAAACCCCTGAACCCTAAACCCTAAACCCTAAACCCTAAACCCTAAACCCTAAACCCTAAACCCTAAACCCTAAACCCTGAACCTCAAGCCAACAAAACATCCGCCATTTTTGTCAGGACATGTGCGAGAAAAAAGGCGGAGAAGCCTTCAAGATGCGGTACGAAGGGCCAGACACCGACAACAAGAAGAAGACGATCCCGGCGTCTGTGCTTATGCACGAGCCCAAGGCCCGGTGCCAGGGTTTAGGGTTTAGGGTTTGGGGTTTGGGGTTTAGGGTTTAGGGTTTAGGGTTTAGGGTTTAGGGTTTAGGGTTTGGGTTTTGAGTTTAGGGTTTAGCGTTTGGGTTTTTTTTTTTTTATTAGGGTTTAGGGTTTAGGGGTTAGGGTTGAGGGGTTGTGGCATTAGAGTCTGGGGGTTCGTTGTGGTGATTGTTACAGGATAGTCACCGAGTCATATCTGCCAGAGTTCGGGCTTCTGGAGATGATGTACAAATTCTTACATGGGAGTTTGCGCAAATAGGGGACCCCGAATATGGACTCCCACATAGTAGGATCCAGACCCCAAAAAGGTACCCCGAATATCGTGAACCCCCTATGGCTGGGCCCTAAACCCTAAACCCTAAACCCTAAACCCTAAACCCTAAACCCTAAACCCTAAACCCTAAACCCGAAACCCTAAACCCTAAACCCTCAAGACAAAATAAATAGAAATTGTATGTGGTACCATTCTGATTTTCCCAAGTTACTTGTCTAAACAGCTGACAAGCTGAGTTTAAGTATATTAATCCAAAACACATCTCTCTGGAGGCCAAGTGCTCAATTTACTTAAACCCCGTCCCCCCCTCCCCCTCCCCTTTCGGTCAAAACGTTTCGGTCAAAACGTTTCGGTCAAAACGTTTCGGTCAAAACTGTCGGTCAAAACGTTATTGGGACCTAAGCCCTCCACAATTTCCATAAACCCTAACCCTAAACCCTAAACCCCTAAAGCCCCACATCCTTGGCTTTGTGCCAGGCACCTGAACCGGCCGCTGGGCCGTCCATGGTGGCGTGGTTCAGGAGTGAGGACGCCTCTTCGGCGTGGAGGAGTGTCGTCGGCGCCCAGACAGGCAGCGCTTGCAAAAGAAACCAAGAATAGGGTGTAGGGTTTAGTTAGGGTTTAGGGTAGGGTTTAGGATTTAGGGTTTTGGGGTAGGGTAGGGGCATGGGCCGGAAGGGAAGAAAACTATGACACGAGATGACACATGTAATGAAATGCCCTTTGCCGCGGTCTTCCGGCGGGACGGTGGCTGAATATAAGTATATATGTATCATCTACACAAAAAATCACATAACTATGGCGGTCAGTGGACAACCTTGTCTTTCACACCCCGCATGGGGCCTCCCAGAAATAGAGAGCCGTTTAGGATCCCTTTGTGGCATTTAGGGGGGTTTCTAGCGAGGAGCACCCGCTACATGTGGAACACAAGCCGAAGCCCTGAACCCTAAGCCACGTATTCGCCAGGCAAGCTGCTCAAGGGCAGGGTGTCCAGAAAGGTTGAATCTGGACATGGGGCGAAGAAGCCCGTGAAGTATATCACCGGTGGCACTGGTGCCGTGCAGCTGGGCCTGTGGTGAACTTAACGACCGTTTTCTCAAGATTTGGCTTCTTCTTTTGGTTTATTCCGGGTCAGGGATGGGTAGCGTCTGCACCTTGGTGAAGATTCAAAGCAAATCAAGAAGGAAGTCGTACTTGAAAGGCAAC
>CAJNDS010002078.1:525682-697292 GCA_905221605.1 Symbiodinium natans | reverse complement strand
TCATCTCTTTCTATGCCGATCTGTCCTTCAACCCGACCCAAACAGAACCCGGAGCCTTGCAGATGCGACTTCCGGGCCAGAGGGACGTTCTGTCAAATGTGTGCCCCTCTGACTTCTCGTGGTGTCTGTTTGCACATTGCGTTTCTGCATAGCTGTGGGGCCGGTGTTCCTGTCCATAGTTTGCAATCGTTTTCAAAGCAGCTTCAACTTTGCAATCCATTAGGCCATTCCACTCGGAAGTCTTGACGGACATGCTCCTAAATGCAACAACTGAGTACTCCGCTCTCTCTCTCTCTCTTTATCTCAGAGTCCCCTCTCACCACAAGAACGAGAGGGCATGCATCCAAAAAGCCCCACGGTGCCTTGTCAGCCCGAGCGCTCTCAATTGCCATGTTGCAGAAGACGCCTTTCCAAAGTACGTGCATTTGTCCCCACGGACCGGGGGATCAAGGCAGGCTTCATAGACTCTGAAACGACGGAATCATGGTCTTCGCCCCTTGCTCAACACCTTGCCCAGCACTCCCAAAAACGGCAAGCCCATCATCCATCCCAAACAGGTGTGAAGACTGAACGCAAAGCATTCGGCATTCGGCCTGTCACCACATTCAAGATCGCGAAGACGGTCAAAACTACGTACAGCAGGAATGCAATTGAAGCGATAAGCGAGATTTCTCCTTGGTTCTGCAGCCATGTGGAGATTCATCGAAGCGCATACCGCTGCATACCCAAACATAAATCACCAATCAACCTTGCTGAAAACCAAGAACCATGTTGCCGCGTAGAGTTGTTGCCGTGCCAAAAACACTCGTGAAATGGCTCAGACATAGCTGCCGCACGACCAAACTACTTCACTGGAAACTGCCGAGATGCTCAACGGCGTCAGGGCATCAACCCAACTGATCCCTGCACGGGAAAGGACTCTTAAAGCACCGACAGGTACGAGCGTGCGTAGTTTCATAGCCCAATCACCCTGTAGATAGGGGCACAGAAGGTAGCCCAACATGTCAAGAAGATAGCCCCGAACCGAAATCCCGAGGGCACACAAGGCCCAAAACATGCGACAATCATAACAAAACTCTCTAGCTCTTGGGGATAGCATCTTGAGACTAGGATGGAACTATGAAAAAAGCGCATGTTTTGTGGAGTCTTCCCGCAGGGCACAGCGATAAAACAGAACTGCCATTTGAAACGTAACCTCAAGACATCGGCTTTGGATGGGGGGTCTGTATTGTTATCGGAACGATACCTGAACGATACCACGAACGATACCTCGGACCTGTCTTCGCAAGACCAAAGCCAACGTGTACTGGAACCTGAAAGTGCGACATGGCTGTGGGTCTGAGTAGGGGTATTTGGCCGTGTCGCCGTGTCCCACACGAAAGTGGGCTGCGTCGCTAGCCAGGTTAGGCTCTTCGGAACCGAAGTTCCGGAAAACATTAACTATGCACAGAAAAGGAAAAACTCTCGAGGTGTCCTTGGCCTGCTTAACACGGCCGAACTATGTGCAGGGAACACCGAGAGAAAGCATTGAGGGCTTAACCAGTTCCGCGAGAAGCTCGGCGGCCTACGGCTACTCACTGGTTTGGCTCTATACAAAGCCCTAGGCAAATGTTCTGCAGGCTGAACTGCCTGGTCTGTACTGCCTACCCTATAAGCCCTGCCTGTACAGGGGAGAAACTCACCCACATTCGGCTCACTCAGAAAAGGCAGAAGGTCCGGAACCGACACATGGGCAATGCCTGTACAAACTGCAAACAAGTGGATTGGCAAAAGTCGCCAACCTCCGGAACAGGCCTAAGCTTTCTCGCACTTACTAACCTAGGCCCCAGAAACTCATGCCGCAGCAGCACTGAGCTCCTGTTTGCCCCGTACGCTGACCTGGTTTTCTCGCACTTACTCTCCAGGGAGGAAGAACCAACTTTCTCGCTCTTACTCACTGATTCAACCTCAGCGGCTCCAGAGGAACCCACACCACTTGCACGCAGGGAGGGCTTGGTTGATTTGGGCATCTCAGCTGGGCAGGCTTTCGGGCACCGAGCCACAGCCTTTAACCTCCGCAATCTGGTGCCTCAGGCTGTCCGTCAGCCTAGGTTTTGGTCCCTAACAAACAACGCCTGCCGCTAGGCTCCTCCTGGCTGGGCTTGCACCACCAGGAGAAAACAACACACCCTGCAGGGACAGCAAAGGAAATACTCAAAGGCCAAACACGGGTAACCCCAAACTGATGCAGGGCATCATGCCCTCGGCCTCAACCTGCCGGTGTACTTGGATCCTCGTCCGTTCCTCAACATCTCAGCGCGCAACCCTCCCCTCATCAACCAGTGAGGATCTACAGGGACCGGTACTGACGTTTTCCGTGCGTGCGCTGCGTTTGCGAGAACCCCGTGTTGGGCCTGAAAGTACCCGCAAGCACCTGAGCCCGAAAACCCGGTCCAGCGGTCTGCTTGACAGACCGAGCAAGGGTGCCGAACCGGTGTCAGGCTGAACACAGGCCGCATCATGGCGGCCAGTCCTGCCGGGTGTCCAACGGAACAACTGCGAACCTATTCCGTTGGATGGAAAAGGGGGTGCCGGGACTGGGCACTGAACTGCTTTCGCTCTAACCTGCTTCCTTATGCAATCATTGCAAGCAGTTTCGCGTTGATTTGTACATCCTTGCTTGAAAGGAGAGTCTCCTCTATGACATTGGATTCCGGAGGGGAGAGTCTCACCCTTGATTCTGGCAGGGCATAGCTCCTGCAATTTGAGTGGGTTGGGGCCGTATTAGGTCAGACCTCCCAGGGGATGTCTTCCAAGTCTTCAAAGCCACACTCAAGCCATTCACTGCTGCATGCTTCTTCTGGGGAGTCTAGATCCTGAGAACACCCTTCCTCAAGGAAGGTCCAGCCATGTGCGCTGGCTGCAGAAGACAGCGGCGCCAGCGAAGATTCTACGGGCTCCGTACCTTGGTGACCTAACTGACGCAAGTCAGCCAGGGAGGCATCGTCCAGAAACACCTGTCTCCTGACTGCTTGATCGAAGCTCGGCCAGCTCCACGTGCACTCCAGGAAGTTTTCAAGACAAAGGGCACATTGGAGCTCGATGCGTCTTCCATCCTCTCCATACAAGATCGCTGGTTGCCTTTCCCCAGGACCAGGCACGAAGTTGAGGTTATGGGTTGGAATGTTACCACAGCCAGTGCAATTGAAGTTCAAAAGGCGAAGCCACTGCACGGGCGGGTCGCCTCCCGTTCCCCCGTGGAGCTCTGCTGGGTCTTCCATGCATCACCATTGCCCACAAGGTCCGGCTCGGACTGTTTTGCCGGATTTGCTGGTGCGAACAAAATACACGCTGCTGTCCTCGGAGAGGAGCAGCCACTCTTTCCGGCCCTTGTGATGCCAGCGAAAGCAGAGTGCTTGGTGGAAAGTCCTGCTTTGGCTGGGACCACAATTGGCTCTATGGGCCCAAGTTCGCTCTACACTTGCCAGGTTGCTCGAGCTTCTTACCTGGTCTTCCAAAGCTGGAGAAACTCCACAGCCGGCTGTAAGAGGACTCGCATAAGGGAAGAGTTCCCCAAGCCGGGCTGCTTCGCCCTCCAGTCGGGCCGTGCCTTCCTTCTGGCTCTCTGCATCGCAAGTTGGGTGAGAAGACTCCAACCCGTCACTTGTTGGCAGTGAGGGTCTCGACTGCACAGGTGCTCTGGACATGGCTCAAATGAAGGCTGTGAAAAAGCAGGCCTGGTACCCAAAACAGTTAGGGGACTCGAGGCTGGTTCACACAGCTACCGCTCTGCTACCTGTGCACCCCACCGGGGTTGAGCCGAGACCTTGAGCCATTTTTGTCGCCGTGTCCCCACCCCCTCTGCTACATACGTTCGACGTTCCCTGTTGTGTCATAAATCCTATGTCCCAAAAAGACGCCCAGGACTTCTGACTTACTACCCTGAACCCTGATTGCAGCGAGCGATGACGCCCTAGCATGCGCGTTTCAAACTTCAGAGTTGACCAACACACCAGCAGACATATACATAAGTACATATCTTCATCCGTACACATCGGCACCCATATCGCAGGTGCACCTTGGCGTTTCAATGTGCGCTTCGCTGTCTCCACAGGGCATACAGTGATTGGGTTATTTTCTGGGCTTGCGGGCTAACAAACCACATCGACCCAATACGACCGAAAAGTACGAAGTCATTGTTTGCTGAGTTGTGGCTAAGTTTCCCGCAAAGCATTCGAAAAACCCAACGAACCCTCACGTGCCCTCTTGGGCCTCCAGTGATGGAGAGGAAGAGCGTCAGCATGGATTCCTTTACGGAGCTCCTCGGTACAGAGGCTGGCAAGGCAGGAGTTCCCGGCCCCGGTCCAATGCATGAAGATTCCACTTATGAAGCATATACAAACTTGTAGATCTTAAGCAGTTACCCCTGCAGTGGCCAGACTCGACACAGCAAGAAGGGAGCTCCATGCAACAGCGTCCGGCGATCAGGCCTTTCTATTCCTGCCCAAACCTTTCAAGCTTGCGTCACATGGCCTTGACAGCCCAAGTGGCCAGAACTGGACCAGCGATGGCTCGCAAGCCATGGAGAGGTCCGCTTGCTGTCGGCAATGGTCAGATACTGTCTGAGCGATCAACCTGGGTGTTACGTCATCCCCCTGTTCTTCTGCCATGATTTGCGATACTGCTTCTATGTCACTGCCTTCGTCGAAAGCTATCGCAGCGCTCATCTTTCACAATTCTTACCATTCACAATACTTCCATATAGTTTTGGTCGTTGACTCTGCAAGTGCTGGCATTTGTAACTTATTACAGCCTTACTGGCACATGAGCTTTCAACTTTCACTTGTGGAGGAGAGAGGGGCGGGAACGAAAGCTAGTTGAAAATTCGATCGAGGCATGTTCTGCACCTGGCTGAAAGCCAGTGACATCCACGCCAGGTATCACCAGGTGGGGTTTAGGCCGCATGTTGACCACCTGCTTCTGCACCCCCCCCCCCCCCCCCCCCCCGCCACACCCCTGTAGTTCAACCTAACGAATCGTAAGATACTCGCTAGCTTTGGGGGGGGGGGGGGGGCTAGCTTTCGTGATTGAGAATTGAACAACGTGAGTAAGGATGGACGACTTGCCAGATGCCTTTTGGATGAGCCCTTTCGTTCCACAGGGTGGTTTGAGAAGAAGACATGCGTACTTCCGTCTTCAACGATGCCAACGATGCCGGAGATGCAGCCAAACAACACTCCGAAGCAGAAGAAGATCATCAGCAACAGCCTCGGCGACAGGGAGACGGTCTGCAACCCCTTCTTATTCGGGCGCCCATGCCTGAAAACAGAGCGAGCTTCTAGGCCTGGAGAAGCTCCCACGGAATCTAGGCCTAGGGTTTAATTTAGGGCCTCTCTCTCTATATATAGATAGATGGACATGTGTATATACACATACATAAATGCACGGCTATAGTTGTACATGTAGAACATTTTAATACGATGAATATCTTATACCAGAAACGAATCACCGAAGCTTCAACTCTTCAATCGCTAGCGGAGCTGGTTCGGTCGAAGGGCACCATCGTCCAAAGCACCGAGCTCATAGTGCTCACCTGGTCGTAGGCTTCTCAAAGGGTTTGGGATTGCAGGCTTTCAAGGGCTTGGGGCTTAGGGTTTGGGATGTTAGGGCTTCGGGCTTAGGTTTAGGGTTAACGCTTCTGGTCTCATATGCTTGGGCCTTGCGCTTCTCCGTGAGGGCTTCGGAGGTTTAATCAGGCACCTAGGACACCACTTGAGACCTTGCCCCGACGGTGTAAAGAAAGGCACTGCTTGAGAACGATGGCGCTGGTCAGGGCGGAAATCAGCTTGTAAGGTGATAAACACCGGTTGGCTGTAGCAGCACTCCAACTGGCTTCTACAACTGCCGCCTAAACCGCCAAACAAACACCTGCTGGCGCCTCAAGGACTTCTTACACCCCTTTATCTCCTACAGCAGGGAAAGTCTTCAAAGTCTGAGCCCCGAAGCCCAATGCATTCCATTCAACCTTGAATCTTCAGATTCGATGTCTCAGATTTCTATTTCCGGCGTGCCCAGGCACGATCGAGAACACAATGGTGCGCAAGCTGGACATGTAGCCTGGAATCTGACCGCGCACCAAGACAAAAGCACTTTCTGCAGGATATGCTTGCCTCAAGTTCCGATACTTGCGTCTTGGCAAACACTTGTGACCGCTGACGTCACGCTACCACATCTCGCTGCACACTAACCCTGGCTTGCCAAGCAGCGGAGCAAGCGAACGACACCTGACAGCACTAGATGAGGACTTGAGCCTCAACAACTCTGGATGACCCGAAGCTACGAGAGGGAGCCCTTGAGACCCTGTGCCAAAGCTACGAGAGGAAGCCCTGAAGACCTTGTGGGATCTTGTGGGCCTTGTAGGCGTCATGGAAAATACCTGAAACTGCGGGGCCCCTCCATACACCAAGACACCAAGTAGGATGATCTTTGAGGAGCAGGCTTAGAAGTGCAGAAACTGTTCCTTCACCCCTCAATGTGCTCTTATAAGGCGGGTGGTCTCATCGCGCCATGCATGGCCCTGCGAAAAAATCGGAGGCACCCTCGTGTACCGAAAGTCGGCTTCCCTTTTAGGCCAAGCACGAATTCCTCGCAATGCCCGCGCCAGTCGCACGAAGCGCATCAAGCGCAAGTGGCCTCAGGTCCACGAAGTATCTCCCAACTAGCCATCAATATTTCAAACCCTGACTTGACCCTGCAGCATAGGTACTTTTGGGCTTTTAGGAGCCGCCATCAAGAAATCAGGAAATCAACGCGGCATTGCGATGCAACGCGGGGATCCTTGTGATTGTGACAGTTTGAGCTCTATGTCCCAGGCCTCTCCCTCGCACCTTGGAGGGTGGAGGGTTAGCCACCCTCGCAGAATCACACCATGCGGCTTCTGAAACCTTCGAAACGATTTCAACTTAGAACTCTGCAGCGTCAGGCTGCTGATGTCTGAGTCCGCATAGCGCCGGTCTGACATGAGTTGGTCAACCACGTCGGCAATGATCTCCTCGATGCCATGATGGGCAGGTCAACCAACCCTTAAACCCTAGACACCCTCAACTTGCAACAAACGTCGGCGCGGCTCCTTCTAGGGCCTAGGGCCTAGGATTCTCGGCTACGGGCTGAACGTTTAGGAGGTTGAAGCTCAAGCAGGGATCCGGGGCACAGGCCCAAGGGGTAAGAGCCAGGGGAGGCGATTCAACGGTGATGATGAAGTAATTAGAAGAGAGCATGGCCCTGAAATCCCCAAAGCCCAAAAAGTCAGCCCGCACCAAAAACCTCCGTACGCCAAGGGTCGCCAACACTTAGCATCACAATCGAGAAATCGAAGATGTTCCAAAGCCTGTCGCTTCCTCGAAAGAATCCTGAGCTCAGGACTCTGTTGCTCTGCTTAAGCTCAGCGTTTTGTGGGCTTAGGTGGGCAGATCGAAGTGAGGTGCTGGCTTTCGCGTCTTGAGTCCAGAAAACGGGGATAGTCACCAGGATAGGAGGATGGGCCAGGAATTCTCCCTAACAAAAGGGACCCTCGAGATGTTTAGTAGAAGCAGTAGAAGCAAGGTAGCAGGGTTCTTGCCATCTTGCAGTATGCGGGTGCCTACTGTTTTCCAGAGGTTCCCTTATCGGCTTCAATGAGGAGCTCGGTGGGCATCCTGCACAAAAAGCCGTAGATCCTAAACGCTGAAACCCCTATGGTAGTGGGTCAAACTCGACGTTAGATGGCAATTTCGGAAAAGGCACACTTCAGACCCTCGTGCACCCGCAACGCTGAAGTCTCACGAGAGGGGGGGTCTGGCGTTTTTGATTTCAAGGTCCCCAAAGCCTATATATAAACCCTATACCCTATCGACCACGTATCACCAAAGCCTGAATTACTTACTACAGCCTATGCCCTAGGCCATTCATTTGACGTTCACGGTGAAGGCTCAGGCCGCTTGACTCAGTTTAGGTTTCAGGCTCGTCGGGTCTTCGGCCTAGGTTTATAGGGCTCAGGGTGTGTAGGGCGTTGCCTTGACTTGTGAATGGGGGCACGGCGAGACAACTCTGGTGGGCTGTCCAAGCCACCTTTGCACGTGCATGCCGCGAACTTTAAAGCAATCTCGGCAACGAACAACGCCACAATGATCATGTTGAGTACCTTGGCTGAGCTCCGTCCTGGAGCACAGAAGAGTAGGCTCATCGTTGCATTCCGCAGTCCCCCGGCCCGTGAACCACAGCACATTTGTATGACCCGACAGGTTAGACTGTGCAATTACATGGAGGCTGCCCAGAAAAGGCCCAGTAGCAGGTGTGATGCGCTTGGAGCGAACCTAATGCGCTCCTACATTTCAGCCTACAAGAACCATCAAGAACCTCACACCCTCTCGAGACCCTCTCGACTGAGACCCACTGTCCGCACAGGGCACGTAGAAGCTGTGCAGCCGCTCGTCGGAAGGAAGGCTGGAAGAGGCATCCACCTTTTCAAAATGAGAGGCAAGCGTTTTGTTGGTGAAGCCTTCGTGGGGTTTGCTGGAAGCTCTTTGCTTCGCTAGTCCCATTTGATTGCTCGTGCTGCTGCTGTTGCTGCTGCTGCTGCTGCTGTTGCTTCGGCGGCGAAGAAAACAGTAGACCTATACCAGAGAGAGGCTTGGCATCAGCGCAGCAATCACGCCATCACGCTCGCAGCTGTCGCAAGACTTTCGCCGTAAGGGTTACTGCATGTCACTCTCACGATCAGTAGCGCTCGCACCTGCACATCAGAAGCGCCATAGATAAATGGCAACATCGGCTTCAGGTTGCCAGCACAGTCAACAAAGTCAAAAAGACAAGGTGACAGCACAAGCTTATCTTGCACGTGCTCCTGCCCCTACACTTGCATGCGTCGAAGTGGACTCTTACAGCACAAGAGGTGCGAACCCCACGAAGATCCAGATGCACCCGACCTCGGCCCCCAGCAGCACCAGATTGAGGAAAATCCTGAGCTCTCTCTGCAGGTTGCAAACTCTTGTCGAATCACTGCTATGGCTATGCGTCGTGGCCGCCATCTATCCCGACACAGACCCACCAAGTGAGAGGCTGAATTCACAGGATGAGCTGCAAGACGGCGGTGCCGATGACAAAGAATTTGGACGAGACAATCCTGCCCAATGACACGCGCAAGAAACGTCTGTGTCTTTGAGCTTGGCCTGGCCTGATGAACTTCCAAGGTACAACTTTACCCTGATTTTGCCCGCCCTACACAGCTCAGAAAGGGCATGCATGCGCAATGGCCAAAATCCTGCA
This sequence comes from Symbiodinium natans, assembly GCA_905221605.1. Classification (NCBI taxonomy): domain Eukaryota; class Dinophyceae; order Suessiales; family Symbiodiniaceae; genus Symbiodinium; species Symbiodinium natans. The sequence goes on along the minus strand of CAJNDS010002078.1, from coordinate 688,010 downwards.
TCACCCGCGTGCAACATTGACCATTTGAGGGGCGTGGGGAACTCGATTGCCAACAGTCGCGTACTTGTCATGAGGCTGAGATATTAAGTAAGGACTGCATGATACTGGAGATCCTGAAGGCACAAGCAGCCCTAGAACCTAACACCTGCCTCGCTAGAGATGGGGGGCCCATGCCTATAGGCCAGTTTATAATTTGGGGTTTAGGGTTTAGGCTGTGTAGGGAGGGGGCCCTGCCCTCTTACCCTTGCCTGCCAGCCCACACACTTCCGGTCCTCGGGTTCAGTTCTGATTCTTAGGGGATGCGGCCGGAAGATAGCTAGGGGTTTCGGGTGGGTCGCTACTTCCCAAAAAAGGGTTTGGGCCTACTGACCTTGCCTTTTCCAGCTTCGGTGATGAGGTTTGCTGGGAGGATGCACTTTACCTTCGGCCTCTAAGTCTATCAGTCCCTCTTCTCGAAAGACCAACTTTATCGCACTGTCTAACCGCAAGCCCCAGAGCAGAGCCAGTGTGGAGAACGGCATGTACATGCGTAGAGATGCAGGATACTGTAAGTATGGCTTATCTGGGGTCCCTTTCGCTGCGTTTTGGAGATTGGGGCTTTGAGAAGGACACCAGGCCGGTGCCATGTGAGACTGGTCCAAAGTCAGCAATCGGCAGGGCAGGGGACTCGGTGCTCCAACTTGACATCTGAATCTAAGTGGCCTGCTCTTTACAGATCTTTACATTGTCAGTCAGCGTGCAGGTCTACATGCTTTCACACCCGAAGCCCTTCGACCTCCAAAACCCTTTATCCTCAATTAGTTCCTTGATCCCAGGCTGCTTGGGCCAAGCCGCATGTGTGAGGGAATCTGCTTGTTAAAAAAACTGGTGAACGACTTCCGGAACTGGCGACCGGGCCGCTTGCGGAGGTTCAGAGGTGCTGAAGGTTTATGCAGGCTTTTAGGGGGTTGCGCCGGGTGGGTCTTGTGCTCAAAGTGTGCCGATATACAGTTGCCAAGGCCCAGCAGTACAAGTTTGTGTCCTACAGCAAGCTACTGGCACATGTGTTTTCCAGGGTACACATAGCGAAGCCAGGCGCAGGAAGTTCCAAAGTGATGCTGATCAAACATGATTCATACTTATCCGTATATCACAGAACGCCGGTCGATGAACCATGTTTGATGCAGCGTGCAATTCTTCAAACAATGATCCTTATTTGAATTATACGGGACGCTCATGGCTTTAGGCCTGCACCCGCTCTTGAATGGACCATGACGGTGTCCTAGTCAATTGCAGCAAAGACTTGGGGTTTCTAAGCTGGTTTAGGGGAGGGTTTGGCACTTTTAGGGCTTCATAACGTGCATTTGCATGCATGCCTCCGGTCTTAGAAGCTTAAGCTATGTCCTAGACCCGATGCCGAAACAGAAGAGCCCTGTGGAGGGGCTTGGGTTCTCTTTGAAAGACGCTATAACTCTAGACCCTGGGCTCTACAGAAGCACAGAGTGCATGATTTGGATCGTATGCAGGCGCGCGGGATGAATTCATCACCGAACAAAAGCTAAACCTTTAACGCCCGACCCTAGTATGCAATCACGCCTTCGCCTTCATTGCCAAGAACTCGGATTGTCTCGCACGCCTCACGGACCTTATTTACAGTACGGGTTGCAAACTCAACAAGTTTTCTGTGGACAAGAAGCTCAGAAGCTCGACTGCGGCCCCTAAGCCTGCTTCTCCGCTGTCTTCAGCAAATTGACACAAGACTTACCGGAATCCATCAGACACAAACAAAACTGGAATCAACATGGGAGTTTCCAGCGAGATGCGACCTTTATTGGTGTTTCCCTGCGAACCCACATGCTTGAACATGCATCCAAAACCAGCGAAGAACCCAGCGGAACCCATTACAAAGGCGCGGCGAAACCGATTATACGGGAACCCTGCGAAACAGGAGGAGACATATTACAATTTTTCGCACGAGCCAGTCCCCATGCTTGAAGGTCGCATTTCCGCGACCTTCAACTTGTGAAAGCATAGCGAAACCCCAGCGAGGAACCCACATGCCTCAATGGCATGAAGACTTTCCAGTGCAATGGATACTTTCCAATGGAGTAAATCCACATGGTATTACCCAGCGAAAGAGCTAGGTTCTTCCGGCGGTTGTAACGACCGGCTGGGACCCTTCCTGTGAAGATTTCACTTCGGAATTCTTAGCCCTCAGCCCGTAAATCGCTGCTACAGACCAAAGACACTTTAACAATTGCACCTTGCTAGACCCCATGTACCCTTCAAGACCTCAGATGCTCTCAATACCCCCAAAAAAGGTACCGATATGTAGGCCATATAGGCCCCTCTATGAAGCTAAACCAAAAGCAGGGGAACAAACTTCTCGATGGATGAGGCACAGCTCTGTCAGCTCGTCGGTGCCACTTCGCTTGCTTTCGCTAGTAACGCCTGCGTCTGCAAGCAGGGCGCCCAGGGTCTAGGCTTTGGTTTGGCGGCCCAAACCCTACATGTTTGTATGTTATTGCCAGCCCCTTACAAGCATAAGGTTCTTGGTGGCTTGGGAGCCTTGAGGACTTTCAGATTGTTAGGTTTTGAAGGATGCCAGTGGCTTTTTTGCTTTGTAACCTCGCCACATCAATCCAAGAAGTACAGAAACGCTAGCAGCACCCCCTAAGTCTGCATCCCCTATCCCTTAATCCTTAAATATCCTCCTACGACTACTACTACTACTACTACTACTACTACTACTACTACTACTCCTACTACTACTACTACTACTACTACTACTACTACTACTACTACTACTACTACTACTACTACTACTACTACTACTACTACTACTACTGCTACTGCTACTACTGCTACTGCTACTACGACAGTTTTTTGAAGGAACGAACGCACGTCATGCAAACAACCATGTGCTCATGTGAGTGACGGCAACCGCTGTGTGCACCTCTTTGAGAACCTGCTTGATGTTCAGTAAAAACCATAGTGCCAGCGCCGCGCAAGCATCGGAAAACATGCACCGTGACAACGTGGCTCTCGTCCCGCCAAAAACCAAGGCGCGACAGCAAGGGTAGCGTCCTGCGCATACTAATATCGGAACAGTAGAAAAGTGAGTAGCAACAGCAATAGCAATAGCAATGGCAGCAATAATCGAGAAACTAATGCCCGGAATAACAGTACTAGCTGATAAAGGATTCTGGAGTTCTACCGATTGCAAATGGTTGATGCAGAGCCATTTAGGGCATGGTTTGATGTCAAGGGGCCTCGTCCGAAGTCTTGAGGCAGGCCCTCCAGGGCATGGGGCAGGGTCTCTGGCTGCTCTGGCTGCTCCAGAATAGCATCCGACGCTCCACCTTTCACTGAGCCGTTTGGGTTTAACTTCAAAACTGGGCGAGGGGTCGGAGAGGCAGTGGGCTGGGTGGGGCACGAGGTGTTCGCGCCAATTGGTATCAACTGAGCAAAGAGCAATTGGACCAGGCTCCGACAAGTTATGCAACCTACGGGGCCGTTTGATGCAAACATGATTCAGGCTTCTTGTTAAGAGCCTACCATTGTTAGTGTGAACCCAACCGAAAAACCTACATCTCACCACCCCCCCCCCCCCCCTGCCCCTCCTTACGACTGTCTACCACTGCCACCCTGAACTCAACTGCCATATGCGGGTGGCTGCTGCGGCGGCCAGGCGCCGGGTGAGGGGGAGCGAGGAGTCCTGTGAAAGATTAGATACAGTAAGGGAGATGTTGTGAAGACCTGATATAGTAATCTTCGGTCCAAAAGTTTCGAGCCACGGGGCCTCTAAGGCGCTTGTAGAGTACCGGGGGTGTCGTATTCCCCTACCCCGGGCAAAGCGGAGGAATTAACTTGGTGGCGGCGGGGGTGGGTGAGTGGAAGATGGTGGAAGTCATCCTTGCCCTTAGCAGTTCTCGAAGACCCTAATAAAATCCCTGACAAGAAACCTCGAAAGGCTCGTGCCTCCACACTGACGGTTTGAGGTCTAGCAAGCCCTGCAGACCTCTTGTCCTCCAAACTCCCCTGTTCTTTCTCAAAAGCCCATAGGTCAAAACCACTGCGTTCGAGCCCTGTTGTCATGACGTGCAAAGAGAGTCCTCTGTTGCCGAAAGTGGTCAGGTCAGGAGGCTTCTGCAGCTGGCTGGCCTCCAGGGCTTGAGGGTTTGGGACTCCGGGGCTTTGATTCTGGGCCTTCTTTAGTGCCTTTGGAGGGTGGATTGCGCTTCTGCTTCGGGACCTTCTGGCTTGAGGGCAAGACCGTGGAAGGGTCGGGTAAGAAAGAAGGTTCAGAAAAGTTGTGAGACTTTAGGGGTCTTCAAGGCTTCCGGCTGAGGTGAGCTGAGGGAGCTCAGGGTCTAAGAGTTTAGGGCATCTCTCCATTCTCCATCGGCACGCGCAGCACACCCGATCTGAACCCCAACCGTACGCGTACCCGCAGCTGTGCATACACGTACATGTATAAATATCTATGTAAATATGTAAATAAGCATGCATGCGTATGCATGTATACTTAGCTACACACATATAGGTATAGGAATATATACACATGTATATTATGCATATGCACGACTTTCACGTAGGAACGACAAAAAAACACACCGGAGGAATCCGCCCTCGACTGTAGCCCTACATATACCGAAACTTGGAACACCTGACGCAATTCCCCAAATTCCTGAATCCGAACCTCCATCAAGACCATAGATCCAGACCCAGAACCCTAAACCCTGACCCTAATCCCCAAACCCTAAACCCGATTTGAAACCAGTCCTGGGCCACATCCAGGGATTGCGTCATGGGCGTCGCCATCGCTGAGGAGCGGCCGGCGCCGCTCTCGGTTGAACTGAGCTGGGCTTGCTTGGAAGTCCAGGGAATCCTAAGCCCTAAGCCCTAAGCCCTGAGCCCTGAGCCCTAAGCCCTAAGCCCTACAACCTAAACCCCAGTCCAGCGCATATAGAGCGTGTGGCGCATTAGGGAGACCCTTCCCCTACTGCATTGCGGGGACTGCATCTCGGCAATAAGGCAAAACATGAGTCCCAAGCGCCCGAACTTTGGCCTGCTTTACAAAACGAAGGAACCGTGTCTATGTAAATATAATCTAAATGAATAAATATTAAATATAAAATTTATACATATCTATATATATATACATTTGTATATGGTAATGTAGGTGTCCTTCACCCTATGCACATGCGTACACATGTAGTTCACCCAAAACCTCCAACCCCAAGCCGAAGGCATCGACAAAAATGTGCCGGCATGCGGCAATGGGCGAAGAGGCTTTTTACCGGACTCTGACAGCTGTGTCACCTCTGCTTCAGGCTTTCAGGGCAGGCTCGAGGCTTTGAACTGACCCAGGGATACGTTCCGGGAGCTGTAGTATCAGAACAGCAACAGCTCCAAAATGCTCAGGCGCGATAGGTGCACATGTCGCCTACGTTCGGAAGAAACTGTAGACTCGGGGCTGAGTGGGGTTGGAGTAGCGAGCTTGTAACTGCTTGGTGCCAAGAAGGTCGGCGCAGCCGCGTTTTCACGTGCACGTTGGGCGGACTGGGTTTTCGGAGGCTAACCCCCTGCTATCTGTACTCCGGTCAACTTGAAAATCGCCCACCTTCCAAGACCTTCCAGAGTCAGTCCATCAGATTTCCTTTCTGTCGTGATAACCTTGCCACCAAGTGATGAAGTTGCTGCTGCGACTATAGATCGCCCAGAGCCCTACATATAGCTGCGCCACACATAACGGCAACGTGTTTTTCCATGTTACGAAAGCTAATCTGAGTAAAGTTGAACTATAACTAGAACATAACTACTGCCACGCAAGCCCTGGATAGCCAACTCCCAAAAGCATGCACAAAGGCTCTGCCTGGTCAACCACGCTACGTCGCTCTCGAAGGGAGAGGTTGACCTGGAAGCAGACGCGGAGGCTCCTGCTTAGAGCCGCTGGTTCAGGCCTTTAATTCAACGGGACGTGGGAGTCAGCAAGGTCCTGCCGGCGCTTCAGGTGGCAGTGAAGTGGCGAAAGTGTTTCGAATAGTCTTGATGTGAATGGGTGCATGTTGGGGCATGAATGTCTTAAGATGTAATCATCATCGGGTGGTCGTCAAGGTGTCATTGGGGCGACAAACAGCGGCTTTGGTTTGGATTCTGGGCTGCCTTGTCTGGCTCATCTCGTCACATGTTGTCAAGCAACTAAGAGCTTGCACTGAGGCGTCTGCAAACAGAAGAGCCCAGGCTAAACAATCCCTGCAAGGAGCCAGAATCAGAATAAAACACAAGAAAATGAATGTAACGGTAAAAATAAATAATACATATAAAATATATAACAACTAATGTGTACATACGTGTTTTATAGGTATTTTTAAGTTTTTTATCTTCATAATTTACATATAAATCCAGAAATCCAAGCCAGGGCACCTCGTCCAAGGGGTGGAGCTTTCGCTGCAGGTTGTCCTCCTTCACTGAACCCTCGCAGAAACTTCGGGCTTGAGAGGTACGTAGGGCCTCAGGGTATTTAGGGTTATAGGGTTTATGGACAGGGCTCACAAGGCTGTTTCAGTCAGGTTTCGGTCCAGGTAGTTCGTGGGTACGGGGTCTCAATTCCGCCGTGCTATTGATGCAACCTAAACCCAAACCCCTAATGATACATGTATATATATATATATATAAAACAATTAAAGTAATACCACCCCACAAAAAAAGACAACAATAGGAACACTAGTCACTAGTACCAGTTCATCAAGGAACTATCGATGATTCTCAGGTTTGGGGCGGAGGCGGCGATTCTAACGGCTGCAAACTTCGGGAAACCGGCGTGGTTGTAAGCACTTTCGCGCCTGTCCGGGGATTCATCCGGCGTTGCGCAGAGCAACTCAAGAAAAACAAACAAAAGCTGCTCGGTTGTGAGAAAGCGCCCCTTGCTTTCAGACCTTCAATGCCAAAAGAAAGCCGTGGACACTTCAAAATCTCGAAGCCTCAACTTAACAAGTCGCCCGCGAATGGCTTACATCTCCCGACAGGATTGCAATGACAAGGAAGGGAAGCGGACTTTTGACTGCACGCGCGCTCTGACTAGCAGGACATTTATTATAGGGCCTACTTTCAATAATTGAGGCCTCAGAAGCTCTCGACAAGGTCCCCGGTTGCCATCCGATAAGCTCAAAAGCCAACCGCTACTTGCCGCTACTTGTGAAGGCTGGTCCCAAAACCCCACCTAATCCCTAACTTCTGAGGGCGGCGCGGGGTGGGGGACATGCCTATCAGCAGAAGCGCCGATGTGCCGACTACAACAAATAAACACACCACTGGGTGGGCAAGGAAAGGCATGGCTGGTCCTGGATATCCTGTGCCAATCCCTAAGAACTCTGAAAATTTCTGTTCCCTTTTTTTGTTACGATGCAATTTCTCATGAAGGAGTAAAATGCAGCCCAACAGCCTTTACGGCCTATACGCGCTGTGCAACAACGAAGAAGCGCACGTCGCTAGTCCGAGGAGCATGGGGCTTCGATGACATGGGGAAACCGAATCACACGCTGCGGATGAGAGTCTGCTAAGATGCTAAGAAGTTCCCAATACCCCGGCACGGCCACGAAAGGAGCTGCAGAAAGCACAGAAGGGTTTTTCATGGAGGACAACAAGTGACTAGCAACCCTTGACCACGGCATTCAGCCAGTCCTCTCAGGGAAATCACCTTTCATGCAACAAGGAGTCTGAAACCGGAATTCATGTCCCCTATCCACAAAGCAAAGACCAAGAATGAATCATTCATAGGTACCCGAGACATAAACTGGCATACCAGTTGATAGCAGCCAAACGACAACCTGTTTGTGCAGCGTCGGAGCGCGATTGGATGCTGCCTGCTTGCTTGCAAAACGTCCACAGGGCCCAGGCGACAGTGGCCTACTGAAAAGCAGAAAAAACGGAGTACAAACATGATTTTCCACACCATCTGCATCAAAAGTCCCTGTGTGTCTCTGCGCTCCAGCTCGCGCATCTCAAGATCACATGGAGCCTCAAACAGTGTCCAGCGCCCCAACGCGATTCAATCTTCGGTACCGGTTTCCAAGGGCAGAAGGGAGGTGGAAACCATTCTGGAACAAAGAAGCCCCTGGTGGAAACCGTATATGTGCCAAGAATGCCCAGTCAACATCCCGGTCCGTGTCGCCTGATGGGCCCCAAACCAAGCCTCACGCTCGGAACCTGTGAATGAAACCCGAAATCCGACGTGCTGAGCTCCAAACCCTTTTCGTTCCTGAGCAACAGAATCATGCCGAAAACCGTCTATAGGTGCTGAATTCCCAAGCCGAGCTCTGATCCCTACAGCATCTGAAAGCCCACTGAGAGCAGCTTCTGCCACAAAACCCTGGCTGGTACATCAAGCCATCCTGGCCACGTCCTCTACACCAGCGGAGCTGTGGGGGAAACAACCCGCAACTCCTGCCCTTCTCCTGGGATGAGCTTCGCTATCTGTCACTAGATGAACATTGCTAGATGGTGCCCACCATGAATGTTGTTCAGGAAATCACGGCCCAAACCCGTTCGAGCATCGTTCATTGCACAGACGTGAAGATCTCCACTTGATGGGAGCCGCCGGGCTTGTAAGCGTAAGCCTTGCACAACCCAAAAGGCATCAGGATAGCACCGTTGGGAATTCTACTTTTCCTCCAGCCTTCCAAGGGGCTGGGAGGACTCGAAACGCAAACCCCAGGCCCCCGGGGACAGACGGCTTGAAATGCCAGGCCGCCCAAACTGCGAAACCCTAGCCTTTACTTACCCCAAATCCAGTAACTCTGACCATGACATCCAATGAAGCCCTAAAGCCATCATGCATTCAAAAACCGAACGTCAGAGTCTTGCAGTTTTGCTGGAACCATCCGGCTGCGAGCTTTCTGGGTGACTGCTGCTCTTCAGACCGCGAAAGGTCTATGGCACTAACAGGCCACTTCAATGGATTCGCAATATCCCAAAAGGTTCGTATGTATGTATACATTATATAGATATTGTTTGCAGAGTATGATACATATATGTATAGAGTACATTTATATCTTTGCTCTAAATAATGAAAATAAACATATATATATATATATTAGTACGACTCAGTTGCTGTGCTCGGCTCTTTGTTCACTAAGTGGCTGAACCCGACAATTGCGTGGGCAGAACCCATCACAACAAGGTGGCTGCTTGACTCGAGCTTCCACTCATACCTGGACCCAAGACCCACTAAGGGAACGGCTGTGACTCTCGAAAACCTGCGAAGGTCCTAAGCGAAATCCGCCATTGGCGGTTGCCTTTGCGGCGGCAAGACTTCAATGCTTCAACGACCGAAGTATCGAGAACCAGAGCCCCTAGAAAGCTTGGTCGCTGCTCAGCAGACAGAGAAATTGAAAGAGCTCTCCAAGATTGCACTTGGATCAACTCAACACCTACAATGCCTTGCATCTTGCAAGCCAGGCCAAGAAATGACCCAGCAAAGCTTCATTGAAAGGCGGCTTCGCCGAAAGAAGACGAGTGCTGCTTCTCTCGGGTTGATAACGTTTGTCTCCTCTGATGTTGTAGATTGTTCGGTGGAAAGTGCCCGTGCGCGGCCGAGCTTCACAATTCAGCTTGCATCCGGCACATTGGTTTTTCAAATACGGGCCACGAAAGCCGCGGTGAGGGTTGGGCGAGCGGATTATAGTTACCACGAACGGTCTCGGCGCCCACGTATCGCATCTCACAAAAGCCCGTGCCATCGCGCCCATGAACAGAAAGTGCCAGCCACGAGCCGCCTTCACCAACATGCTTTCTCGAGTCTCTTGAATCTGCTTTTTCCCTAGGCACATGCTCATCTGCCCTTCTTGGGCGGGGCAGTGCAAGGTTAGGCTTCAACAGAAGCCAAATGGCAGAGGCCTGTGAACAGACTTGAGCGATGCAATCCCAGGGATCCAATGCATATATATATATATATATATATATAATTATAGATATGTGTTGATTTTTCGTTTGTCTCATGCATATCTGTTGTTACAATCTTAAAGCTCGCCTCTGCAAGGGGCCCTGCAGCCCGAACACATCGGAAACACACCCAAGCACAAAAGCCCCAGGCTCATAGATCAGAGGGCGTTTGACTCTGAATCCTTGTCCCCCCCCCCCCCCCCCCCCGAACGATATCTCATCGCCAAAGTCGTCGCAAGTCCGCGCCTGCGGGCCATATCTGACTGATATGACCCACCTGCTAGTCAGCCATAGATAGATTCCATAGACACGCACTGGTCTGACGGACATCTGATACGGACTCGAGTTCACTTGCCAGTAGGGGAAGGGCGCAGAATGGGCTGAATCACACCTTCTGTGTCTTGAGCTGAGTCTGCAGGGTACATCCTGAACCCTCAACATCCCAAAACAGCTTCCCGAACGTATTGGGAGACCCTTGATGCTGGGGTCAAAACCTGGCATCCTACGACCATTTACAAATTTGCGGCTCCTCGAGTTCGCATGAGTGTAACCGGGCAGACCGCAGCGGGCGCTCAACGGACATCCTTAAATATACAGCATTGTGCAGACACGCACAGTGTCTTTAAAGGCCTAAATGACCACATGTTCGCTTCGCCCATGTTCGCTGAGAGATTGCTGGGCTTCGGCTGGCACTACCTCAGGCAGACAAGGGCCCATGCCAAGATATCAAGCTAAAGGGCGACGACTGATGCTCAGTCTTAAGCCACTACTTTTAAGTCTCAGCTAACTACAACTACAACTACAACTACAACTACAACTACAACTACAACTACAACTACAACTGCAACAACAACAACAACAACAACAACAACAACAACAACAACAACAACAACAACAACAACAACAACAACAACAACAACAACAACAACAACAACTACTACCACCAGCACTACTGCTACTGCTGAACCCTTGACCCCCTAAGCATTGAGCCGCAGCGTCCACCCGAACAGAGGTCAAACATCCCGACCTCGAGGCCTCGAGCTCCTATAGCGTTGGACTACTCAACTCATTTCGGAGCATTTCGGAGCGTAGCCCAAGATCCCCATCACAAACGCTGTAGCTCTCCTACGGCCCGAGGAGTACATGGTAAGGTTCTGATTTTGGAAATGTACCCTGCACGATTGGTTTCTTCGTGCAGGTTCCGAAAACAAACGCTTTTGCCAATCGCGGGGTGTCTTTAAGACCCTACAGGAGATATTCACAAGTTCTCCCAAGTGCGACCTCCATTTCCAGCCAGGGATCCGAGTTCATCGGCAGCAGCCTCAGCCTGTGACCGGGCGGTCGGCGGAGTGTCTTACACACCGACAACTTCTGAATCGGCGCATCGACATCCGTGGCTGGTTCACTTCCTGTCATCCTCAAGCTCCGAATGCCTACACTGTGCACAAGCGCCAAGTCTAAGTCTACACTGGCCTGTCCATGAAGCGGCGTAGTGTTCTCATCTCCTTACGGACGCTGGCCGTCTCGTGCTGCCTTGGTGGCAGGGACTTTTGCGCCTAGCTATTTCGTGCGGAGTGAGGCGCTACGAAAGCTGTACCTCAATCTTAGTGAGGCACTAGGGAAGTAGAACCTAGCACATCTCTTTCAAGGATCCTGGGTTCCTCTTTCTCCAGTGGCCTACCAGGAGCCAGTAAGTTTGAAGGACATTTTTGAATGTCGAACTGCCTTGCGAGCTACTTCTTTCCAATTCAGAACATGAGGCAAAAACGCCCCAAAAAGATAACAATGGGAAGCCTGGACCAGATATGCAGAGTTTGTGCTTGTTGAACGGAATCTACTTGATGAATTCGGGCAAAATGTCGGCGTGCACCTTGCGCAATTGGGGCTGCGACTTGGCAAAGGTATAATGTTCGGATGCACTTAAGGGCTGATCGGTTATAGCAACCACTAGCTAGGCCAACATGCCCTTTTCCCGGTGTGCTAGCCAGACGCAAGCGTCGTCCTCTCCCTAACCCCTAACCTCATCCAGGTTGTTGAGAGGTGAGCGGCAACCGCGCCATCTGCACACCTGAAAGCGGGATGCTTTCTGGGCTCCCGAAAACTTGCTGGTCCTTGGTAGGGAATTCGAAAATTAGGCGCCCTCTGCCTTACAGATGTACATCGAGGGATACACAGTACCAAATTCCTGAATGCCTTACCTGCCTTACCTCGAACTAGTAAGAAGCTGTCCAGCTAAAGCACAAGCCAAATGCGCAGAAACAAGCACGATAAGGAACAACCTTGCCTATGTGGCCATGTTGTTCTTAAGCGATGCCGATTAGAGGGCAGTACTTCTTCTTCTAACCTGACTGGTCAAGGCTCAACTAATCAGTTCCAGTACTCTATTTTTGCTGATTTCTTCTGGGGGCAGCAGATCTAGCAGCCCTCTTCGAAATACGGTTTGTTTTACCGCAGGATTGTGTCAGGAATCTACAGTCTACACAAGGTGCGTGGACTTGTTGCGGCCAGCTTGATGAGAGAGCAAGGAGGCCTATATGGAGGCCAGATACCCGCAGCAGACAAAAACTCCTAGAGGTTGCAAGTAAGGGCGCCCACCAACTCTAACTCAGGCTGCCTGATCACTGACCGAAGGAAGAATTCGCAAGGCGCCATTTGTGCTTAAGCTTGCCTCACCCCCCCCCCCCCCCCCCCCCCCCCCATATCGTTCTTCCTGCTGCCCCTTGACCACCCAGCCCGGTAACCCTGCCAACGAAGGTGCGACAAGCATGTGGAAACAGGAAACTCACATACTCAGGGCAGAGCACTTTGGATTATGACAGACTTAAGGCTTAGCAATGCCATTGCCCACAGACCTGATAAGCCCTGAGCCCAAACTCTGGCTTGGCCTTTGGCCGGTCCTTGGAGGTGCATGCCTTGGAAAGCAGGTCTTGCACTTAACTCGTAGCGGACTCCAGAGTTTACGTCGATCAGAGATCCATCAACGTGTCTTTTCACTGCTGTGAACCTGATGATCGACACGTCAGTCCGAAAGAATAAGCCACCTAACCCAAATTTGAACTATTCCTTGCCAAGGCTCAGCCAAAAACGAACTCGTCCAAAGTGACGGAGCCGCTGTTGTCCGTGTCGATGACCCTCAGCTGCCGAGGTATCTTGCGCTGTTCGTCAAGCGCGGAAAGGCCCTGTTCAAAGGGTACACAGGCTTCTTTGCGGCCTGAGTCGTGACAGCCCAGTCAATAAACGCGTACGTATTTTCAACACACAATAGTGACCTCGCATGACCCCGCGGCATGCTAATGAATTGAACCATTTTGGGGCGGGTTGAAAAATCGAGCCCACCACCCCTGATGGTCCGCTAATGTCCTGTGGGCTCCAATTGCTTGTAGAATGCAAGCCGATGAACTCCGCAAACAGGCCTTTGGCCCAATTACATGGGCATGAAAGTTGCAACCGAAGACTGCAGAAGACCATCCTCAATGTTGAGACCATGCGGCCTGAACAACGTCCAAACATCCTGAGTCGAAATGTCCATGGACGTCATGAAACTGGACATATCGTCCTTGGCGAGACAGTCCCTACGCAAGAAATGTGTGCACTGCTCAGAAAGGCTTCCATTGTTGTTCACGGCATGACTTAGTCAGGAGATACCAACACCCGAACATTCTCGAGTATTGCAGTCCGGAAGACAAGGCATTTCCAGGACGTCCGATGCTCACTGGTAATGGTCAAGGCTTAGGGCTTCGGTTGTGGGGATGCAGCCTGCGAAGACTTCTGAGTGGAGTCTCAACTCGCTGCCCCTCTCGCACTCTATGCTTTTAAAACTTCTTTTGGGTCGAAGCCCTGGGCACGAAAGGCGCCCCTCGGAGTGAGGTGCTGTCATAGGCTCTCTCACTTATTCAACCCGTCTTTCTTTCTTTCTGGGGGCATGGGGGCGGACCCCCGGGCGTCATCGCCCGCCCCTGTATTTGGGGCTGTTCGTTGAGATGCGGAAGGTGCCCGTGTGCAGCCAGTGGTTTGCCCCCCCCCCCCCCCATACCCATTGCTCCCCATCTTCCCCATCAAAGCCCCTCTCTCTCTCTCTCTCTCTCTCTCTCTCTCTCTCTCTCTCTCTCTCTCTTGATGTCCTTTATTTCAGTGAGCCCGGGACCCCACAAGAGAACGCAATTCGCGTGCAAACATGGAGCAATGTAGCATGTCACACCCTGCAATCAAAAGCCTGCTCCTTTTTCTGCCAAAGGAGCCGTCTGCATCGCGTCCTCGCAATGGAGACGTTTACACAGTTAACTGGCTTCATACAGTAATGGCAGCGTTTTCAGCGGGGTTCTGGGCTACGGGAACCTCAGCCAAAGGATCCAACCGAGTGGTGAGTGTGGTCGTCTCTCGACTTTCTTGAGGCATTCGTACTGGGGCATGTTTTCAGTGGTGGCAGACTTAGGTCATTATGCTTGCAAGGTGCACACATGTCAGGTACCTCCTCCTCAGGGCCTTTGCCAGGTGATCATCAAGAGACATCTAAAGCTGAACTGGATCCTTCGCGCTCATGGTACCACGTGGTCGGCTGTGAAGCTTCTGATGATTGCGGGATGCAAGTCCTTGAGTTCCGGCAGTGTCAACACGCTTGTTCCATCGCTGTCGATCTCCTGCAAAGAAGGGGTTTGCTGTGTGTGCCCCGGATCTTAAGGAAAGCCTCGCAACGCACTCTGGTCGTATGCAAGTTCCCGAACATGTCCACAGGCCCTCGCCGAATTTCATGAGGCCAAATGACAGAGTCAGGTTGCAGGCTCTTTGTGCGCACAAAGCCCGCATACCCCCAGAAGCCAGAATCGCCAAGCTGAGAGTAGGACCTGGAAGATGTCCCGCAGCGACTCCACCTGGGCCTCGTGCTTGCCTTACAGTACAACTCATGGAGAGAAAGTCTGGCTTTGCGTGCTTGGAGGTGTTTCCGGCTTGAGGTCTGTAATTTCGACAGCTCGGTTTTGCCTAGCATGCCGCGCTGACAATGTTAGGTCCGGTGTAAGGTCCGCTGCAAGCGGGTGTATTTGGTGATGAAGTCTGAAGTACCGACGGGACACCCTTGAAACCCGTTCCCGATATGTGAAGCCATGTGCTGACATGGAACACCACTGCGGCAAACAAATGCAGCTTCGTTGCGCATCTGCTGCAAGATCGCCATGTCCTGTCTCAGCCCGAACTTTGGGGGATTCGGCTTCACAAAAGCAGCGGAGTCAACACACCATCCGTGCCAGGAATCACCGCTGCTCCTCTGAATGTCTCTTTCTGTGCTGTTCTCCTTCAACCCGACCCAAACAGTACCCGGAGCCTTGCAGAAACGACTTCCGAGTTGCTGTCCATAGCTTGCAATCGTTTTCAAAGCAGCTTTCAACTTTGCAATCCTTTAGGCCATTCTACTCGGAAGCTTTGACGGACGTGCTTCTACATGCAACAACTGAGTACTCCTCTCTCTCTCTCTCGCCACACGCAAGGCCTCCCCTCGCTCTCTCTCTCTGTCTCTCTCGGTCTCTCTCTTCCCTCTCGGTGAAAGGGCATGCGTCCAAAGAGTCCCACAGTGCCTTGTCAGCCCGAGCGCTCTCAATTGCCATGTTGCAGAAGACACCTTTCCAAAGTGCTTGCATTGGCGGGGGATCAAGGTATGCTTCATAGATTCTGAAACGAAGGTGGCATGCCATCCCCATACTCCAAACAACAAGCCCATCAGCCCTCCCCAAACAGGTGTGAAGACTGAACACAAAGCATGCGGCATTCGGCCTGTCACAACATTGAGGATCGCGAAGACGGTCATCACCACGTACAGCAAGAATGCAATTGAAGCGATAGGCGAGATTTCTCCTTGGTTCTGGGACATTCATGCAAGGGCATGGTGGCCAAAATCACATCGATGCAGCATGAGACCTCCCAAACACAAATCACCAATCAAGCTTGCTGAAGACTAAGAACCATGTTGCCACGGAGACTTGTTGCCATGCTAGCTAAAGGACACATAAACGGATCACAAATCGTTGCCACCCAAATAACTTGCACTGTCCAGCCGAGATGCTCAACGGCGTCAAGGCATCAACCCAACTGATCCCTGCACGACAAAGGACTCGCAAAACATGGAGATGTAACTACGAAGTCAATGTTTGCTGTTGGTGGCTGCGCCGGGTAGGGGATCAAAAAAAATATTTGGCATCAAAAAATAATTTATTTCTAGGCGGATCAAAAAAAAACTTATTTGGGATCAAAAAATAATTTACTGAAGGCTTCGAAGGCTTCTTGCAAGCGAAGCGGAGGCCGTAAACGCTCAGAAATGCAGCAGTTCTGGCCGTTAGCAAGCTCTAAATACCGAAAAAACACAGCGTTTATGCAGGAACTACTGAAAATAGCAGTATTTCTGAGTTCCCAGAGAGGCTGCAGGTATTGTATATAGCAGCAGTTCTGCGCGTTCAAAAGCAGCTGGAAATACTGTACACTGCAGCATTCCTGAGTTTCCAAAGGCTGCAAATACTGAAAATAGCAGCATCTCTGCGATTTCAGAGGCTGGAAATACTGTAAATAGCAGCATTTCTGAGTTTGCAAAGGCTGCATATTCTTGCATATTATTGTATATTGTTGTACATATTGTTGAGTATTATTGTCTTGTCGTGTATTTTCTTGTATCTTTGTATAATATTTATATTGTTGCATATTTTTGAATGTTCTTGTATATTTCCAAAATTATTGTGTATTATTTTCTTTTTTTGTCGATTACTGTACATTATTGCAGATTATTCTATATTATAGTATATTATTGTATGTTATTGTATATTATTGTCTATTATTGTATATTATTGTATACTATGTTACATTATTGTATGTCATTGAAGTTTTGTGTTTTTCTATATTACTGTATATTTTTGTATATGTTCGAAAAGTATTGTTTTTCTTGTTGTATATTACTGTATATGTTTGTCTCTTATTGTCTATTGTTGTCGATTCTTGAACACTATTGTCAATTACTGAAAACTGTTGTAAGTTATTCTTGTTTTACGTGTATATTGATGCATATTCTTGTATATACTTGAAAATTGTTGTATTTTTGTGTATGATTATATATTATGCAAAAAAGTGCTCGCATCATGGGATTGGAAGGATTCATGTGCTTTGAAGCAAGCTTGCCCGGACTAAGAAAACAGCGGGGGGTTGGGGGGGGCGCAGCCCCCCCCATTTGCAAACACAACGCTCGCATCATTGGTTTGGAAAGGATATTCATATGCTTTGAAGCAAGCTTGCCCGGCTTTAAAAACCAGCGAGGGGTTTGAGGGGAGGGGGGGGGCGCAGACCCCCCCCCCATTTGCAAAAACAATGCTCGCATCATGGGTTTGGAAAGGATTCATACGCGTTGAACAAGCTTGCCCGGCGCCAAACAAACAATAAATATGTATTGTGGATTATGAAGTTTATATAAAATAGCACTTCTTTTTACGATTTTGTATATTTTTATGATACAAAGGTATACTATACGATACTGTGTTCTATGATACTCTATTCCACCTTTATAATATTATTGTACTTTGTTTTCATATATACACATATATATATATATTATAACATATGATGGTATGTTATGTTTTCCTACAGAACTAAATATACATACCATTATGACCAAAAAACAATAAATAGAAGCAAAATCTGACCACGGGACCGGGAAACCACGGGACCAGAGGACCAGAGGACCACGGAGGACCAGAGGACCACGTGGCCAGAGGACCTTGGGAGCACAGCACCAAGCAACCAGAAGGCCAGAATACGTATGCTTTGAAGCAAGCTGGCACGACTTCTTCCTTGCTTTCTTTCTTTTGTTTCTTGCCTTTTTCTTTCTTTCTTGATTCCTTCCTTCCTTCCTTCCTTCCTTTTCCTTTTCCTTTTCCTTTCCTTTCCTTTCCTTTCCCGTCCTTTCCTTTCCTTTCCTTTCCTTCCCTTTCCTTCCTTCCCTGCTTCCTTGCTTCCTTGTTTCCTTGCTTCCTTGCTTCCTTGCTTCCTTGCTTCCTTGCTTCCTTGCTTCCTTCCTTCCTTCCTTCCTTTCCTTCCTTCCTTCCTTCCCTCCCTCCCTCCCTCCCTGCCTCCCTCCCTCCCTCCCTCCTGTCCTTCCGTCCTTCCGCCCTTCCTTCCCTCCCTCCCTCGTTTTCTCCCTCCCTCCCTCCCCTTTTCTCTTTCTCCGTCAGAAGAACAGATTAAATTTTTTCTTGATCCTAAATACATTTTTTCTTGATCCTAAATAAATTTTTTCTTGATCCTAAATAAATTTTTTTTGATCCGCATCCCGGCTGCGCCTGCGTCATCGCAGCATTCGCGCTGGCAAGAAATCATGCATCTTATGACTGTGCTATTTTGCAGCTGAGATCTTGGATGTTCCTACCCGGGCACTCACGCAGACGAGTTCATAAAAAGAAGTCCCATATCACGTGCATCACGCCACAACGCACTGTCTTCGAGACCGTGAGCTGTTAAGTACGTGAAAACTCAGCTCCACGCGCCATCGTGCCCTCAAAAACACATCCACCGCTTCGACACCAGGCTCACATGTCTTGGGTTGCCCATCACCCAGGAAAAAAACCCAACGAACCCTCACGAGCCCTCTTGGGCCTCCAGTGATGGAGAGGAAGAGCGTCAGCATGGATTCCATGACTGAGCTCCTCGGTACAAAGGCTGGGAGTTCAGGATTTCCGGGCCCGGTTTAAGGCATGAAGATTCGACGTATGAAACCTGTACAAACTTATACCTGACGTGGCCAGACTCGACACAGCAAGAAGGGAGCTCCACGCAACAGCCTCCGGCGATCAGGCCTTTCTATTCCTGCCCAAACCATTCAAGCTTGCGCAAGCTGAGGCTGAGCCCCATACAACGACAGATCACGCAATTGGACCTTGACATTCCAAGTGGCCAGAAATGGCGCAGCAGTGGCTCGCAGGCCAGGGAGTTGTCCACTTGCTGTCGGCAATGATCAGACACTATCTGAGCGATCAACCTGGGTCCAAGGGCATTCCCCCTGTTCTTGCGCTTGGAAGCTTGGGCGCCATGATTTATCGATGTTGCTTCTATGTCGCTGCTTTCGGCGATGGCTATAGAAGCGCTGGATCTTTCGGCGCAAGCCGTGCTTACTGTTCACTTTGCTTCCAGTTCTTACTCTTAAGCCTTCGGCCTCGCAAGTGCTGGCAATCGAACCCTTACTGAATTACTCATTAGCTTTGATGAGAATAGAAGGATGTAAGTAAGGATGGACGACTTGCCTGATCTAAGATTTGGACATGCCGCCGGCTTGCTTGGGGAAAAAAAGAGGCATGTTCTTTGAGGAGCGCGTTGGCACCGCAAAGGACAGGTGGAGAAGGCAATTTGTGGAAACGCGCCCCCCTTTTGTGTTGGGCGGGGGTGTGGGGGCTGTTGCTTGGATGAGTCACTTTCGGTTCCACAGGGCGATTTGAGAAGACCGGCATACTTCCTTCTTCAATGTCGGAGATGCAGCCAACGAACACTGCGAAGCAAAAGAAGATCATCATTAACAGCCTCGGCAGCAGGGAAGAAAACCTGAACGAGCTTTCAGGCCTTCGAGCAGCTAGGCGTTAGGATATATATATATATACACACACATATGCGTACATGTGTATTTTGGATTAGGCATTTCAAATAGCGAAATGTGTGAATATCATACCCGGCCCTAATCACTGAACCTTTAGTTCTTCAACTGCTAGCGGAGCCGGTTCGGTCGAAGGGCACCATCGTCCAAAGCACCGAACTCATAGTGCTCATCTGGGCGAGGGCTTCTCAAAGCCCTTTTGGTTTTTAGGGCTTGGGGTAGTTTAGGGTTTGGGGTTTGGGGTTTAGGGGTAGTTTAGGGTTTCTGGTCTCAAGTGCCTGGGATTTGCACTTGGCGGCTTCCTTGAGGACCCAGGCGCTGTTTGGGAACGATGGCCGTGGTCTCGGAGAATCAGCTTCTGAGGTGACAAACGCTGGAGTGCAGCCAGTTGGCTGTAGCACGCCAACTGGTTTCTACAACTGCCGCCTAAACCACCAAGAATAAACGCCCGTTGGCGCATCAAGGACCTCTTACACCCTGTCATCTCCTATACAGCAGGCAAAGGCTTCAAAGTCTGAGCCCTGAAGCCCAGCGCAATACCTTCAACCTGCAACGTTCAGATTCGAATTTCTCAGATTTATATTTCCCGCGCGCCCAGGCACGATCGAGAACACAATGGTGCGCAAGCTGGACATGTAGCCTGACATCTGACCACGCACCAAGGTAAAAGGACTTTCTGCAGGACATTGTAGGCATGCTTGCCTCAGGTTCCCATACTTGCGTCTTGGCCGTCTACTGACCGCTAGCGTCACGCTACCACATCTCGTTGCACACTAACCCTGGCTTGCCAAGCAGCGGAGCAAGCGAACGACGCCTGACAGCACTAAATGAGGACTTGAGCCTCCTCAACAACTCTGGATGACCCGAAGCTACGAGGAAGCCAAAGACGTTGTCTGTGGGACGTGTAAGGCATCATGGAAATGCCGAAACCTGCATGCACCAAGACAAGACACTAAGTAGGATTTCTTTGAGGAATTGGCTTCGAAACGTGCCTCCTCCAACGCCTTGAACCTCTATGCCTCTATGTGAACTGTAAGCAGAAACTCTTCCTCCACCCCTCAATGTGCTCTTGAAGCGGATGGTCTCTCATCTAAACGCCGCTTACTACGAGGCACATCTGTATACTTATCAAGCATACCAAGCGCTATGCATGACCCTAGACTCGGAGGAAACTCTTGTACCGAAAGCCAACTTCCGCTTTAGGGCGAAGCACGAATTCCTCGCAACGCCCGCGCCAGTCGCACGAAGCGCATCAAGCGCAAGTGGCCTCAGGTTCAGGAGGTATCTCCCAGGTAGCCCTCAATGTTTTAAAGCTCTGAGCTAACCCTGCAGCATAGGGGCCTTTCGCCTTTCTTCGGGCGATAATTGATCACGTGCGGAGCTGCCATCCAGAAATCAGGAAAGCAAGGATACCACTGGGATAAGGGGCATTGTAGACAAGTGCCAATCAACATGGCATTGCGATGCAACGCGGGGATCCTTGTGATTGTGACAGTTTGAAGGGTGGAGCTCTATGTTCCAGGCCTCTCCCATGCGCCTTGGAGGGTGGAAGGTGAGGATTTAGGAGAGCCACCTTCGCAGAATCACACCATATACGACTTTTGAAACCTTCGACAGGCTTTCAACTTAGAACTCTGCAGCGTCAGGCTGCTGATGTCCGAGTCAGCGTAGCGCCCGTCAGAAGTGAGTTGGTCAACCACATCGGCAATGATCTCCTCGATGAAGGGGACTGGAATTTACAAGGAAAGTATGGGTACACTGCTGACCTTCAGTTCATGAGGCAATCATCCAATTGGGCCGTGGACAACCGTCAGGGCCATTTGGATTTTAGTCAACTTGCAGTAAACGTCCGCGCGGCTCCTTCTAGGGTACAAGCATGGCCCCGAAACCACGAAACCCTGACAAGCCAGCCCGCACCAAAGGACCTCCGTCAGCCAAGGGTCGCCAACACTTAGCATTACAATCGAGAAATCGAAGATGTTCCAAAGCCTGTCGCTTCCTTGAAAGAATCCTGAGCTCAGGACTCTGCTGCCCTGCTTATGCTCAGCGTTTTGTGGGCGTAGGTGGGCGGATCTAAGTGAGGTGCTGGCTTTCGCGTCTTGCGGGTCCAGAAGACGGGGATAGTCACCAGGAATGGAGGATCGGCCAGAAATTCACCCAAAAAGAGGGGACCCTCAAGATGTTTCGTAGAAGCAAGGTAGCAGGGTTCTTGCCATCTTGCAGTATGCGGTGCCTACTGTTTGCCCGAGGTTCCCTTTTGGCTTCAAGAAGAGATCGGTGGGCATACGTGCCGACAGTGGCCGGCATTTAGCATCACCAAAGCCTTAATAGCCGAAACCCTATAGGCGATACATTCGACGCTCAAGGGGCCGATGGGGTGAAGAGGTCAGGGCTT
Source organism: Symbiodinium natans (assembly GCA_905221605.1). NCBI lineage: Eukaryota > Dinophyceae > Suessiales > Symbiodiniaceae > Symbiodinium > Symbiodinium natans. The sequence goes on along the minus strand of CAJNDS010002078.1, from coordinate 666,084 downwards.
AACTCAGTTTGGGATTCAGGGTTTGGGGTCGTAGGGTCTTCGGCCTGGGCTTCTATAGGTGAAGGGCGTTGCCTTGAAGAGTGAATGGGGGCACGGTGAGACGACTCTGGTGGGCTGTCAAAGCCACCTTTGCACGTGTATGCCGCGAACTTTAAAGCGATCTCGACAACGAACAACGCCACAATGATCATGTTGAGTACCTTGGCTGAGCTCAATCCTGGAGCACGGAAGAGCTCATCGAAGGAGCCGCGGGTCGTGAAACACAGCAAGTACGTCTGTGTGACCCGACAGGTTTGACTGTGCAAATACATTGTGGCGTGGAGGCTGCCCAGAAAAGGCGCAGTAGCAGGTATGCTGCATTGGAGCGAACCCAATGCACTCCTACATCCTCAGCCTACAAAAACGTCTCACCCTCTCGATCCTCTCGACTGAGACCAACTGTCCACACAGGGCGCGTAGAAGCCGTGCAGCCGCTCGTCGGAAGGAAGGCTGGCAGAGGCATCCACCTTTTCAAAATGAGAGGCAGTTTTTTGTGTGAAGCCTTCGTGGAGTTTGCTGGAAGCTCTTTGCTTCGCTGGCTTGCGCGTGCTGCTGCTGGTGCTACTGCCGAAGAAAACGGTCGACCATGGACCTATACCAATTCTCGTAGCAGCTATCGCAAGACGTTTCGCCGGAAGGGTTACAGTCGCTCTCACGATACTGTAAGCATCGCAGTCAAGTTGCCAGCGCAGTCGGAAGGACAAAGCGACAGCGTAAGATTCTTTCATTTTGCGGCTTGAAGTGTTGCTCGAAGATCTCCTTGTCCGTAGACTTACAAGTACTGGTTTGAAGGGTACTCTTACAGCACAAGAGGTGCGAACCCCACGAAGATCCAGATGCACCCGACCTCGGCCCCCAGCAGCACCAGATTGAGGAAAATCCTGAGCTCTCTCTGCAGGTTGCAAACTCTTGTCGAATTATGGCTATGCGTCGTGGCCGCCATCTATCCCGACACAGACCCACCAAGTGAGAGGCTGAATTCACAGGATGAGCTGCAAGAAGGCGGTGGCGATGACAAAGGCTTTGGACGAGACAATCCTGGCCAATGACACGCGCAAAAGGGCCTGTGTTTTGAGCTTGGCCTGGCCTTACGAACTTCCAAGGTGCTGCTTGTATCATAACAGTCATCCCTTCCAAACCTTGATATTGCCCGCCCTACAATGCTCAGAAAAGGCATGCGCAAATGATCGAAACCCTGCATCACCCGCGTGCGCGTGCAACGTTGATAATTTGATGAGGGGCGTGGGGAACTCGATTGCTAACAGTCGCGTACCTGTCATGGGGCTTACATACTAAGCATTGCAGAATACTGGAGATCCTGAAAGGCATCACAAGCACTAAGCAGCCCTAGAACCAAACGCCTGCTAGAGTCGAGAGCTCAGGCCTATAGGCCAAGTTGTTTTTAAGGTTTAGGGTTCAGGGGTGTAGGGATGAGGGTTGGCTTGGGGCTTAGGGGCCTGCCCCCCCCCCCCCCCCTCCCCACCCCCTCCCCCTTGCCTGCCAGCCCACACGCTTCCGCTCCTCGGATTTAGTGCTGGTTCTTAGTGGGGAATGTCTATCCTACAGTTCTGGGCACTCGAAGTATATCAGCCCCTCTTCTCAACTTTTATAGCACTTGCTAACCGCAAGCCCCAGATCAAAGCCATTGTGGAGAACGGCACGTACATGCGGAGTGATGCAGGATCCTGTAAGTATGATGGCTTAACTGGGGTCCCTTTCTCTACGGTTTGGCTCTGAGAAAAACACGAGGCGGGTGCCATGTGGGAGTTGTCGTGCAGTCAGCAATAAAGCTCGAAGGAATGAAGAGTGGCCTCGATGTCTGAGTGCGGCCTTGACTTGTGAGATTCAAGCTGGCAGTTGTGATTCAGGTACAGATTCAACCTGTGCTACATCAGGAGCACAAAGATCTCGGAAAAAATGAGATCGCCCTGCGGCGTCGCTTACATTGATTCACGCAGGGCAGGGGACTCAGTGCCTCAACTTGTCATCTGAGTGGCCTGCTGCTTACATTGTGAGTCTGCGTGCAGATCTACATGTCGGGGGATGTAGCTGTTGACAGCGATGCATGACCATCCATTCCCACATCCCCACTTCCTAAACTCGTGATTCTTATACACCCGCAATCCCTCGACATCGCAAACCCTTCACCTGGATCCCTGTCTCCCCAAACCCCAAACGCTTGAGTCAAGCCGCATCTGTGAGGAACTCTGCTTGGCAAAAAAGCCGGAGAACTGGGCACGGGTCCGCATGCGGAGGTTCAGGGGTGTTGAAGGCTCATACAGGGGTTTAAGGGGCGCCGGAGAAATCATGCTGAACACTTTTGTTGTTTGGTGTAAGCAATAGGAGTTACAGAGTACACCCCCCAATACAGACCCTGATTGGGAGTTCGGGGGACGTTTTTGTACTCGGGGTGTGCGGCCCTATACCCTCAAATCAGGGTACTACAGTGTTCGGAACCGGCAAAGATAGACATGGTTGCCGAGGCCCAGCACATTACAAGTTTGTGTGCTGCAGCAAGCTACTGGCATGTGTTTTCCTAGGTGCGCACAGCGAGGCCGGGTGCAGGAAATTCCAAAGTGATGGATGAAGGAGCTGAGAAGTGCTGTGCGGGATCTGATCCTGGGTGTTACTCAGTTACCCCGTCTCCTTTCGCCACTCCCGTCCATGTTTTTCAAGGCCTTCGTACCATCATTAGACACATGACTCCCGGATCGCAAGCATGCCACAAAGTGCTGCTAACAAATGTTTGATGCAGCATGCAGCTCTTGAAAAAAGGAACCTGAGTAGAATCATTCGGGACTCCCATCGGAGCTATAGGCCTGCACCCGCTCTTGCATGGACCATGACTTGTCCAAGTCGCAGCAATAATTGGGGCTGTTAACGGGCTTAAGTGGCTGGTTCTTAGTAGGGAATGAGGGAACTAGGGCCCTATCTAATCCCTCAAAGGGTATACACAGGGCCCCGTTCCCTCATACCCTACTAAGGGTTTGGCATTGTGGGGCTCCATACGAGTGAGGCCGAGCCATGGGGTCTTGGGGAGGGGCCTGACCTCAAGTATTTGCAGCCCCTGCCTTCGCCTTCATGTCAAAGAGGTCGGCTTCGCCACTCTTGCTCGCTCTCTTCGGGTACCTAAGTCCCAGGGCCAGTTGGGGGGGGGGGGAGGGGGTTAGTAAGCAGCTTAGCACATCCGGGATGCTGTCCTGGCCAAGACAAGACGTGTTCCCACATTATAAGAATCTGTAGAAGCAGGGTTTCGATGGACCTGGTCCTTAGGATCCAAGTCCCTTCATCCGCTGTTCCATGTAAACCCTACAGCGGACTGAGTGTCTTGACTCCGTAGATCCCAAGATATAGACTGGCGTAGGCTGCAGGCTTCTTGGGGCTTCGGGCTCAAGAAACTTCCAAGATGTTAGTAACGTTAGAGCCTTGGCTTGCGAAGGATCCTACAAGTAGGGTTTAGATTAGAGCAACATGTCCACTCGTCTTCGGCGGAACGTGCCTTTCGTTTCCGCCTGTCAAGACGAAGAAAGGCAGATTCAGTGCTCCCCGAGGCCCCAAAATCAAAAATCACCTCCGCTGACGTGGAAGAGGCACGTTTGAGGCAGCTCGACCTCCCGACCTGAGGCAAGAACTTTAGGCTCAAGGGGCTTAGGATGGTTGAGGATGATTTAGGGTTAAGGGTTAAAGGTTTAGGAGAATTTCGGGTTTAGGATCATTTAGGGTTTAAAGGGTCGATGGCTTGGGTTTGCTTTGGACACTCTGAAAGTTACCGACCAGGGTTGTGGGAGGGCGGGGTCGCTTTTATTGAAGCTTCGCCTTCTATGCCCAACGAAAGGGGTGCGGAACTGGGGTCCTGAGATCTGCCGACGAACAAGAGCGCTGGTTCCCTGCGTGCCTTAAAGATGAAGGGCATGTTGTATGTGACTCGTGCTCTCACCGGGAGGCGATTCAGGACTCAAGGAATAAGGGCTTTGCGGTGCAGGGAAAAACCAAATCATCCCCCACTCAGGGTTTCGAAGAACCTTTGTGACCCACGTCTGCCGCGCTCAGCACCCTGAAGCTGAAATGCCAGGCGGCCGGGGGGAACAAGCAGTCCTGTCCAAGCTGATGGCTGTTTTGGGGCTTCATCAACTCGAGCCCCACTGCAGTTGAACTAACAACGCAACCCTTGAGCCACAGAACTTATCCCAAGTTTGCAGAACCCATGCTGTCTAGCGCATGGTGGCCACCGACCATTCACTTCCCCAGCCCTCTGTACGCCTGATCCTTCCCGAAACGTCGCCCCCGCCCCCCCCCCCCCGCTCCCAAGGAGGAGTATAGTGACATGTATGGGGATTAGACAGGGTCTTCCCTGCGTTGCCTGTCGATACGTGCGCACCACTAATTGCTCACACAAGAAGCCACTAAGCCCAAACCTCAATATCCATAAAGTTTTTTCGCTCTCGTTCAATAGATTCAAAGCCGCGTGCGGATCCTCCTCTGGAGCTTGCGGTGGTGCCGATGGAGGAAGACAAGTGAGGACCAGGAGCCCTCATGAAGCGGCTTGCCTCCAGAACTCCAGTGCTTCGGGGTGTGGTTCGGACAAAGGTCCGGCCAGGGAGGGGTTTTGGTTGCTGGGAGGGGTTTTGGTTGCTGGGAGGGGAAGTGTTGATGCTGAACGGCCGGTAAACCCCCCGTAGGCCATAGAGGGTTGAAGAAACTTGCTGAGTTGTCCGAAAAACCCGAACCCGTGATTCGCATGAAATCCACAAGCCTCCACAACCCACATGTGCAGACCCCTCTCCAGAGGTCCCAAATGCAGCAAATGTTGCTACCAAGGGTCCGATTTTTCCATATCCCGATGTAACTCTGTACTCAGAACGAACCGTTTGGTTGTTTACCCAACCCCCAAAGGCCCCAACGCCTGCTTTAAAACCTAAACACTGAAATCCTAAACCCCCCGCCCCAAAGTCCCCCCCCCCCCCCACCAAACTAATTAACCCATGCCTGGTCCAAATCCATGGATTGCGCCATGGACCCGTCATTTCTCGGGTTTGACCTCCGGCGGGCCGTCCAGATGCAGTAGGGACCCTGAACCACTACACGACAAAGAAACCAAGACTCTGAAGTTCAGGGTGTCCTGTATTCTGGAAGCAGGGGACAATTCCAAACCCCACAGCATCAACAAAACCACTGTCGGATTGAAGGCGTTTTGCAATGTTGCTGGTACCGGCGCTGCTCCAAGCGCCGCTCAGCACCCCTCGAACCGATTGGAAAAAACACATTTCTCACGAGCCTATAAAGCCCTCCATCTCTTGATTGAGAACCCGTCCAATACATCCTACAAGCCTGACCTTGGCCCTAAATTCGAAGCCTGGATCCCCCGGCAAGGAAGAAACAAACTCCAACGCATCCACCAAGATGTGCGGGCATGTGGCTGCAACCGGCAGACCCTGACTGCGGCCAGCTCTTGCACCTGCGGCACACGTATCTATCTCAGATCCGCGGCTTAGGATGTGCGGAACGAAGCCTCAATATCTCAGCAGAATGGACAGAATGGGGTCCGCCGAATATTCGGCAGGCTGTAGTGATTCAAGCATGCTTGTTCTGCCCTTGCTTATGAAGTAGTCACTACGTGTCCAGCGTGAAGGGATTCAAAGTACAAAATAACTCTCGTCACACATGATGTTTTTGCAGTCCTTCGCTGGTCATGGGTGCTCGCACTGGAACGACCCCCATAGAATACTGTTGCAATTTTGTGGTGGATGTGCTGAGCACAGCTAGTGCCGGGCTACAAAGCCTGTCAGGCTGACTTCGCCGCGTGAAACTGAAAGTGAAAGTTCACCACCCAGTAGGATGAGGTTTCCGGCTCGTAGCGGTGCTTTGAAGATGAGCTGAGCGCGGCCATCGGGGGAATTGGCAAGTTCCGTTCGGTGACGTCCAGTGGAGGCGGCCCACTGGTTTGCCGCCGGTGCGCTGGTGCTTCGGCCAAGTATCTCTTGTCCTTTCTCTGAGCTGGCGCTGCCGATATCTCTGTCAGAGATGGCAGTGGCTGTCTTGACAAGTGACCAAATCCAACCCCGCCTTTTCTGGCTTGCGAGGGCAGGCTCGTGGAGACGCGGGTGGGGCAGACCAGCTCGGATGGAAAGAGACATGACATGTGGAACTGTAGCCACGCAGCACCTTTGGGTGCATGAGCACACTATGAGCACACATTCCATCACGACATGTTGCAAACGCTATCCAAGCACGAGTCCCTGAGCTGCGTAGATCCATATAGATCTCAATCATCAACTAGAACATGGCGAAGAGCGTCACGCCTTAAACAAGTGCTTCTCCGATTCGGGGTGGAGAACGGCAGGCCACATATCCAAGGGCTCATGCTCCCTATGCATCAGCCACAGAGAAAACCGGGATACACATGGCAATTTCCAGCGAAATGCGACCTATTGGTATTTTCCTGCAAAACCACATGCTTGAATGTGCATCAAAAATCCAGCGAAGAACCCGGCGGAATCCATTACAAAACCCAGCGAAACCTGTAAATTGCTTCCCCTGCAACCAACTGTAACTTAACACGTAAAAGCCCTTAAGCGGAACAACAAAAAGACACAAACCCCCAACCTGGGCCCACTGGGCCCGAACGAAATTCTCAAGCCTGAAGCAGAACCCGGGACCCCAGGACCTGCTGAGTCAAGTCCACCAAGAGCTCCTTGTGCTTCGAAAACCTTAAATCTGGACAGCCAGAGAGCAAGCTGAAGACACTGGCTGCTAGCAAACTGCAGGGTTCTGCACCGCCGATGGTGGCATCCACAGCAAGGGTTTTTTAAACTTTCAACCCTAAACCCTGAACCCTAAACCCCAAACCCTAAACCCCAAACCCCAAACCCTAAACAACTCCAGGGCCTGCAGACAAGGTGCTGTGAATTGATCTCGCTGCGGAAATCACGGAGGGAGTCGCTGAGCTGACGGCAGGGACCCCAGAGGCCCCCTCTGCCATGACATGTTCCAACTTTAGGGTTTAAGGTTTATTAGGGTTTAAGGTTTCTTACTGGGAAATTTTGATCACCACAGCATCTGCATTCTCTTTCTTTTCGGGTTGAGTACAACGATGGCGCGATTGCAGAATCGGACACTCAAGAACAAAACGCACACCATAGAGTCATCATGAAGGTTAAGCCCCTGCACCCCCGTGCACCTCTTGCAAGGTGGCGGCGCTGTCCACGGTGGGTTCCCAGGATCTCTCCGAGGGCAACCTTGTAGAGAATTATATAGGGCACCATCCACCGATCCTCTTGTTAAACCCCTCAACTGCCAAAACCCTAAGTAAACCCTGATGCTTTATCAGAACAGCTTTTGGACTTATCAGGGCCTGGGCGGAAGGCTGTTGGACAAGTTTCTTGGGCAGATGTCGCCAGGCCCTGGGTCTTATAAGGCTTCTCCCCAAGGGCGGCGACCGATCTGCTGCATGCGATTTATGTACCTGGGGGAGGGGGGGGGGGGCAGGGGCTCTGCGGTGTAGAGCCCAGAGGGCCGCTCCAATCGCTCTTTTCGATGATCCTTGCCTGCTTGTACCTGCTGGTACCTGCTTAAGTACATGCTTGTATCATGGTCGTGGTCCCAGGAAAACCACGGCGCAGATCTGGGCAGCAGCAGTGGCCAGGTACGGTGCTGCGGTTGTCTCTCTTTTTGTTCGCGTGCGTGTGTAGTTTTGTGTGGGGTATGTATATTTGCTAAAAGGAGAGTCTGGATATTAGATGCAAAGGTAGATAGCCACAGACGGAGAAATAGGTGGAGCAGGCAGCGGGAGCGCCGGGGGTCGGGGGCACATCATGCCGGCAGACATAAAAATATACATCCTCGGACATGTACAGGGCATGTGTGCGATCATACAGTGGGATGATGTGCGCGTATGTCTGTCCCTTCATCCCTCTGGCTATGAATGCACGCCGACCACTTTCTGATGTTAAAACCGCAGACGCGCCATGGACCCCTGTAATTACCGTGTAATCCTGTAAACTTTTAAACCTCTGTCAAGGTGCTCCACCGGCTTCAAAGACTCGGCAGGATGCTGAGCGGACATGGCTTTAAACATATGAAGATCTTCGCAGGCTTCGCTTGAGCCCTCTGCCACCGGATCGTATAAGATTGCAAGCACACGCAAGCTTGCACAGGCCTAACTGCAAGAATTGTGTATCTACACGACACCAGATGCATCCAAACCTACGTGAACCCATGCGGGAATGCGGGAATGCAGGTGAGCCTGCGCACGAATGATTCAAGACAGTCCAGCCGATCCTTCTGTTCTTCACACACGGAAAGAGGGGGCGAGCTTCCGCGATTCGCGGGTTCCGAGTGGAGAGATAACTGCCGTCTAAGGCTAAGGCGAACTTGAGGTTTAATAGGTTTTGGACCATGACATGCCATTGAAAGGTTTGCATGTCGCAGGATCGTGTATACCAGCAGCGTGGGTGAGGATGAGATGCTGGCTGTCTTGGACAACCGTGCGGCTGCACACCGGCGGTTTAAAGTTTCCGGTTGTTGGCGTGCGACCCGAACGTGTGGGAGGCCTCCTTTTTGGTCGCCGAATTAAGGAGGCTAAATCCTTGGCACAGGCCAAGTTCCGACAAAGCGAAGTAGTATACACAACGAATGCCCATAGTTGCTTACACACATGCCATTCACAAAAGGTTTGGGTTCAGGGTCCGCTTTGCGCGTCATCGACCCGACTTCCATGCACTCTGCACCGGGAAGGAAAAGCTGCCGCTTGAAGAAAAAGATGCGTCGCAGACCATTGACCCTATAGCTAAAAGACTTATAAGCCTTGCTTCAAACAACACCCCCCAGCTAAGAGGCACTTGACAAAAATAAAAAGGCCTGCACCTGCTTCCTTGTTTCAGAGATCCGGTCCCTATGCCTTACTTATACCTTGTAGCCCCGAAGAAGAAAAACAGATGACAGCCAGGGATGCCTAAACACCCTAAGCAACTGTAAAGAGAACTTCTGAAAACCACTACCCAACTAGCGACAGGGCTTCCCTGATGCCCAGGCCGAGGGCTACTGATGGATAGTGCATGGTGTGCTGCTGCCGTCTTCTCGGCGCAGGCGAATCATCAGACTGCTCTTCTTCCGACCTGACAGCTCAGAACTCAAATTGGCCATCCTTCCTAAAAACCCCAAGCTTTGCCCTTCTCAAGACCCTGCAACTCACTCATTGCGAGGGGAGCGCAGTGCACTTGCCCATTTGTGTCGACATATTGTATCCTGAGATATTGATATATAGACATTGTCAAACTTAGGCAGAAGCACCTAAAAATATAAACCTTGGCTCGGATAAGCCGGAATATGGGAAGGTGGGGAGAGCTCCAACCCGCAGCATCCCCCGAAGTCGGATTTCTGAGGCTAACACAGGGTTCAGGGTTTAGGGTTTAGGGGTGTTTAGGGTTTAGGGTGGTCTGGGCATACAGCGCAACAACCTCAAAAACCCCGGGCGAAGACCCTTGATCAGCACAAGCCCAGACTCCCAAACTCAGCCGGAAATCATGTACTAAATCCCCAGAACCCCGGCTACTATGAGTCCCCAAAGTCATAAAGAAAGCCGACTCTGTAGGTCCCAGGCATTCCTCCAAAAGGCCATCAGACTGGCCAAAGGTGCTGTTCACTTGAACAATGCGATCCCCCACCTGGGTGCGGAACACTGGGCGTCGGGTTCAGTGTTTGGTGGACTGGAAGAGGGGCCATCTGTGCAAATTGCGAAAACCTGAATCTCCTGCACAGCTCGCAAGGAGGTTCGACTTGGGTCCTGCGAACGACTTCAGGGGGTTTTGGGTTCGTGGTCCGGAGACTCTGGCCAATTTTTGCCAGGTTGCTCGGACTGAGCTCGCCAGAGAACTGATATGATTCCATTCCTCGTCAACTCAATGCTGAAGGGTCTTGCTCTTGAAGAGACGACAAGTTCCTCCACAAAAAACCTTCGGACCTCCCTCAGTGTCTTCAGAACCAGAAGCAGGCTCTTACCCAGACTCTGCCTGCATATGCCTCCACGCCAGTATTCTGGATACTTTGGGGTCCAAGTAGGGTTCGTAGCGTCCGGGAAAAATCCCTCAGTCAAAGCGGGACCACACCCTGAAACACATTCCAAACTTCGATTCACCAAACTTATCTGGACCAATAGTGGTCTTCGAGGGGGCGGGTGCCTTGCTTAGTGGTTCGGATCCCACCAGTTGAAGAATACTACATAGGGAAGTGCAATGGAAGCAGTTTTTCACAGGACGTCGTAGAGGGAACCACTAAACCCCCAGACCCTAAACAGGCCTGCACCAGACCCCGGCCAATCGAAGTTACCTGCGCTGCGGAGATGTGGTCAAGGAACACAGCTCAGCCTAAACGGATCCATCAAACACGGCATGGTTCAAAGCTGACACGCTCCATCTTCCAGCATATATTGTTATATATGATTATATATGTGTAGATCCCAAACAGTGGTGGAGCGGAAGTGCGATTGTGCGAACAAGAAATGCGCACCGCGCGAAGGTGATAATGTCACACTACATCGCTAAAATGCGAGCAGGGCGCGAGCACTGTGGCCTGCATGGTGCCTGAAAGTTAAGATCGCGATATGACATCGAGCGGGCGGACCCCCCCCCCCCCTTCGCCCTGTGGGACCCCCCCCCCCCCAGTCTCAGAATTTGGCTGTTTTTTGGGGGGACCCCCCCCTGGGCATTTTTTGAGAACTCCCGGACCTTCCTTCCTAGAGCCTGGGCACCCTTGCTTTCCTGGCACCCCCTGCCGAGGCGGCGCGCGCAAGCGTTTACAACTATACAACCTTCTGGATGCCCACACAGGGTGTGGACGACGCGTGAGGGCAGAGGCGAATCGGAGGCACCCAACTTCCCTGAAGCGGGGGGCCATTTACTGCAAGGGTTTTTTTGCGTATCCTAAGGGGTCCCTAGAAGGAAGCCGCTCCATCATGGGGGCACTGACCCTGCACATTCGAGCTCTGAAGCCCTAAAGCCCGACGCTTGACCGGCGTTTGAAGCTTCTTTCGTTCATGTTTGCCTCACTTGGGTGCTCCTCGAGCCAGCCGCGGCCGAGGCGGCCCACATAGGGACAAACAACTTCTGTGGAAGCCTTTGAAAGCCTCTGCCACCAATATTGTTTTGACTCAGGGTTCTTGTTGGTGGAAAGTTGAAATGGCACAAAAACTATACTCCACAACTTCTGCACCCACAAAATCCCAATTCGTAACGCTAAACCATAAAACCCCTCTCCCGGCATGTTAAGCCCATTCAGCCGCAAACGTTTGCCCTACCTGGAGGCATCCGTCCGGGAGGGCAGTGACGTCTAATCCGAGCTTGGCGCCTCCAGACACGGTTGAGGGTGTAGGGGGGTTGGGGGCACGGCACAACCTCGAATCAACATGAAACCTTCAAACGAAGTACCTGATACCTTACGAAATACGACATGGGAGTTTTCAAAATGAAGGTCCCCCTCTACCCATACTGAAAAATCAACGAGGACACACCTGAAGCACGTTCGGCAATACCTCAGACTTCGGGTTTGTGTTTAGGGGCCCAGGGAAGCCTTGATTGATCCCAAGACATGACATGGAGGCTATAGTGAGCACTGTCAGCTGGTCAGCTAATTCTGGCCGGCTTCTCAGTATGACCCTCAACCCTTAGGCAACACATCAATGAGACTCAGGGTAGCAAGATGACTTGCTTACCCCGACTCCTTAATACGGAACTTGTCCGTGTGACTTTGACATGACCGTACCACGGAGTAGCGGAGCAGGCACTTCAAGTCCATTTAAATTTGACATGGCATGCAGGGCGGAGCAATTTTTATGCGCCGTTTTAAAAGAATACTGCTCATTAGCTCCGGCAGAGTCTGTCATGGAGTGGGTCGAGAGTCGTCCTTCCGCAATGATTAGGTTAACAAATGCAAGTCATAGGAACATGTTTTTTGTTTCAAATTGGGGGGCGGGGGATCGAGGAACCAAACAATTAGCCCCTAAACCCTGCAGATTCTCTTAAGGATGAGAAAGCCCTCAAGCCTCTGAGTCCTCAAAGCCCCCTACCCTAAACCGTGAGATGTAAACCATAGACCCTGAAACTCTAAACCCCAAAGCCTATCTGATCTCGCAAGAACCTCTCCGATCTCGCGTCCGCCTCTGCCCTTCTCGAGGAAGACGTAGAACTCCACTTCGGTGGTGCCCTCCTGAAGACGGTTGAAGACCCTTGAGGGCTCTTAGGAGGGTCCAAGGGCTTTTTACTTCATGTTAACTTGGCATTTATCACCCCCCCTTCCCCCGCAATTTACAACACCCAACTCGCTCCATTCTCAGCCATCAGCCACGCTTAATGGAGGAAAAAAACAAATCCCAAGGAAGGGAATTTGGTTCCGGGTTCCCTTTCTTAGAAGAGGCCAGGCCAGCCCTTTCCCCCCCTAACAAGACCACAAACCATAGCCGCCACAGCCCCTTTTTCAGCCGCTAGTGAGATAGAATCAATCCGAGGGGACGCTACAGCAGAGGTCCACAGGATTCGTCCGAAGCTTTCGCAGCTGCTTTTGAGGCATCATAGGGTTTATAGGGTTTAGGGTTAGAAAGTTGAGGGTGCAAATTCGGAACCCACGCTGCGGCACCTCCTTTGCAATGAGCTGCAAGCCGTCGCGCGCAACCTGGCGCAAACCGTACCATCTGCAGTCAAAGCCCTATCTTGGCCTAATTCTGTAGCTTCGAAAACTCTGCATCGAGCCAAGGGTTCCTTGATGAAAGGAAACATTATTATCATCACGACTAGTTTCTTATTATTATTCTTTGTCTGATTACAATTGTTGGGGGAGGAGGCAAGGAGACTTTCTCGTTCAGAATAAACCTCAGTCGATACAAGGCCCACACATATTGTAGGCCCTGAACCCCAAACCCCAAGACCTAAGCCCTGAACATGTTGCCCCAAATCCCAAAATCCGCCAACCCTCTAGATTCGCGCACACAAAACAAAGAGCTGATGACGGCTCTTCTTTAACTAGGGGTCCCTTAGAGATACCTCGTTGTGTCGGGGTCCCCACCCTCAACCCCACAAGCCCTACACCGCTCCCCCCCTGCTATTGGGGGCTTCCATGGGCCCTACGGCCCTGGAGGTAACCCTAAACCCTAAACCCTAAGCCCCCAAAATCACGAGAGACCAACCTCTCGGAGGCCGATGTTGAAGAAAGCGACGCGCACCTGGACGAAGCCGGTGCCGATCTTGGGATTTTCTTAAGGCTTGCAGGGTTGGGGGGGCTCAACGAGGGGTGTGGGGATTTTACGCGTCTGCGCTCTGCGTTCTTGCCCCACGGTCTTTGGTATCCCCCTACTCCACCACCCTAAACCCTAAACCCACCACGAACCACAGGCGGAAGAGGGGAAGACTATGAATACTAAACCCTGAATCATCAACCCAATCCTGCACCCTAAAGTTTCCTAAAGGCTAACACCAACCCACCATGAATGACGGGGCGAGAAAGGGGAAACCCTAAACCCTACCCAACCCTCTAAACCCTAAAGCCCCCTAGATCCACCTTGAACCACCTTGAACCACGCGGCGGACGGAAAATTCCTAAACCCTCCCCTCGGGCGCAATGAAAACGTGTCGGCCCGACTTGCCCAGAAAATGTTTCACTCCAACATTGCGTTAGGTTGGCTTGCCGTTAAGGTGCTTGCCGTTAAGGTAAGTCCATTAAGTTTGGGTCAGGGTGAGAGATAATCAGGGTTGATTGTGGTGGGTGCTTTCGGCAAATCCTAAACTGGGGTTCTAATGAAGGAACACGAGGACCGAGGTCAGACCAGACCCAATGCCAGAACAAACAGGAGTAACAGGAGAATTAGTCTTCTGCTTCCTAAACCCAACAAGAACCTCATTTGGTTAACATATGACCTTCACGATCTGAGCGCCAGGGCCGTCTGAGGAGACCCGGTAGCTTGGGCAGCGCAGACGACGCCCTGACAGGCCAAAGGCCGGGCAAACCATTCGGGCTTCGGGCTTCGGGTTTGGGGATATTAGGGTCTGACGGTTTGGGGTTTAGGGTTTAGGGTTGGGGGCTTTTGCCGAGGGACAACGCCCGCAACTGAAGGTGCATACACGCATGAGAGAAGGCTGTGTGGCAGCGGGCAGCCTACTATTTGCAAAGGCCGTTCCAAAGCGCTCGAAGAAATCCTATGCCGACGACAGGTCCCGTAACCCTTAACCCCAGCCCAACCACCAACTTTATTGATTTACTACCCTGTAGGGTCGGGTGGGTGCTTTGCAGGGTCCACTTGATCTGAAGAAGAAGGCGACAGACTGCGACCCTGCCCCGCCTTTGCTCCTAGAGATTGGGACTGTACCATCTCCTGTGTTCAGGGTGCAGGGTTTTAGAGTTGAGGATTCGGGGTGTTGTCCTGCTGGGTGTTAGGGTGTTGAGGGTTCTGGCCTACACTTGCAAGCATTAAATACAACACAACAAGAATTTACACTACCCACCCTACGGACGTAATGCGCCCATGATTGGCATCATTTGCCGCAATGGCCCATGACCCTAGTCCGTACGAAAGTCTATTTGGGCCACCACAAACCCTTCATCCCAAAGTGACCCCCCGACCTCTCAACCCTGAACCTACGCTTGAAGCCGACAAACCTTCAGGGGTGTCCCTAGGACTCCAGTTTACCCGTGTGCACTTCCATGCGAATTGAATGATTGTAGATGAACAGTATAGGGTTTAGTGTCAGATCAGGGTTTAGTTAGGGTTCAGAGTTGAGTTTAGGACACAGAGCTCATGCGATCTACTGCAAGGCGGTCCCCGACTCCGAACTCCATGGGAATCGGGGCATCGCACGGGCACAGGTCCGTGCTGCGGCACATAAGGACGGTGCCTTGCACACGGGGGAAATCCCATTCTTAAACCAACCCACAAGCCCCAGGGAATGAACAAAACTGAACAACCACTGAAGCCCTGGATGTTGGAGCATGTCTTTGATCTGTTGCCTCCCTCCCCCCCCCCCCTCCGGAACAGTCTTCACGCGATCACTCCCTCAGCAGCGACATGCCCAGGCACGGTAGCCAGCAAGTGTTGATAAAGGCGAGTCACACGAAAAATTGAGGAAGACTTGTCCCTTTAGCGGAGCCCTCCAGACACCCCCAGTCCTGAAATCCTGAACAGCCAGAAAACTTGCCTTTGTAGAGGGCCCGGCCAGAGTGGTTGCAGGGGGCGGCGAAATCGGATCCAAGGATTCTTTTGGGACTCGGTTTAGGGTTTAGGGTTTGAGGGTTGAGGGCTGGCATCTAGGAAGACCTTTCGCTAGTTGCGGAGACCCCCAAGAAAGAACCTCGAAACACAACCAACCTCAAGTGACTCAAGTGGAGCCAAACCCATGAGCCCCTTGAGTCGCTGTGTACCATTGGCTAGGCCGCTAGGCTCAACCTAAACCCTCGACAAAGCCAAAGGTTCTGCCGAGCTGCCGTCATCCAGCCTAACCTTCCACCGCATCATGCTGCCATACCTGGAGTGCACGAAGCTGCGCATGCTGCTTCTCTGTGCTATGCTGGATGGGAGGGGGGGGGGGGGTGGCAGTGAGCGCCTGCACGAGGTGACACACACACACACAAACCCCAAATAGCCCCAAGCAACCACCATGTTGCGCAAAAGATGACCCTGATGCCACAAGGATTCGAGC
Organism: Symbiodinium natans; assembly: GCA_905221605.1. Lineage (NCBI taxonomy): Eukaryota > Dinophyceae > Suessiales > Symbiodiniaceae > Symbiodinium > Symbiodinium natans. Next base: position 650,371 of record CAJNDS010002078.1, on the reverse strand, counting down.
CACCAGGAAGCGTCCCCGTTTGTTTAGTTTATCTGGGGGCTTTTGGACTTGACCCCAAAGACCTTCAAACTCCTAAACCCCAGACTCTGAAACTTAAACCCCCCAACTCTAAACCCTAGACCGTGCCGAAAACCGCAGGGTTTCGAGGCCAGGCTTGGGGCTTCATTCTCTCCGTCGAGGCGCCACTGGACGGTTTTCCCAAGCTTTCCCTTCGCCTGCGACAAGGCACGGAAGCAAAACCCTGGCGGCTTCGTTGGGTTTAGGGGTTGAGGCTTTGGGGGTTTAGGCGCCAAGGTGCTCTGAACTTAATCCTGTAAACTAAGAAACCCTCGCCCTGGCCCAGCAGGAAATGCAAATTCTTAGAGCCGCCAAGCTGTGTTGTCGTGCTTCTAGGGCCTAGTATGCCAAGAACAGAGCCCCAGGCCCCTCTTCGGGAAAAAACAAAGGGGGTGTGGTTCAAGGGCAATGCAGCCAACGCGCAACTACCACTGAGTCTCAGTTCTCAATGACCACGGCAACAAGACTTACAAGACAAGGCGCCTTGTGAGTGGTCAGAAGAATGAGGACCACATTTTTGGCAAGATTTGGCGACTTCTTCCCATGGAATTGTGACATGTTCTGGCGCCAAATGTCTCCAAGTAGTGTATAATTGAGACTGATAGCTACGGGGCCTTAAACCGTTATCACCGAAACCATCTGACTGTTGCGGCTGGATTCGCACGGTTTCTGTACTTTTTCAAGAGGAGAGCCTGCGGCTGGTCTCGGTGATCGACAAGCTGTATACGAGAGTTCCTTTGCTGTGCAGGATTTCGGGTGGGCTTAGGGCTTCGGGTTTATAGGGTTTAGGGTAGTTCAGGGTATAGGCCTTACAGAACGCAGCTCCGCTCACATGCTCGCGTCAGGCTCCTTGGGATCATGCACATGCGGGTGGCATACTATGGAAAAGCCTCTTGGCAGACAATTGACAATTGAGAGGAGTCCCGCACCTGTATTCAACCCTGCACCCTCACCCCGAAACAAGTTAGATCGAAACACCCTAAACCCTAAACCCTAAACCCTAAACCCTAAACCCTAAACCCTAAACCCTAAACCCTAAACCCCAAAAAACAAAAACCGACGGACTCTGCACGGAGGCGCGCTTTCAGGATGCTGGCAGCACGCTTGAAGATTACCCGCTGCACCTGCCACGGGCAAACGGTTCTTTTTGCAACACGTCTTTATCTTTACCATTATTGCGATTGCTATTATTATTACTACTATTATTATTATGATTATTATTGCTATTCTCTAGCCACGCCGTGAGATCCTTAGGGCAAACGGTGTAGGCAGTAGGGTTAAGGGTCTCAACCCGGTGCCAGCTTGGGAGGTCGGTTTTTAGGGCTGTAGAACAGCAGGCCCTGGGATTTGCTGCCCAGAAACGCAGCCTAAACCCCCAAAGCCCCAAACCATCCAAAGCCTGATGAACCCCAAGGTTATATTCTCAAAATCGCCCAAAAGCAAGGGGTAAAATCAGTCCTTGGAGCCTCAGGGTACTGAAGTATACCCGATGAAGGCCCAGCAAACCCTGACGCAGCCAATCGAGCCCTTCCGTCCTGATGCAGCCAATTGAGCCCTTCCATCCCAGGCCTGGCACTTCCTGCACTCGGCAAGGATTTCGTCGATGGCCCTGAGCCCGTTCACCTGCGTGGCTGCTACACGAACTAGGGCTTCGGTTTCAGGGGCTTGGCCTTCTGAACCCCCAAGCCTGCTTTGTGCTTGTTCTTCTTGCAAAGCCCGTTATCGGAATCTTATGCAACCTGCGAGCCATAAGGAAGTACAGGTTTAAGTTTAAGGTTCAAGGGGTTTCGGTGGGTGAGGGGGATGCGGATAAGGGTCTTCGGATCACCATCCACGTGGCACTATTGTGAAGCTCTTTGGGTAAGCTTGGGCGGTTTGGCAGAAGCATTCTTGCAAAACGAAGTCGCGTGATGCTAGGTCAAGACAACTCTGATAGCGTCGTGTGAATGACAAAGAAGCAAGGTACCTTGTCCCTTCAGAAACCCATCATCACGCTTTCTCTAGGTTGCGAGAGCAAACTCCCACTTCTTGGAAACAATTCACACAAACTGGGCAGGCATGGACTCTTGAATGCCTCGAGGACGTGGTCGCCAAGCGCGACCGCTTCCTCTGAGTGCTCCTGATCTCGATGTGCGGAGCTTGTAAGCTGTGGGAAACGGACCCCGGGGTAACGTCTGCAGTGGGACATAGGACATATAGGTATGTAGGGCCCAGGACAGTTTAGCTGTCAGAGCTCAATGGAAGTTCGGAGTCGTGCCATGAAAGGCACTTCAACTACCACTTCGCCGAGATGGGCCGATGACAAGTGCAATCCACTACATCTGACGGAGAAGCGAGGCATCCGCACATGCATGTGCATTCGTTGCGCAAAGCGAGCGACTGGGTCAAAGCTGCTGCCAAAGCAATCTCAACACACAAAGCCTCAAAATGGCTTCACTAAGACGTTCCCGTGACAGGAGTCGTGCAAGCCGCAACTCACGTTACATTGATCACGTTGTTACAACGTATGGACAAAGCAATACAAAGCATGATTCGACCAGTGTTATCAAGCTCTCTTCGGACCGAGAACTATCCATGCCCGAGCTCAATCTCCGAAGTCCAAGACTTTGCTGGAATGTAAGAACTCTTGCCGGTCATATCCGAAACCAATGTAATGCTGCCTCGCCCCAGCGGGCGATCAAGCCCCCACTGTCAATGGAACCTGCAAAGGCGGCAAGGGAGTGACCCGGAGAGTTCTCGACATTTCTTTGGGGCGGAAGGGGCGGAGGGCTTGGGCTCTGATTGCAGAAGCCGCCTTGCTTGGGATGGAGGCTTAAAACAAACCCAGCTTTGATCTGTAGAGAAGTGCAGCCCTCGAACCTTTCACAGTTCGGAGACCGGGGCTTTGGGAAGGCGCGCAAATTGGCGGCTAAAAAAGGGCTATGCCGATGCGTCTTGGAGGGGGGGGGGGGGGCAGGTCAGTGATTTACAGGCAACAGTCGATAGGGCGCCCAGCTTCTTCATCTCATCTCCAGCATAGAGTGGGTGGCACACTGCGATAGAATCAGCTTAGCAAGATGTAGAAATTGTTCACCTTGAATAGCCACATCGTCGTACGCCAGCAAAATCTGTTCTTGAACGCTGCACACAGCTACCAGTAGCAGTAAGCCAGCGCACAACAAGTCCTTGCACAGCCCCTAGAATCCTTCGAAAAAACTCTCAACCATGGATCTTCCAACAATATGTTTATAGGCTTTCAAATTCATACCGGTATCAAACCGTAAGGTATCGCTCGGCCGCAGTATCAACATCGAACCTATTCCAGAACCTCAGGGATGGCTTTCACCCCCCCCCCCCCCCCCCCAAGATGTCAGGAAGCCCAAACGGCCAAAAACTGAACGAGTGGCTGAAGCAAATACCCCTACACCCTGCAAACCCCTAGTGCTAAACCCTTCTGCTCAAGGCCGCTCTCTTGGCTTGAGGGGCTAATTTTGAGAGTCCGGTTGAGCTTGTCGATCTGCAGATGGATGCCGAATCTCTCCTCTTGGCTCTCAAAAAAGGCTTTGGGTTTCTTAGGGTTTAGGGTTTAGGGCTTTTAGGGGGTTTTGGGGGTTTAGGAGCCTTAGGCCTTGAGCCTTGTAGGATGGGCGCGCTCTGAACAACTCTACAGAAACGTGAAAGGCCAGACAGAGCTTCGTCGAGCTCTGGGATGCCATTCAAGCCGCCCAAATCTCAAACTCCAAACGCGGTTGGGTTTAGGGTTTAGGGTTGAGGGTTTAGGGTTTAGGATTCAGGGTTTAGGGCTGCAAACCTCATTTTAAGCCTTGAGCCGAAAACCATCTACAGGGTCCAGGGAGCTCCTCGGAGGTGTCCACTTCCACAAGATATTCCTGAGGAAGGAGGTTGAGGATCCAGGATTTAAGGATGTTTAGGGCCTAGGGTTTCGAGTGTTTTTGAGCGGCTTCAGGAGTGAATTGGCCTTGGCCCAATACCCCCCTTGTCGCGAAGAGGCGGCCCCCACCTTGTTACAAACCCCTTGTCGCGCCAGCTATGTTTCAAACCTTTGTCGCGTGGCATTCTAGAAAACGCTCCTTGTCGCAAGCCTTGTCGCGCGAGGCTTGTCGCAAGAACCTGCTTTTGTTACAAACCCTTGTCGCGCCGTGCCCGCCCGGGGGGCCTGTAACAAGCCTAGCGTTTTGGGCCGTGGCCAATTCAGTTTGAGGTTTTCGATGGGATTGATCGGAATGGAGCTTGATTTAGACGTATTCATGGGCCAAGAGCTTCCGCCTCTGTGAAGCTTTTAGGTTCCCCTCCCAGCTCCCTTTTTGAACCGAACCGTCATCCTGAGAACATAACACGTGTAGTTAGGGTCCGCCCTAGGCTCCCCGAAGAAAGACCTTGTAAGTCAAGCACAAAAAAGCGATGGGCTGCTGAGCCGGGATGGGGTGCGGCTGAGCTGGCATTTGAGGGTATGTTAGGGGTAATCCTGTTTGGAGAAACGCCTGTGTGCTGTGGTTCATGCCCCGGCCCGCGAGGGGCTGATGGAACGATGATGACCGACATAAGTAGACATGTTTTTGATGTTCAAACCGCAACGAAACCTCCACCCTCCCCCAACAACAACACACAACATCGTGCAGGCAAAGCCAAGGTTCGCCACTGCCCAGCACAATCTCCCGTGGTTCTGGCGGCGGCGGTTCCTCCTTCAGAGTGTGATGATGTTAGGATTCCTCCTTCAGAGTGTGGTAATGTTAGGGTTCGGGGTTTTAGGTTAGTAGGGTTTAAGGTTGGGTTACGCACGGGCGGCTAATTCCGTTGCAATAGTGGCCTAGATTCGCCAAAGATACCAGGAAGGTAATGCATTCGGCTGTCAAACAACCCGACCTATTGCTGGCGGCGTGCGGATCACAAAAACTGCGGAGTCACTTGGTGAAACGACCGTCCGGTGCACAAATCTACAGAGAACTTCAGTTGCAGGGGCGAGTTATTCAATCTGGGGTGGCCCGTAAGTTACGGTCCACGATCGGGGTAGGTGGACTTATCCCGGCTGCCTGCGGTACCAGGCTGTTGCCAGCGAGCATCAGCCGGCGCAGACTGGGGTGCCCCATCTCCGCGTTCTGGCAAACGAGTTGAAGGAAGCAGTAAAACTTGAATTGCGCTTCTCTTTTTAAATTCGTAATGATAATTCGTTTTGAAAAATTGATTTCATAAATTGTGTTTAAATAGTTTTAATTAATTACAAATACATCTCATGCATGTCATTTAACTGCAAGTCATTTTATCTGTAATTCATTGTAGTTTGTTTTGTTTGATTTTGCTTAATTTCATTATTGCCAGTATTTTCATTAAGTTTCATTTTAAAAAATGCAATTAAAATTGTGTAAAATGAATTTACAGAATTATTAAATCATCAAATTTAAGCAAAATTACCTTGAATCTTATGAAATGAAAAACTCCGTTTACAAAATCATGACAAAGCATTAAAAACAAAAAAATTAGATAAACTTAACTAAAATTATGTAAAACTACTCACACAAAACTACTTTAATGTAAATAAAAATGTTTAAAACTAAGTTCTAATGAATTTGAATGAATTGCACTTTCTTTGCATTGTTTTAAGATTAAATACAATTCATGAAAATATGAAAAACACAATAATTAACATTAATTAAGATTACTTATTTGATTTATTCATTTAAAATTATTAAAATGAATTTCTAAGTGTAAAGAACTAAAACGAACTGAATGAATTTCAATGGATTTCAAGGAGTTTTTTGACTTTTTTACTTAATTCTGTTTAATTATAAACAATTTTACTTCATTTTAAGCATTTTGTAATATTTCCCATGAATTTGATTGGTTTATTTCTAATGAATCTAGTAGACTGAAAATAGTTTTGATTAAGTTTAAGTTATCTAATTACTTCTACTTAATTTTAGGTAACTTTAAGTCCTTTGGGTGGCTCTCCAGCTTTGGGGGGATTTCATTGATTGTAAACACTCTGATTCAATCTTAACTAATAATTCACAACTCCCTAGCAGCGGCCAAACTGCGAGAAACCGCCACGTGCCTCACTTCGAACTTTTGCCATAAGGCAGGCTACGCTACTGAGTCAAGGCGGTATCCCTGGCTTCGGGCTATATGGTTTTATGATTACAAGTCCCATGCCGAAATCAAAACCAGCTGCGCGGGCCTGGAGGCGGGTCACACCTGATTCAGCTCACAGCATGCAGCAGACCTCCAACTTTAGCAATATAACAGTGTACCAACTTACCGGTATGGTGACCAGGGCACGCTGCATTTGGCTTCAAAGAAATTGGGGCGAGTTGCGAAAACGCCTCTGCAGCAGCAAAAAAGCCGCGTAAACGTTGCATGTCCCTGCTGGAAGCTGAAATGCACCAACACAATGCTTTAATGTATTCTATCCACCAGTTGCACTCCGCAAGTGCACATTGCCACGTGGCTGCGTGGCCACTTGCATGCTCCCAGTGCCAGGCCTGTAGTGGAGAGCTGGTTCTGACCCAAGTCCTTGGGTCCCCAGTGTCCCCATCCCAATTGTGCATGCAAGGAGTTGCAGGCAGGCTCGGATTTCGGTCAAGCACACAAAACAAGGAATCGTTACGGCTGTTTGGGGCTGCGCTGCCTTGGGAACGTCGACGGACTTGGTTTAGGGATTAGGTTTAGTTCTCACAGGTACAATGGTTGGCGACTCGAGGAGACTGCGGGGCACGCTTATGGGCACCAAAAACCACCCCCCCCCCCCCTCGCCCCCAAAACACAGAGCTTTACAGCATCCCATTAGGACTTTAAGCTCCCCTCCACAGCTGAACCTTGTGACAAGCAGGATTGGTCCGGTGTGCAGAGAGGTCGTAGATAGGAAGACACGGGGGGTTGAGTTGCAGGAGTATGGCACTCACTCAGGGCAAAGTACGGTGCGATTCTAGTTGAAATCGGTCGCAGTGCCCTGAAAAATCTCAACCCTAAACGGCACTGGAACCTGCGGACATCTTTAAAAACATCAAGGTTTGCGTCCCCCTGTTGACATTGAGATACCCTGTGCGACCCAGTCTGACGAATCCACGTGGAATGCCTCAAGATGTACTTTGATGCGCTACTAGGGTCTCGGAACATGAGGGGCGGGTGTATAGTAGCGGCACCCCTACTTGGGGAAACGCCCTTGTGCTGTGCATGACGAGCATCCAAGTCCAGCAGAGTCTGATTCCTGAGCTCGCTGCGTCTACGGGAGACATCTTAGAGTCTTAGAGACATCGACGAGCAGCTACACAAGGCCATGTGATCTGTGCCAGATGCATGCATGCTGCTGCAACGCCAGTGCTCTAGAGATTGGATCCTTGTTATGGTTTACTTCATAACCTGAACTTCAGCCAATGCGTGCAGCTCAAAAGCTAATAAACTTCTGATTGTAAGTCCAACTTCAGACGATAAGTTCCAACACTCAACACCCTCATCTCTCTCGCTCTCTCTGCACGCTTGGCCCCCCCGAAGGGGAGCCGCCCCAAGGGGCGCGCGATGTCCTGTTGGTCCCCCTTCTTATGAAGGAAGAGAAGAAGTTTTTTTTTTTTTTCTCTCTCTCTCTCTCTCTCTCAAACCGTAGGCCCTTCGAAACCCAAAGTCCTAAACCTTAAGCCTTTGCCTGTGACGGCCAAAGGGTCTGGACCAAGGCGTCGGCCAAGGCTTCTGCACCCCGATCGCCTTTTGGGGGGTCAGGGCTTAGGGCTTTCAGGGCTTACGTAAGAACAATGAACACTAGCCGGAGCATGCTATTTCATGTCTCCTCAATCTTGAAGATTGCAGGGCTTTTGCATGTGGGTGCTGAGCTGTCAGATTTTGTGGTGTAGCCTATGGCTTTGGGAAAGGCATGAGTTCGGCAAAAGTGTGTAATGGCTGCCTGTACCCAAACCCCTGCACCCTATGCACCTGAGCCAGCTGCAGGATGTATCGAAAAAAACATCCTCCTTCCCCTGTAAGGTAACCCCAATGAGTCCGACAATACCTGCGAAGCTCCAACATCCTAAATCGCTTGGCCATCTCTTAAACGCACTAATGTAGGGGTCGGAAGTACTACTAAACACCCTTTTCCAATTATTCAGGCCCCTATATGAAGCTGAGACAGCCAACCCCCAAAGCCCCCCACCGGAAGCCCAAAACAGCGAGACGCTGTGCACGGTTTGGGAGTTCATTGTTGCGAACGGGAGAGAGCTTAGGAACTATTTGGGGCCTATTCCTTCAGAGAGCTTAAGACGACATGTAGGGTGAAATCTCACAGAGTTGAGGACAGGGTGCAAGATGTATGTTGTAGGGCGAGGCCCTAAACACTAAACCCTAAACCCTAAATTCTGGGCCGTGCAGCTGATGTTGTTGCTGGGCAGCTGAAGCTTGACGAGCCCTCGGGGGCAAAGGAGCTGCCAGGAGCTTGAATTGAAAGCCACTTAGGGTTCAGGGTTTAGGGTTTAGGGTTTAGCGTTTAGGGTTTAGGGTTTATAGGGTTTATCCTGAACCGTAAAAAACCGGCGTAAGGCTGCGGCGAATGGGTAACCGATCTGGTCGGGTATTGCAGATCTTCCGGCTTTCTTCTTGCAGCCAGCAGCGTATTGTTACTCATCACTACATCATTCCGACTGGTGCTGCTGCTGCTGCTCTGCCCAAGCTATTATTGGGGTGAACTGCCCTATGGCCTGGCTATCCAGTGTGGCAGATGAAGCACATCACCACAATGGGCTAGCAACAGCCTGACCCAGTTGCTCTTTGTATGTGTGGCTCCTCTTGTGTTTTCTTGTGGCATTGGGTTTTGCCTAGTTTGTGTACTTGCATAACCCTTCTTCTCGCTACCTATGAACCTTCAAGAAGATTTGCTAAAGGACCCTAGGGGTTACGGTCTATAGTGGTTTTGGAAATAGGGCTTGAGGTTCTAAAGCTGAACCTCAAGTCGGCAACATCACCAAATCTTGCGTTTCTGTTAAGAAACTTAAAGCAGCGAATAATCAGTGTGGATGATGCAGAAAGATGGTTTCCTTGATTTTCTTGCAAATTTGATAAATTATCGAAGCTCCGTAGCAGCAACCCCCAGCTTCCGCTCACTGCCGCCAAGGGAGCCGCAGCTCTGGTACAAGGCTCCCGCCAAGGCCTCTTTCAAGTTGTTGCGGTTCAAAGGCGGGTATGGTTGAAGTCCTTTAAGTAGGGCTGAAGGTTGGCTTGTGAAAAAGCTCGTGTTCGGGTATGCTTTTGTCAGATCCGGGTTTCAGGCCCGAGACTCTTGAAACCTTCCCCGGACCGGGGAATCAAGGATCGGACCTTAGGCAAGTTCTAGGCCGCTGTAGATGATGGGCCCCAGCCTTGTAAGCCTTCCTAAACCCTTGACCGTTTCGGATTCGAGGAAGAAGGCCAAGGCGTGAAATCGAAGCTCTCAAAGGTGTCGACTCTAGAAACGACAAGGCCGCGGGCATCACTGTGAGCGTGCGGCGCAGCCTCGGCACCCACATCGGCGATCTGGTTATCGCCAAGGTAGAGCTCGCGCATGGAGGCATTTGCCCTAAGTGCGATTTTACGAAAATAAACTCCCGAATAGTAGGATTCCTTTAGAATGAGGACCCAGAATAAGGTACCCCCTATTTTCGGAAACCTCCAAGTAGTTTAGGATGCACCCCAAAACAGTCGCTTCAAGGGCTAGGCACTGCTTGCGTGCTTGTCCATGTCCTGGAACAGCTCCCTCTCTCTCTCTCCCTCTCCATCTCTGCCTCTACTCCTCCCTCCCTCTCTCTGTTTCTGTCTTTCTGTGCTTCTTTCTCTCTTTCTTTCTTTCTCTCTCTCTCTCTCTCTTTCTCTTTCTCTTTCTCTTTCTCTTTCTCTCTCTCTCTCTCTACACCCCTCTAGACAACAAGCCGCTTCAGGTAACGGCGTAAGCAACATGTCCAACTAAGAACTATAGTAATCGAAATGTGCATCATCATCATAGTCACACGAGTGTCCCTTGTTTATATCCTATCACATTGACGAGGTGCTTGGCAACCTCTGCGAGGATCGTGGCGGCGCCATCTCCCAGTCGATTCCGGTGCAGGTGCAGGCGAGTCCTCTTTAGAAGCTGGGGGTTTACAGGGTCTACAGTAAACTCCAAAACAGTTGTTGAAACAGTTGTTGAAGGGAATCCTGGCTCTAATCATTCTTAAAACATGTTCCAACTTTCTGGAGCACGTTGTATAGAGACTTCGAGGCTTTGTGCTTCCTTGAAATTTAGATGTCGGAGTTAAGGGCTGAGAAGCCCTTGGAGCAAGGCTTGGGGTGGAAGCCTAAACCTGACATGCAGGTTCCCTAAGGTGCAACCCGAATACCCGACGCCCAGGCAACCTCAGCAAGAATCTTCAACACCGACCTGCCTGCAAACTTAAAACACATCTCTTCAACCTTAAATAATAAACTTTAACACCACCGATCCGAAACTCCCGTACCAAGTGGCAGGCGCTCTGCTTCTAGCAGGGCAGGGAAAAGGGCCATGACACCCGGATCACCTCCGCGCCATTTGAAGTTTCGGCAAATTCCTAGAGAGCCCCTCAGAGCTCTAGACTCAAACGCTGCGGCTGAAGCCTTGACACTTTCACTTGTGAACCCAGCCCTGCCTGTATCATTCAGGTTTTTCGCAATCACCCTGAACGCGCTGGATGGGTTCTTGAAGCTTCAAGCTCTATCATCTGATGTGCAGTGCAACCGCAAGAGAGGCTCTGCGAGATGGACCATGAAGGCCTTGACGACCGAAGATCGAGTTGGGCAAGCACTCAGGGGTGTGTAGTTTTATAGAACTTACGGCTCATGCAAGGCTTAATCATCCAAGCAAAGCTGGTGGAAGGAGCGACAGCGACTTGCGTTAGGCATGGAGCCACGCATGCACGAAACCCTACGAAGGCCAAGTAGATGCACACCGTAGGGCTCTAGGCAAGACTGGGAACTTGAAGAGTGGAGTCCTCCAAGGCAAAACCGATAAGTACTCAGCCACAGACATCTCAGATATGAACATTGTTTCTTTCTCAAGTCGGGGCGGGCGGCGCAGTCAACTGGATCCTTGATTCGGGGTGCCTCTGGATCATTTTCGATAGCTAGGCATCTTCCTTGTCAACCTGTAGGGTATTGAACAACCCCCACTCGTTCACGCAGTGCCAATGCAGCTTCAGGTTCTTAAGCGCTTGACTCTGGCTTCGCAATACATGTCATTGCTTGCTGCAGCTTCTGACATGAGATCCAGCACTGCTTGGTATCCCATCTCCGATATCCAAATGTCGCTGAGCGGCCTGTTGCATCTGTGGAATGCTTCAAGACAGAGTTTAATCCTTTCACGGGTTCGCATGGTTGATTGAAAAGTGCTGCCGCGGAAGAGGGAAAGGGCGCCACAGGCGTTGCGAAACTTGTCAGTGTCCGGACCTGCCTCGGCATGCAAGCGCACAAGCTCACGCGTCATCTGAAACGGCGTTCGTCCGCGCTTGTCTGCCCAAGTCTGGTCAGCACCTTTTTCCAGCAGTAGGTGCACCAGTCTGACGAGTCCCACGCAAGATGCTAACCAGAGAGGTGTTATGCCACTAGCGTCCGCCACTTGATGGTGAGCACCAACCTGCACTGCGGATGAAATTGAAATCTAGTACGTGGGTCTTCTTGGCATTTGGGTGAGTTTGTAAGTTGCTCATTATATTACTGTAGTTCGTTCATGACAACATGAGGCATATGAGGCAACCACCGTTGCACTTAGATCTTGGCTCGGGGTCCGGTTGAGATTTTAAGTTGGCCTGCAACAGCATCACCGCTATATCCATGTCGCCCCGCAAGCATGCCCACCAGAGCGGCGTTCTGCCCACGCTGCAAGCAGAATCAGGATCAGCGCCCATCTGCAGCAACAAGTGCCCGATCCTGGCATGTCCAAGTGGAAACCCATGGACGTGCCCTTTGCGAGCTACGACACAGAGAGGCGTCTCCCCACGATTGTCACGGGCATTCGGGTTTGCCATGGCCTCCAGCAAGGCTCGTGCACTGTCCACGCGGAACTTGCGGGCGGCCACGAAAAGGGGTGTTTCGCCACGGTTGTTCCGGCTATCTTTCTCAGCACCGCCCTCCAAGAGTAAGCGCACAATGTCCTCGTGACCTGCCTTCGCGGCGCTGTGGAGCGCTGCTGAACCATCCGGAAGACGCAAATCGGGATCTTGGGGTCGTAGCAGTGCTTCCTCCACCTCCTTGGCTCGACCAGCTCTCGAGGCCGCTGACAATTGATCGACCTCCTCGTTGGAAGCACTCACAAAGGCCAGCAAGACCAGCTGCACAGGGATGCTTGCATCTAACAGGGCATCGTCCTCCAGGATATCACAATCACGCAGGAGCCGTTGCCGGAACCGTGGCACCCCACACAGTGGCTGCAAGCACAGCTTCAAACTCAGCACGTCGCTCAGCTCTTCCGCAGGTATGGTCGTCAAATCTTCGCCTGACACCTTCAGGACCTGTAGCATCCTGGTAGTGTGCTTCGCCCCATCTGCGCCCATGCCATGGGATGCACTCGAGCGCGAGCTGGGACTCAAATCTGCTGAGCCGAACATGCAAGGAGGGCAGTGAAGAATCAAGTGCAAGGACTTTTCCCTCAGGAACACTCGAATCACCGAAGGATCTCAACTCTGAAGCTTTTCACGGCCTTAGTGAGGTTGAACCATCAGCCTACTACAACGTTAGTGAAAGGTTTCAGGCTAGAGGGGGTTTGAGTCTGAGGGTTCTGAGCGCGGCCGAATCTCCTTGTGTAGTCTTATGTGTCAGGTGTAGGCCAGTGTGCAGGTGAGGCCCAATTATATAGATGCAGACTATGCCGACTTACCCGTTCAGGATGTAAAGACACCCACGAACCCCCACAGGGCAACATCAGGTCTAGGTATCAGGGTCGATGTCTGCATCCGGCTGCTCAGGCTGAAGGTCCCGGTTCTTTGCCTACGAGCTACTACTGTAAGTGACCAGCCAGTCTCGCAGCCTCTTTCATGGTTCAGGTCGACAGTGTTTCTCACTTTTTCCAGGGTTTTGCGGATGAGGCCGATCCGGCCTATCTGGTTGGCGCCCAGGTTCAACGCCTCGGATGCACGAGAAGCAGCAGGCCTCACGAAGGGCTTTTGCCCCCAAGGAGCGCTACTAATCCCATCATGTACATGAAGACCCTGAACCCTACACCCAAGAAACCCTAACCCAGCAAACTCGTCATTTAATGATCCTCAATATGAACAAATGTGTCCACATCTCCTGCACGATCGAAAATAATCTGGAAGTCGGTGCAGCCTAATTATGAAGCCCGTAGATATGGAACCGCCTGATGCATCAAATGTTCGTCATCTTGAAAATGTGCATCACAGACACAAACCGACCAAGGCCAGGGGACGTTTAGCGACTTGTTATCCCGTAGGACGGCTGCGATCTCAGCAGCAACATCGTCATCGACACCCTGGGATTTGGGCTTCGGTCTTCTAAGTTCTCTAAGCTTCGAATCTACAGTATCTCTGCAACTGGGTCATCTCTGAAAGAAGGCATCGGAGTCTCCATTGTAAAGTCGGCTTTTGAGTTGACCCCTTCCAGATTCCAAGAGGCCCAGTTGTAAAGGAGCACGACTTCGCCTCTCACACTGCACCAGGTAGGGTCACACTTTCCGCGCGTGGAACGTTGTTGGACAACGGCTTCTCTGCCCCTAGAACTGTAGGCCTTTTATGAACTGCATGGAGTAGTGGCTTCAGAGCTTGTGGACAACGAGATCTTTCATCTGTGTGATATACGTAAAGAATATTTTTTGGTTGCTATTTTCAATCTTGTGAGGAAATCCCCAAACTGAACCCCATGCGGCTCCTCGCAGCTGCGGCAAGATCTCCCCAAAGGGCGCCATGCGCAAAGATGCGAAACGGCTCACAAAACCCTTGATACGTCCCGCAGCCGGAAGCTTGAAACCCACAAGCTCTAAGCCACTCAACACTGTCTGCAATACCCCAGATAATTAGGGGCATTGTCTGCGAGGGACTGACCCCAGGGGAGCGTAGTTGATGGGTTTGCGTTGAAAGGACTGCATGGCTGTGGACTCCTGCTACAGTGGTGGGACAACTCGCATTCTACTGGGATTTGCAGATTCGTCATCCCTACTTCATCTGACAGAAAGATTAAAGAGATCGCGCCAGCGTTGGGATCTGAATGTGCCAAGTGTTGGGCTTCAGGCAAGGCAGATTAACATTGTGGGGAGGGTTGCTCAGCCAGATGGTGTTACTTGCCATTAATCATTAAACAGAACTGCGTCCTCAACGTGGCGACATTGCACCGAAAGCGGGCACCAAAGCTAGGAATACCTTGTTCTAGCAAAACCATGCAAAACCCGAACTGCTATGTAGAACGTGCAACAAAAGGGCGGGGGAGGGGGGGGGGGGTGCCGTCATGTTCGCCAGGGTCATGGTCTTGAGGAAGACCGCAAAGAGTACCTGGACCAAGCTGGAACTTCACACAAGAGCATGAGAGCAACAACACCCAACCCGGCAGCTCCTAACTACAGGAACGGCCTCATAAGACTCACCTCGTCGAGAATCCTGGTGCGAAACTTCAACAGAACCTCCGCACTATCCTCTCGACTCCGAACCCCACTGGCATTGTTTTCCGTCTCGCGTGCACACGCGCTTCGGAGCCTGGGAGCCTCGGCAAGCTTTATCTAAAAGTGAATTCAGGTCATTTTTTGGTGGAATTTAGGAGGCCCTGCAAAGGATGCTTGTTAAAACCACGCCCTTCATGTCCCTTCATCTTGGTGATTGGGCTTTGGCTAATCTTGGCTACAATGAAGCCAGAGCAGCGACAAGAACTCGCAAAAGCAAAGAGGCCCTGCAATGCAATCGGGCTTCTCAGGCCCGAATAGATCCTAAGAGGCTCTCACAAGACCAAACACTTCACTTCTCTGCACCGAGCCTGTTCAGCTCGGGAGTTCTTGCCCCACCTGTGATGACCACTTGAAAAGTCTGCTTGAGCTGTTTTTGTCTTTTTCGCCCTTGCGGAGGGTGGGGGCTGTGGCTTCGTGGGGGCTGTGGCTTCAGAGTTGGGAATCGGCCGCTGAGGTACTGGTGATGAAGTCCCCTCGTGGGTGACTTTGAGCAAATTGTAATCCAGAGAGAGACAGCCAAGATCAAGCAACTCAAGCAACTGCTTCCTCTATCCTGCCTACCGAACTAGCCGTAGCCCGCACAGAGCTTCTGAACCCTGCAAGAAGCCGACCTCCAACCTTAGTTAAAGCTCAGGTCTGAAATGGCCTCAGAAGGGCCCAGCAGCTGTAAGTAGACCGACCTGAAACTCAAGCAGAAAGCTACAGGAGCAGCAAGATCCTTGACGCCCTTTGGCCCAGTGTGTGGCTCAACCCGAGCTTAGGTCGGAACTGGACGGCCCCGAGCGCGGTATTTCCGGACCTTTGCCCAGGCCATGACTTCGGGAATGCAGGGGCACTTTCCCAGATCATTGTAGAAGTTGGTTGAAATAATATGTAACAATGACGTGTCATACCGTATAATAATTGTTTAAACAAGTATGTATGTGTGTATATATATATATATACGCACACAAAACCAGACACAGACACAGACACAGACACAGACACAGAGACACAGAGACACAGACACACAGAGACACAGAGACACAGACACACAGAGACACAGAGACACAGACACACAGACACACAGACACACAGACACACAGACACACAGACACACAGACACACAGACACACAGACACACAGACACACCGACACACAGACACACGGACACACAGACACACAGACACACAGACACACAGACACACAGACACACAGACACACAGACACACAGACACACAGACACACAGACACACAGACACACAGACACACAGACACACAGACACACAGACACACACAACACACACACAACACACACACACTGCGCTCTACCTCCCCCCCCCCCCCCCCCCCCGGCCATGCCCTGCTCAACCCTGTAACCCCTGTAAGCCCTGAGAGGCTCTAAACACTAAACCCAACTTTCGTTCCCGATTCGGAACACAGGACTCAGGACTCTCAAGATCACATGAACTTTCACCATCAACAGAAGCTCCAGAACCATGACAGAATTAAATCCCAAAGCCCCTATAAGCCCAAAACCCTTACCAGGTACCCCGGCCAGGCTGTCCAGGACGCGCCTGGCACCGGAGCTTGGGGTGTTTAGGGGTTATATAACGGTTTTGGGGGTCTGTCCAGGGGCTGTTTTGAGAATTGGGATTTTCAGGTCTGAAGGCAGATTGTTGGGGACCTGGACCGTTTGAGGGAACTTCGGGCTTCAGGAGGGCTGTAAGATATGTGGGGGACTGGGGCTGCAGGACTTCAGGACTGTCAGGGATTGGCAGACAAGTCCATCGGGCCTTCCTAAATTTGTGAGTCTCTCCCCATGTATTAAAATTCCTGGTGGTAGTTTGTGGTATAAAAAGCTCCGTCATTTAGAGCAATCTCCAGAAATATAGAAGGGTCCTACTCTACGGCTCTCGGCCAGTCAGATTCTGCCAGAGAGTGTTGAAGATCTGGGCATCACGATCATGATGGACATCTAATTCTGAGTTGCTGAAGCCCGATATCTCCAGTGACCATGCACCATGAAGATCAGGTATTGCACGGTCTGTAGGGGTACAGTTTGTGGAGCCGGATCCTCATCGTTTCGTGGCTCGGCCCACCAATAGAGGGCCTTCTTCTTTGTGGCCATACAAAACCATCGTCGCCACAGTCAGTGTTGCCAGCCCTCGAATTCCGTGCATGTTACTGTTGCAGGGGTATACCATTCAGGTATCAAAGTCTTCGAAGGCAACGTCGACCCAAGGTGGAACATGTTAAGTGATCCAGTGATCCAGGCAGGATGCAAGCAATGCAAGCAGCCGATAGCCACTGAGAAGGCTTGCAGGCGGCACCATAGTACATCATCTTGAAGACTTTCAGTCTGCGCCTGAAAAGTGGACAATTAAACTCCAGCTTGCTCTCTACTAGTGTTATACTCGACAAGTGCACGTGAGACCCAGACACTTTGCAAGAGCGTCCCCAAAGCTGTAAACGTGCAAAGCACTCATGGGTGGAACTCTTGTGCCCGAAAGGTTTCGTAGTTTAAGTGATCTGTGAGCTGGGGGCGGTTGGAACTCTAAAGTTCGATTGAAATTGTTTTCAGCTGTTTGAGCCTAAGAGCCGATCTTTCTGCCACTGACACGGCTTTAAGGTTTACGGCCGAGGTCTGCTGGGAGTGAGGCAGAACGATGTACGCAACCACTGCCAGAAAGAAGTAGAATGACCTGGAGGGCTGTACACCCTTTTCCAAAGGTTCAGGAACTAGAGGAGGGACCCTTATGAGGTATCCTATAGGGGCTATTTTGGGACTAAGTGCCTGACAGGCAGATGCTGTTACTTGAGCTCCTACAACCTGTTCCCTCTAACCAAGCCTTCGGGAGGGCGGGAGGGACAAGATAGATTGACCCTGTTGGTTTAGGGTCTAAGGTTAGGGCTGGGATGTTCCCCGCTATACTGACAGTCCTTCATAGGGATTCTAATAGGGGGCACTGTAGTCCCTAAGAAGGACTGTTAGCATAAGGGGGGTTAGGGTTTACGTGACCCTGCAACCTGCTTCCCCGAACTACAATCGGAGGTATCTGACGATCGGGCGGACCTGGCCCGACCCTCTCACCTTTTCCGTGACGGAGGTTCGAGGTTCACGGCTGAAGGTTGACTATGTGAGGTACGTAATTAACCGAATAACTCAACTATACGAATCATGAAGAATGCTATTTAGAGTACAGTAGCTTTCGCGCAATGCAACGACCTACGGAAACGATGGAACCGACACCCTGGCAGCTTGGAGTGCAGGGCGACAAAAACCGTAACCACAAAAACACAAACAACAAATGAAATAAACCCTGAACCCCAACAGGCCCTCGTGAATGCTGAGCCTTCAGCCTAAACCCTCCTAAGACCGAACAACGGCCCTCACATGCCCTCACGGTTGTAGGAGTTTAGGGCTTCAGGATCTGAAAACCTACACCCAGGGCCCTTGTTTCCGGGACGCCCGGCCACCAAATGTAGCGCGAGTCCTCCTCCATGCGTCGCTTCAGTTGACCCAAAGCTTTCGCCTCGGGTCAGGGCGGCTCGGAGAGGCCACGGGTTTACCGAAAAGCACTCTGAAACCCTAAACCCTAAACCCCAACCTCAAGGTCCAGCTTGGCAGGCCCCACCCTGAGCGCCCTGCCGCGCTCGCAAGCTTGCTATCGTACTCTTGGAGGGCAGACTGCGTCTTTCCAATCCTGGGTTCGAAGAATCAGGCAGAGCGGAAGCGCTGTTCAAAGCCGGGCCCGGGGCGTATTGCTGGATCCTTCGAGGCTTTCCTTGCGATCCGGGTGTGCTTGGGTTCTTGCCGTTTGGGGTGAGGTTCTAGGGGTTTAGGGTCTGGGGTTTTGGGATTCTTGGGCTCAGGGAAAATGTTGCAGTGCCGGGTGCATTGTGGCTTCTCGAAAAGCACACCAACATTGGGTTTCAGCCTGAGAAAGGGGTATCGATCAAAACGGCAACAGCCCAAGCCGGGGAGATCCGGAAATTACCGCATTCTGCGTGTGAGCTAATTGGAAGCAAAAATCTGCTTGGTCCCGGTCCACCCTTGTTTAGGGTCAATCTTACAATCAACGATCGCAATACAGGGGTCGGAATAAGTACCAATAGTGTTCTCTTATGATCCCTATATACTTCTACTGCAATAACCCACAAAAACCCAGGTTAATTAGGCAAGCGTCACCGACATACTGCATGCGGTGCAGCTCCTCTTGCATCTTGTCCTTGCCCATGGGCCATGGGGCACCACAAGGAGTTGCGAAAAAACGAGCAATCTGCGACTTAAGACTCTACAGAGCTGAGGGTTCGAGACTTTGGGGTTGAGGGGTTTGAGGTTTGCAGGCAGCACAATGCCGGTGATGCTTGGGTTCCCTGCTCGTGCTGCCTGCAACGCCAGGACCTGCGAGGAAACGGGCTTTAAGGAATACCAAGGCAGCGGTAGGTAACGATTTCCTGCGTAATTTCGGAGGCCTCGACAAGGCCTAATTAGCCACCACCAGAGATTCTTAGGCAACAAACACAAAGCAAAGCTGTCACAGAACCTCACGCCACGAAGTTACTGGCACGGAATCCAAAAACAGAAACTGAAAGCCTTCAACCAGCGCCGCAACAATTCTAGCAAGCCCTTGCAGGGGGGATGCGGAGGTGTTTGTTAGGAACCAATTCCACAAACATGTGCCGTGGGGGGGGGGGGGGGGGGTCCCTCAATTCGGGTGCCCTTCTGGGGTTTCACGATAATACAAATCCTTCTATGTTGAGGTACCCCACAAAGGGGCCCACAATTCAGA
The DNA here is from genome assembly GCA_905221605.1 of Symbiodinium natans. Taxonomy (NCBI): domain Eukaryota; class Dinophyceae; order Suessiales; family Symbiodiniaceae; genus Symbiodinium; species Symbiodinium natans. The sequence continues at coordinate 630,916 of CAJNDS010002078.1, read as the reverse complement.
GAAACCACCATGCACCCTAAACCCTGAACCCTTAACCTTACAACCCCCTGAAATTCTAAACCCGAAGCCCTATCCACATGCATGAAACCCCGAAGTGGGCCTCGGAGCGCTCCGCGTCCTCGGCAGATGCGGCCTGGCCATGGGGTGGTGGATTTAGGCGCGCTCATGCATCTCTGAGGTGTCTGCCTTGGAAAAAAGTTGAAGCGTGCGACACAAAATGCCGAGGAAGGCAGACCTTTGCATCTTTCCGCTTCCGCAAGCCGCCAGAAGCCTCGGCCTGATCGCAAGGCCCAGAAAGAGAAAGGGCCAAGCTCAGTGCAACAATCTCAGGCCTGCATGTAGGTATAGTTAGGTCAATAATGCTCCAGAGATGCTGAAAGTATTTAGGGCTTATGGTATTAGATCGGTCAGACGGGAGATCGACAGATGGACAGATGATGACAGATGGATAGCTCGGTGGATAGACGGATAGATGGAAGCATGGCTTGATGGATGGCGGCTCAAAAACAACTGCTTCAACATGCACTTACTGTACAGCCCACCTTCACAACAACACGAAGATGTGCTCCAAAATGACGATGCCGAATTAACTAAACTAGAATTAGCCAAAGTCTCTGACACTCTGAGCGTGACAGTCATCTGGGCATGCTGCTGGCGTCGAGAGAAGGCGCTCCCTCATCTCTGCCTCTGCAGAACAAGAGGTGATAGAAACAGGTGGGAAGACATTCGGCAGAAATCCGCATGGCAAAAAGTGTCATTAACTGTCGTCCTGGAGATAGGCCTACAAAGCCTAAGGGGCTAAGTCGTACAAGGACCGAAGCCGATCCAGTAGGCTCACGCTATCTTTTGCTTTGCCCCTCCCGTGAAGAATCGGGTTCAATGTTGGGGTTCCGCCTCCTCGGCAACCTTGGCCGCGGTCATGGCAGCGCTGCCCTCGCGCCGCTTTGCGACACCGCGCCGGCTCGAAGGCCCAGGCGGCTATGGCTCGCTGTTGCTTTTGTTGTTTGTTGGTTTGTTTGTTTTTGTTGGGGGATCGGGGCTCGGGCACGGTGGCTACTTGGGGATTTGCTTGAGTTGTGGGCTTCCACCGAGTTGCGTTTATTGGCATCATCATCAGCACTCATCCTTGTGCAGCACATTGGTTTTGGTGCTTCTGCATCAAGCTCGATGTGCTGCGGTGCAGCCGAGATCGGCTGCAAGCAGCGGCTTAGACATGCTTGTCAAGGCCTGCTCCACGACCGCGAGGTAAGAAGTTCGACTGATTATCAATGCAAAAAACTAGGAACACTATTCAGGCTTGGCACCGGTCCGATGCCTGACGTGTCGAAGAATCTGAGGCGCTAGCTTCTCACCCACAAAAGAGCAGAACTGCCCTGTAATATCCAGTACAGGCTCCTGCCCTCATTGACCAGATGCAGCCGATGCCGACGCATGCAAATGCGGAGACTCTGACAGCTTTGCAACTACCTGGTCGAGTCGAGGTCGTATAGGCCTGGAGTCCAGACACGCCCTGCTCATCCGCATCGTTGACCCCATCTCTGGCTCAAAGCAAACAGACGATGTCGGACGACTCTCGCGCTCGCCGCAGACCGGCAACTAGCCAATCATCAACTCAACATCTTGGACCGGAACGGTTCGAAGAACACAGCTTTCAGAACGAGCCCGCTCTTCGCACCGCCACAACCAAAAAAGCTATGCATGTTGGGGTCTTGGGCTCAACGGCGTCAAGCCACAGGTGCGGGTGGGAGTTGGCTTAAAGGCTACTTTGGAGTGGATGTCCTCAGCACCTGATGGCACCTTTCAACCAAATCGCTCCAGTGCCGACAGGCTGAGTTGGTTTCTCACTTGTCACAAAGGCCACCTGGGCCAAGGAGGGTTACAGCATCCTGGAGCCAGAAACCCATGCTCGCTTAGATCCGTGTAGTCCGCACCCTCCATCCTAAGGAGCCGGTGGTATCTTCATGTCGTCTGTCGGAGACAGACTGACGAGCGGCGGCTCCCAAGCTGATGTTTTCGGCGACGACCTGGCAAACTGGGAGCAGAAGCAAGTGGAAGCAAGTATGCCAGCCAAAGAGGGCTAGCAACTGATGTCGTCTCCCGCTCCCCTCTCAGCATGCACATTGTTTCACGTCGCACGTCTACAGACGGACTAAGGAATAGAAACGCCGGCTCGAAATCAACAGGCAAACTTAGCACACGTAGTACTTTAAAAACCCTCGTAGTGACACTGCGCACAGGGCCGCAGATTCCGTAGATGGATCTTGCTTCCGAGCACGGCGTGTCAACTTGCACAAGCTTCGTGGACTGGAACGCGGAGGACGGAGGAGTCCCCGTGGTGATAATCCTGCTCCCCTCGTCACAGCGAAATACTAGCGTATCATGCCGCAGTGAAAATAGAGTCCCGTATGTTCGAGCTTTCGCATCGCGCGTGAGATCCTATCGTGCAGGCATTGATCTTGGGTGGCACATGAGAGTCTTACATTTGTGAAGAGGAGTAGCTGCTGGGCAAAGACCGCAGCATTCAGAAACTTCATGCGCCGTAAGCCAGCCACGATTACTATAGGTACTGACAACCTCAGAACCACATAGCATCCAAGAACGGCCTCCCCACAACAACTGAAAAAGATGACCGAGCGCCGACGACAAAATGATGGCACGTCTCACACGGCATGCAACCCTCCATAAGCCACGATGTTTTTTTTCTCGTAGACTTTGGGGATTGCACCCGGAAAGCATAATATGGTACAGGCTACCTCCACAAACTCAAAGAATTGGGACCGGAGTCGAGGCCGCAAAGCAGATCTATGTGGTACGATGTGCCACCGTCTGCCAGAAATGCTTGAACCCCAACTGGAGTGGGTCAAGGACCTTCAAGATGTAAGGGAATGAATACACTGGAGGGCGATTGCTTTTTTGAGACATTGCAGGAGCAGTCTGCTCAAGAGGCTTCCATTCATGCACAGGATTATCGATGTGTACACACCTTGCACCCTACACCCTAAACCCTGAACCCTAAACTCCAGACCCTAAACCCTTAACACCAAGCTCCCAGTCACCAACATAGCTGACATAGCATTTGCCTAATGCCCGCCCACTTCCTCCTAGCTTCAGTCACTGCCATTCATCTAACTGGCTTCGCCATCCACAAGAGGAACGATTCAGGATATCTGTCAAGACCACTAGCCCTTTTATTGAATGGGTGTTCATCCTTGACGGTCCTTAACCCATTAAATTGACTCAGGCAGACCCTTTGCAGGGATCGGCCGCCTGCGCAGGATACCGGAGCAAGCTTACAGCTCACTCAGATCGGGCGTGGTTTCCTGCAGTCCAAACTTGGATCAAAAACGTGCGGACAGCTGGCAAGCAAGGTTAAGCAAGAACTATCAATCAGTGCGGCCACGTCGCGACATTGGCGCTGATTTTGTCCCGTCTTGCTCTTGCCACCAAATAGTGCAAGTTGTGCAACCATTCCCTGCATGGTCCGTCGGGATCAACTTGGATCGATTGAAGCTTCAGATTCTTTATATATATAGAATATATAGAAGATATAGAACATATAGAATATATAGAATATACAGGCCAACTCATGCCACGCCTTGGGGACCTTGGGGTTGTCCCGTCCCAAACGTCGCAGCGCGCGTCCACGAAAGCGGACTGCACGGACCTAATTCTTCAAGCATCCCAAGAAAAAGCTTGAAGCATTGTCGTTGCAGTGCTGGACTTCTGGACGTTTCACTTCTAGACTCTACTAGACCGATTCTCGCCCACTGTCGACCGCGAGCGAGATACACATATCATCACATATCTACGAGTATGAAGCACATGCCCATCCCAATCCCTGCCTCGGGCTCGACTGCGTACAACTCCGTCGGGCAATTGAGGTGCTTCATGCCTCAGGAAAGCGCGATGGAATGACAGCTTCGCGATACCAGCAATAACGTTCAGACAACATTGCATTGGAACTTCTCTTGAAAAGTCTTGACCGAAACGAGGTGCGACAAAACCGCTCGAAGTGACGCGAGAGGTACTTCATAAGAGATAAGACCTCTTTCATAGCCGCCTGCCGGATCTCGTTCCTGAGCTCGTCGTTTGAATCCCAGCTCGGAGGCTCGGGGGCAAAATTGAAGGACATCGGTTAAGTTACTCTTTTGAGGGTCTTGGACTATTGGCCTTACGTTGCGCCCAGCAGTTGGCTACGCTCCCCTCCAGGTTCCCCCCAAAAAGACCTCAAACCCAGGGGGGGGGGGGGGGGGGTAGTACAGAGGGGGGTAGGAGGGGAACCCATGCAACCGGTGCCGCAAACTCCATGAACCTTCCTAGCTCCCCCCTGTGTAGATGGGGGCGAAACCTCCTCGATGGAGGCAAAAGCCGGAAACACGTGAACGCATTAAACTCTTTCCGAGAGAAAGTGCACCGTACGTCTAACCTTCCCCAAACTGGGTCTAAGCGAGACTTGCAAACTTCGCTGACGTGTCCAAGTCGCGTACTGCAAGACACTGCCACGTGCAGCGGCGCATCCCGTTCACGACGCTTGCCGTTAGGTGCAGCTTTCTCCAAGTAGCCACTGCCCCTCCCACAAATACAAACGCCAGCACCCGTCTTTTTGATGGCGGCCATGTTGCAAGCACCTCGTCCAATCAGCCTGGGCACCAGCTCGAACTCCAGGTGTTGCTGTTGGTCATATCCTGGAAACATGATGTTGAAGTCATAGGTCGGCTTCTCGAGCTCACGAGGTGACCCAATTTTGCGATCCACTGTTTCCAATGTTTCCAGCATGCGGCCAGGTGACTCAGAGTTCTGCCTTCGGCCTTGCACATGGCACCCCAATCGCACCAAACCGGCGCTGCACGCTCTGGCTTGGAACGTTTGGGGCAGGGGGTGGTCAAGCCCCGGAGGGAAGGCAAGCTTGCTCAGGCTCTTGGGGAAAACCCACAGCGGAAGTGTGGCATCCAACTCACTGGAGTCACCCTCCTTCTGGACGAATACGTATGACGCGTACGACGGCAAAGTCATGCCCATGGCCATGGCACCTTGGTTGGCATTGCAGTTTCGAATCAGAGCGGTCTCTCGTGCAATAACAGCTACATCAGCTACATTGCAGCTACATGCTCGACATCTCGCATCCCAGATACTTGTGACGGCAGCAACCTCGTCCCGGAGTGTCACCGGCATCGCTGACATCGGCGTCTCTGAGAGACCTAGCCCTATACAGCAACTTTGTAGCGCCCAGAATCACGCGGTAGCATGGCATATACTGCGCGCAGCTACATGTACAAGTAGGTACTGTGCAAGCGATCCTTGAATATCCTTGATGAATCTGGCAAGTATGCACAGGTGGTCCCAGCGGCCAAATGGCTCCGAGCACAGCGTAACTGAAGGGCCCCGAAGAGCATTATTCTATACGCTTGCCCCTGGAAGTCGCAAGCCAAGATGTGGCTGAACAAACAGGCAAGAGATGCAGCCAGCGTGCCAAATAAGTGTCAGACAGGAGCTGGCCTGCAAACACTCACCTTGGCCTTGCGCAGGAGCGTGCTCTCTGGCAATTCGCCTCGGCACGAGTGTGTCAGTGATTGCTAGTTGGCATGGAATCGTCGCCATTAAGCCCGAAACCTGCACCCTAGAAGGTGGCGAAACAGCATATGAAACTCGGAGGCTTCTTGCAGCATCCAAGCCAGGACTGCAGAAAAGGTACAAAATGTTACAAAAGCCTTTGGTTCCCCGACACGGATGCCCTAAGCCCAAAACCTTTGGAGCCCCTATAGACACACGTGCGTTTCTAAAATCCTGTGCGAGGACTAAACTTTAAACCCTATGAACTCTGAACCGAGAACCCTTAGGCCATAAAAAACACAAGTTGCCTTAGATGGGAATGACCCATAGGGTCGAGATCTGAGAGATGACCAAGCTACGCTGTGAGGATTGCTGGGGGAATGTCGAGGGTTCTTGTGGTGCTGGCATTTCTTCATGTGATGTGCCGATGTAGGCTTACATTAATGCTTTACAGACAAGTAAGATACATGCGTCTCAGGGTTCCGAGTTCGAGTGTCACATGCTGCAGTTCACTTCAAAGAAAACATCCGTAGCACTTACCGAAAGTACAAGGTCTGCAGCCGTGCCTCGAGAGCTGCTGCAAAAAGGAGCCTGCGAGCCACGCAGCTGATCCAACAAAAAAACATCGCGACTCGACTCTACTCGGCGAAACGCATCACCGATTTAGCCTTATGCGACTCGTATTGCGGGACTCGCATCATGCGAGCGTTTGTCAGTCGGATTCTCAGCCGGTATATACATATATAGGAAGGTCATACTAGACCTTGCACAGCACTTTCTTCAATCGGTCCTCTGAGTCCATCAGGGGCCTGTATAGTGAGACATGCCTCAACGCAGCCTGCGCAACTTCTCAAGCGCATGGCAGAGATCGTTGTATTCCACCTCTAGCTCAGCTTCATGCTGCCTGAGGACTTCCACACGCTCAGCGAGATCACCATCGATGAAAACCTTGGTGAGCTCCTTGTGAACACTCTCCTCGTAAGAGTGCCTGTAGTACGTGGAATTGAGACTGCCAAGCAGCCCAGACATGCATCGCATGATCACAGCGGCTGAGAACCGAGGAGCAAAGAAGGCGAACGCCACGGCGGTCATGCCGAGCAAATGGTGCAACTTAAAATCCTGGGAATCAAAGATACCTTGGTCCTGCATGTTGTTCACAATTTGTACCAGTCGAGAAGGCAAAGACTTCTGCATGGGAAGACCTCCAAGTACACGCAGCCCTTCTTTGATTCCCTTGTCCACGGCCTCGTGATGGCGCAGAAGTTGGCCAAGCTGGTGACCGATTTCTTTCTCCAAAGCGTCATGTAACCACGCCCCAGAATCTCCACAAAGTTGCACATCACTTCGGCAAAATGAGCCGACTTGATGCATAAACTGGCTGTGATCACTGATGGAGCTGAGGTAGGCATGGTGCGCATGTACCAGCAGATGCTTAATGAAGCCCCTTCGCAGCACGTCAAAGACATTTTCCACACTGGTACCTTCGGCAAGGGAGTCGATGAGAGCTCGTTCCGTCTCGTTCTTCGTCATGTTCCTGAAGGCGCACGCAAAGCCCTGCGTCATGAGGTAGGCTGTCTTCTGAACCATGTACATGGTGATGTCTCGCATTTTTGCAGCCTTGATGTTTCCAACTACGAAGATCCTTTGGAGGTTGTCTTCCATGAAAGGCATGTCGGGATTGATGGTGACTGCATTCCTGATGCGAGGCACATCTTCCTTGTCAAGATACATGTACTGGAGCGCCATGCACTCGAAGAAATCCACTGCACGTGTCATGGCGGCCCCCGCAAGAAAGGCATCCTCGCGCTGGGAAACTTGCTTCAAGAAGTCGCCGTCTTCGAGGACTCCTCGGTGGAAAGCGCTGAACTCGTCTGGAGACTGTTCAGCTGCGCGACTGTATGTTGTTCAGCATTTTCTGCTCATTCCATGCCGCCTGCATCGCATCCGGCGAGAAATCGGCCGCAACTTGCCTGAACTCTTCCTCCTCCTGGACGAGGGTCTTCGCTGTCTCCTACTGTACAGTATCAACAGCAGCTTTTTCAACAAACGCCCAGCGACATCAACAGGTTACAGGGGGCCAACCCAGGACAGCATGATTGGTTTCTGCGTCCTCGAGATCATGGGATGATGAGAGATGCACAGCGAGGCAAGGAGGATCTGAGTTGCCGCAGGCTGCCCTAGCTTTGTCCAGCCCCAACTTTACCTGGTTGCAACGCTTTTGGATCTTGTCCTTGATTTCCTGCATCTTCGACAGGTCCATCGTGAGGGACATCTGCTGCACGGCACTTTGCACATGCTTGAAGCCGACTTTCTCCTCCCAGAACTTCCGCTCATCACCTTGCAAGGTGCCCAAGACGTCGTGCCGAAACCTGGTGATGTTCTGCTCCTCGCGGTCATTTGCCCTTTCATACTCCGCATTGCGCACGAGCACATCTTTGGAGTCCACATTCTTGTCAAGCGAGCTGCCCATCAACATGGGCTCAATGCCGTAGAACCCCTCCTTCCAGCTTTGGAGATGGCTTCGCGCAACTTCGGCGCGCCCGGTAGTGGCAAACCAGTTGTCGGCTTTGGTAAGCACCAGAACCAGCCGGTCCGAGAAGCACATGACTCCAGTTCCTCGCTCACGGAAGAGTTTCACCATGTTGTCATTTGCCTTGGCATACATTAACAGTCCGAGCATCACACTACACTGACTACACTAACAACGGGAGGCTATGCGTCACAAGTATTTGGCGACATGCACGTTCGCATGTGTTAAATCAAGGCCAGCTGCTGACTCTGTAGTGGAGTCTGCGAGGCACACCACGATGGAATTGGGCATACGCATCGACTCAGTGACCATTGCTATGATGGCATCGTTCACACCCTGGGACTCATCCTCATCACTTGCCCGCACGCCAGGAAGATCCATTACTCTGCGTGGCGTCTTGCACTTCTGGGTCTGTATTGTGATGAAGAGCCTCTCTTTGGCAACCCTCGTGTTCTTCTCCGTAACCCAGCTATGAAGCTGCGTTAGTGCTTCTTTTCCCGTGAAGATGTCCTGAGTGCTCCTGCTTCCGTCAGGAAGCTCTTCAACGACTTTGACGACTTCTTCTTTTCTTCCTGTGGCAGAATGGTCAATACAGATGGCCGTGTGGTTGCCATGCCGTGTTTGACCACGCTGAACGCATAACCGAGATATCGCTCAACAAACGAAGTCTTGCCAGCAGATTGCTGGCCAACCACGATGACCATGGCGGCGTCGAACTCCATGTTGTACTTGCTCGAAAGCTTCCAAGCCTCCGCGATGGCTGATGTTGCCTTCTCTGGGTCCACGCTCCTTTGAGAGTGAGGCTGGACTGGCTTGTTTGCGTCAAGGAACTGAGCAGCCCGAGGCCGTGCGAGCAAGGTAGATTGGGCACTACTATCGTAGGGTCCCCATTTCGACTTTACCGACATCGGACCTGTTCTTGGTCCGTCCTCGTCCCGCTTCATCTCAGCAAGACTGCAGGCAATACTGCTTGAGCATCCGTCTGCGACATGCAAGCTGGAAACACTGTTGACACCGTTGGCACCTCGTTCCAACCGAACCCCAGCCGTCTTGTGACAGCCAATCGCCAGCATTCGCAAGTCAAGACAGGCGGGCATCCGGGCGCCTTTGTGAACGCAGGACCGACGTCTGGCAAAGGACACCCGGTGTCTCGCTCGAAAGCCCGGCTCCTGCAGAAGGGTGTGCACATGAACAGGCAAGTAATTATATTAAGTCTGCTGAAATCACAACACATTCTCAATCGAAAGCTCCAACTCCCAATTTCCGCAAGTGAACCCTACAGTGTACTCATTGTGCTCTGGGAGCTGAGTGCCAAGCGGAAACACACTGAAAGCCGCGCTCTTACACGATTTTGCCGGATCGAACCTCACATTCGCAGAAGCGGCAAGATAACGAGATCCAAGAGTGAGCGAATGAGCCCTTCCAACACCTGCCAAACAAAACAAGCAGCTCAGGCTCTTCGCTCTGAGCGAGACTGACCTACGGGACCCACCGCTTTTCGACTCGCTGCAGCAGCCAGTCGATGGTTCCCTCAGCTCCACTTCAAACTGGCTGCAGGATAGGCCATGATGGGCCATCGAAAAAGCACTTTGGAAGCTGAAGGTTGACAAGTTCAGGGGTGGAGAAGGCAACAAAAAAACAAGCCGCCACTGGCTGAGACACGTATCGAACACACGCTCAGCCTGTGTTTTTGGCGGGCTCAAAGTATGTCTCGCAGCTGCTCCTGCACAGCGCCTTAGCGACCAAGCTGTGGGCTGGGAGAGAAAAGGACGGAACCGGGCCCAAACAGGCTGAAGCATGCTCATGCGGGCTCACGTAGAAACGAGAAGTTATCCTTGCGATTGCTACGGTATGTGGGCTCCCTAATGATCCAATATTTCTTGAAGTAACTTCACTCTTTACATCTAAGATCAGATAGATATAGCCTTGAGCACCTTAAATCAAGACACTCGAGTCGCCACCATCGGCCGAATCTCCCCAGGTCACCACCTGCCAAGCTGTGGCCCTTTGTGCTCAAACCAACGCCTGCTTAGAGGACTGCCCTCCCCCCAACCCCACCCCGCCACATCAAGGAGACTGCTTCAGAAACTCATCTTCAATCTCAATCTTCCACCACTGCCAGCACGAAGCTGGACCTAACCTTCAATCCATGGCTATCCACAGCATCAAGCCAAGCATGTCATGGTGCCAACATCGACCACTTCCCGTGAACACGTCCTCCCAAGTCCAGCTCTACTGGAAACTATAGAAGCTGTACCTAAACAGCATACACATGATTAATTCGAGATCCTGGAGCCAGACCGCAGCACTCTTTTGCCTGTTTGATGTGAACGGTCTGAACATGTCTGAACTGTAGGTCCGCACACACCCTGAACCTCGACACAAACGTGAACCCTGGCTCCACCGATCCGTCGCCCTGGATGGCGGCGAAAGCACCGTAGGTCGCCTCACGGAGCTTGCGAGGCCAGTGTGTGGACTTGGGCTTACGAGGTTTTAAGGTGAAGGCTTAGAGCTTATCGGTATGTTTCTAGGGCTACAGAGGCATGACTAAAAGGAGATGGAGCCCTCCTATATAAGCCTCAAACTCAATGCCTATAACCATCATGACACGAGAGTGATGCCGAAGCCACACGGAGCTCCCGAACGTCCGTGAGGTTGGAGCAGTCCTCAAGAGCGAACAGGATTCGGTGAACAGACGTCGTCTCAACGCATGACAAGCACTGTAAGAAGCCTGATGTGTTCTGGCACTGCTGCTTGCGGTTTCCCGGCACGAGGCGTCAAGTGTACGTTTTGTGAGTTCCGCAAACGTGCGGCAACTTCAGATCTTCTTTGGGGGGACGGGGGGAACAAGCCTGGAAAACCCGAAACTTCTGCAGCTCAGCCCGGCGGCTTGCTGACCTCCGTAGGCTACGTGGCCCCAAACAACCTGGGCCATCTGTGCGGGGCTGTCATGCAACGATTGTTCGAAGCTATTGTCGATTCTGGATCCGCGTCGTTACTAGAGTTCACGACCTCCGGCCAGGTGAGGTCCCACCTATATACCATAGAGCCTCATAGAGCCGTAGACCCTCTCAGAACTCCTAAAGTAAACCTACCTCGACCCCAGAAGGTGCCCAAGGCACCACGCGGCCGTCGCCGCGGCGAGCGGCAAAGGCGCCGCCGCTGGCGGCCAGCTCGGCAATTTCCTGGAGCTCCTCCTTCTCGAGTCGGGCTTCGGAATGCAGAGACGGCGCAGACTTGATGCTTTTTGATGCATCGAATTTTAATGTGGAGGTGAAGGAGCATTTTAAAGATAGGTAGTCAATCTAGGGATCAAGCTACACAGCGGGTGGGTCATTGGGCTGCAGGTATGGGCTTGCTTCCACATTGGTGTCGTAGACCCAAGGCTCTCCTCAAAAGTGGGCTCGGCAGCACCAAAGCCTAGGCTCACGCAGCCACCCGGCAAGTGAGGAACTGGTGCATCCAGGGAGTCTCAGAGCAAAAAAATGTGGTATATTCAACATTATTCCAAGCTTGAAGGCCAACTTGAAGCCCTGAAGCTGAAGACCATCGCCCGAAACACGAAGCCCCTGCAACCGAGCCTCGCAAGTTGCCCCATGTCACCACAGAGCCGTCCACACGCAAAGCTGCAAAAGCAAAAGAGCTGGCTGCGATGGACCTCAGACTGAGACACCTAGGGTTTGATGGGGCTGCAACTGTTCAGGGTTCGGGGCTCTAGGCTTTAGTCAAGGCTTGTTTAACCAGATTCTGGCTCCTGACTCCCTGCATTCAGCCTGGATTCAATTTCTCTGCATTTCTCAGAGCCGTAGCACAGTGACTCCCTAGTACTGGGACAGCAACTCCTTCCCCTGAAGTCTCATGCTTCATATGGACTAATACAGGTAAGTGAAAAATCGTCTTTGGGGTTAGGGTGAAGGCTTAGATAGGTTAAGGTTAGGCTTGAACTTGCTTCGTCCACAAGAGTCTCGCTGGCAGGGCACTGCACGCGAAGGAGATCTTTCCCTGTGTGCAGGTGCTCGAGGTATGGGGTGCTGAGATTCTAGGCCTTGAAGGGTTCAATGAGTCTCTAAACTCGATGATAAAGCCAGAAACCGCGGTAGCTATAATTTATAGTTAATACCTAAACTCTGTAACCCCCGAAGCTTGCCCTAGAACCAATTAAGGACTTAGCGTTTTTTTGCGTGGGCATGTATAGCTTTGAAAAGAGGCTAGCTATAAGGTTTTGGGTCAGTGTAGGGTTGTCACGTCTTGCACATTTTCTATACACTAAAGGAGAGCTGGAAAGGGACATGGCGAGGAATGTTAGTTTCGCTGATTGCACGTATTCCGTTGGATTGAGTGACCGAAGTTTTCTAGGGAATATGATGGCTTCTGTTCCGTTTTATAAGTTTACGCCAGGAGCAAGAAATCATTAAGACTTGATGGTTTCCGCACTACTACAAAGAATTGACCAGAAACCCTTGAAGCCCCAACCCTGCGTGGTCGAGAAATGTCTTCGGTGCCCTCAGCCAGCAGGATATACATGTTGATTGCACTGCTTTGTTCCAGACTTTCTTTGCACAATCTGTGAAAACATGCTGACTGCGCGTGCGAACAACAATATCTGACATACAAGCCTGGCTTCGAGTCGCATCTTCCCCAGGTCACAACGCTGCCATCCTCAAAAAAAACTGGCGGGGGCGGGGTGGGGTGAGTGCGCCTACAGAATCCACTGCTGAACGATCGACCATTGAGTTCATGCATGCTGCATGAGTGCATGCGCGCACACACACACAGACACCCTCTTCCATCTGCGAGCCCTCATCGAGCTGTGCAAAGATAGTGTCCCTACTCAAATATAAACGAAGCCCGTGTTGTTGACGCTGCATTTTCTACATGTATGCATGCATGCATGTATGCATGCATGTATGCATGTATGGATGTATGAATGTATGTATATGTATCTGCAGCGCAACCTCCATACCATCGAGAAGCTGTGTCAGCCATCACATAGAAACACACACGCGGCCCCAAAGCCCACGGCGCACACCTCGTCTCGCAGAGCTGCAAAGGCAGTTCCGCTGCCCTGGCACACAGTCACTGACATTCTAAACGTCATGCAGGGCGTACCGGCTTGTCGGGTTTAGGGCATTTGGGTCAGGTCAGCTTATGTAAACGCCTGGGGGAGCTGCTCAATTCAAATTCTAAAATCAGATCCTGCAGTATGCCAAGCCATGCATTGACATGAAACCATCTCCCGAGTGATTCACTCTGGCCCCCTATCCAATGAATCTAACCGCCTGGAATTAGGACACTACATATGGTCCAGTGCTCCGCGGCCCCCCCCCTCCCCCCTCCCCCCGCATGGTCTGGAACTCCCCCCCACCCCCTGTGGCTCCCCCCCCACCCCTCTGTGGCCCTGTGGGGTGGTGGTTGTGGTGGTTCAGGGTTTTGGGTTTAGGGTTGAGGGTGTGTCTGGAACTGTGGCTCCCCCCCCCCCCTGTGGCCCTGTGGGGTGGTGGTTGTGGTGGCCAGGGTTTAGGGTTTAGGGTTTCGGGTTTAGGGTGGGTGTGCTCACAGTCGGCCACCCTCCCCTACCTGACCATACCAGGGAGGGGGGGGGGACACGCCAGACGCCGGACCATATATGTGTATATACTTTTGTTCAACCCTTTAAGGGATTATATAGGGTACCTCATTCCCTCACTCCCAAGTAAGAGCCAGCCAGAAATCGAATTTGGCCACCTGGATATCGCAAAACCCACCGCTTCGCAGCACTTCTTGTTCGGGGCCAGGATCGCCGCCTGGAGGGGTTTAGGGTTTATAGGGTTTATAGGGTTTATAGGGTTTATAGGGTTTATAGGGTTTATAGGGTTTATAGGGTTTATAGGGTTTATAGGGTTTATAGGGTTTGTAGGGTTTATAGGGTTTAGGGGCAAGTTCGGACTTCCAGGCTGGGATTTCATGCTGTCGGGGGTAGCTTCGAAGGGCTCCTTGAGCATTGGGAACTTTTAGCAGCTGCCCATGTCAGCCCTGACTTCGTCCTCCCACTGGTGTCCAAGAGCGTCAATGCTACTGATGACTAGAGTCATCATCCCTTTCAGTCGGACGACGGCCCTGTTGCGGGGCCCTGTTTCGGTGGCCTCCACAGCAGAATATGCTTGGAAAAGCCGTCTCTTGCCTCCTGCAGGGTCACCCCAAGCCAGTATGACTCCGTCTGCTCGGCGCGCTGCGAAGGCGGAGCTGGTGGCCTTCGCCAAAGCTGACCCGGGAGAGCAAACTTCGATGTCTTTCTGTGTTGCATTTTGGGTGCGGGGCATTGAAAGCTAAATGCTGAGTTTGGTGGTTGTGAGGGTGCAGGGCTGGGAACTCAGAGTTGAGGGTGCAGGGCTCTTGATGGATTCCTCCAAACAGTCTCAAACGCACAGATGCTTTGCGAAATGGCAAAACAGCATCACATGACATGTCAGTGCGCGTGAGCTGTGCTGACAAGTCATGTTGAGAGTCGTGACCTCGATCTGGCAGATATCGAAGAGTTCGGCAGCGGCGGGGCCTTTCCACTTCTCAGGTTCATCACAGTCGTTGAGATGGTGTGCAGTGCAGGCTTCAATTCATGCCAGCCAAGGTGAAGCAAACTTAAACATCTTCGGCTTTGGGTGGTGTGGCGAACCTGGCTCAAGCGGTGCATGTAGTATACTGGTGAGCACTAGGGATGGCAGCCATGGGATGTGCGACGCAATGACTAGCAATGCTGCTTTCAGATGCTTGAAGCAGCGGTGGCGCCCTAGCAAAAGCAAGCCGACCCAATAAACGTCTTCAAAGTCTGGACCTTACAGACATGTGCAGGCCGTTCACTCCGACAGTGGCCAAGGCACCAATTTCGCCGCCTTGCTTCGGGTCGCCCCATGCGACAACTTTCCCTCCATCTTCGAGGACGGCGGCAAAGGCATACCTTCCAGCTGTTGAAGGAAGCTGCTGCGATGGCCCCACATCTCCAGCGGAATCTGCTTCGGAGCAATTCAAAAGTATGTTTACTCGTTGCTTCAAAGAACCTGCCTCATCGAGCCCTCCCTCCGCTCTCCTCCCTCGCTGGGCACGCCTGGCAGCAGCCAGCAGCCGCACGTCTGTGAGACCTTGCTCTATTTTCTTGAGGAAGATTCCAAAGGCCTACCCGGTTCTGTCAGGTTGTTCCATGTATCAATCTAGAAATAAAAATGGGTGCGTGCTGGAGAAAATGTGAGCCAGCCCTCAACCCTACATCCCCAAAGAAACAACCCAAAACCCTCAAAATCCATAGAAGCAGCTCACTGGCCTGTTGGGCAATCGCCGCAGACACTGTCTTCACTGGACCAGGTCACCACCTGAGTCTCTCTAGGGCAAGTAGCCCAGCAACCAGACACTACCCTTCAGCCCTGTAAACCGCAAACCATATTGTACCCGGAGTCAGAACTAATTATGGGCCTTGAGGATTTCTCATCGGCCCAATGAGGTTTTTGATAGGCTACACCTTGAGAATGAAGCTTCAGGTTCACGAGGCAAACTGATGGAAACCCTGATGCGTGCAGAAGCCTACGATTTCCCACAACATCACAGAACTCCGAGAATCAACCCCGACAACAGTTAAACAGTGAAGCGTAAAGGTCACACATCATCCGTGTAGCACATGTGCGTCTGGCCTGCACACTTTTCCGGGTTTCGGTTGCAGTGGTTACACGGCATGGCAAGCTGAAGCCCCCATGCTGCCCCAGCGGCTCGACCGTCACCACGGAGCGCAGCGAAGGCCTCGTACCTTCGAATCGGCTGTACCCGGGTCTTTGGCCTGTATAGGTCTCAGAGCACAGGCAAAAAGCCTCCCAGCCACAAGCTCCCAGGACTGCAGAGACACCGAACCACCAAACGCTCCCTGAATGCCTCCTGTTACAAGCATCTACCCTTGCAGATGCGGAATCACCAGCCGAGGCGCGACGCCCGGACCTCACGCACATCCGTGAGCTCTGCTTGCCTTGGGGTGCCAGGCTTATATAGTGTGTAGGGTTCATGGATTCATGAACCTGAAACCTGCCCAGCACAACAGCACTGCGCCAATCCAAGTTGCACTGCGCTGCTGTCAGCACCATATCCTGGGCTCCGTGTGGAAGCAGCGTACCGGCACCCTCTGAATCGTCGAAGTCATGAGCCAGCTTAGGGTTAAGGGGTATTTCTGAACTGAAGCCCTGAGGATTATTGAACCTCGTGGGAGGATTGGACCAGCATGAATAAACAGCACGGCTGCTGATCGAAGGTATACAACTCACATAGCTCAATCGCTCATGGAGAAGGCAAAACAGCCATCTTCATCGTACTTCATCGTACAGCTTCATGACGATTCAAGCGTTTTGCAGGCTTTCAGGGCAGTCCCTTTGCCCCACCCGTGCAAACATCCTGACACTGAAACCCTAACTAACACCCAAAGAGGTGAGGCGGTCTCACGAGTGATCTGGAGCAGTCCTCATAAACGGCCTAACGAAAGCCCTAGAGCCTAAGAACCCGCCTAACACCCTTAAATTTACTTCAAAAACAAAAGACTAAACTAAGTGAAAAAACTCCCCGAACCCTAACCACCGCGGCGGCGGGCGAGCGTCTCTGCGCTCCCCAAGTGACCACGCGGCCATCCGCCAAACGTGCGGCAGCCGCCTCCCAGTCTCTTAAGTCTGGTGCGAAGTTGTCTAAGGTTTAGGGTCTGGGGTTTAGGTCTCCATAATCTCTAAACCCAAATCCCGTCTGGAACTGATTTAAGGCTTGTACTGTATCCTGATGAGAGGCTTGGGAGATTCCAGGTGTTGCGATGGGGTTGCCTGTACAGCGTTTACACTTGTCAGGTTCTGCTAGCTGCTGACTTGACGACGGCTTAAGGCTTCTTGGGAGGGGGGCGGGGGGAAGGGAAGGGTTTGAATGACCAGCACTTGGCCTACCAAACCTTTCAATCCGTTCCGCTGCGCGATGACGCAGATAATACTAACCCAAGGCGTCTCCAAGTCAAAGACTGGAAACCCCTGATTCAGTCTTGTCGAACACAAACTAACGGGGGCACCCTTCAGCTTTCAACCACAAGTGGCCTGAACTCTCCACACCAACAAAAACCGTTTAAAGAGTACCACGGAAAATAACCCCAACCTCATTTCTTTCGGACGGGCTGCTCCATGAGAGAAGACTACCTCCTCGACGTTCCGGAGCTGCTCCTCTCAGGATCTCTCAAAACCCTGAATCCCAGAAACTGGCCCCAAACAACCCTCAACCCAACACACCCCATTAGAATTCCAAACCGGCCCAAAGCCCTCCCCAAAAGCTCATGGGCTAAAGACCTCAAAGCAAACTTCGCAGCTCCTGCACAGCGCTGCTGTCCCCTCCCAGTTTCGGGTCGCCCCAAACCACGAGGGAGCCATCTCCTAAGCTTTATATTGCATTTCGGGTCCATGTACCTAAATATGGAATACTTGGGCCTTAAAGTACCTCCTATTTAGGGACTTTTGGGCCCAAGTATATAATGAGATGGTACGGGGACCCTTATAGTGATGCATGTCGGGTCCAGGGTGTTGAGCTACTTCGTGCAGGCGCAGGCCCAGATTGAGGGCTTTTGATCTGGCTCTTGGGGGGGGGGGGGGGTGAGGAGGTTGCGAGTGTGGAGTGTTGAGGGTGTGGGCTTGCGAGGCGCCTGGTGTGCCGTATCGGCCATCTCAAGTTTGGCTGTTGCTGCTGCAAGTCCAGGCCAAGCTGGGTCATCCGAGGCCCTTTGCATGGGGTCTAGCTGCCGCGCGGTGCGTGGCGTTCGCTGGTAGACCCATTGTAACTCCTTGGCAGCCTGAGCCATGTCGGATAGGCCCACAAAGGTTGAACATCTGAATCCTAACACCACAGCCTACAAGCCCATGCAAACCCACGCAACCCCCTACTTTGGTGCAGGGACTGGGGCCCTCAACTTAGCGCGTCGCCCCTTAAATTGCCACAGTCCAGTCCGAGCCACGCCGGGCCATCGCAAAGGCCTCCAAGGGCGGAACTGCAAAGAAAAGCACGAAGGGCCAAGCTTAAAGTTTGGGAATTTGCCTATTTCCTTTTTTCACAGTGAAGCTGCTAGATTTCGATTCCATCCTCGAGATGTGCGCTATCGACATGGGCTTCTCTGCACTCTGCATTGACAATCAATACTTCAATAAACATTTCGATCAATCGGAAGGCGTACGCAACCAACTCAACTTCAACCGCAACCCCTGCATAGGCAGCAAAGCAGCGTGAGCCAAGCGGTTTGCTGGGGGTGGCCTGCGCAGATTGCATGCAAGAATCGAACAACAACCAAGGTTGGGCTCGAAGAGGCATTGGTCTAAGCAGGTGGCCTTAGATGTCTGACTTCAAAAAAAGAGAGAGCAGGGTCACCCACGACATGATCCACATCCACCAGCACATCTTCAAGGTTACGCCAAGACACTTGCGATTGATCGAGCCACGGTATGACTAGCGTCATGGTTATAGAGCCTATTATACTGACCAATCAATTCCAGGAAGTAAATTTGGGTCCTGGGCCTTCGACTGCAGGGGCCCCCCCTTTATCCCTACCACCCCACCTCCACAGTGCGTCGAAATACCATGCAGAGCACCAGTAATCAGATTGAACTCAAGGGTACAGAGCCCGATAAGCGCCCGTTTTTTTTCAGTACGCAAATCTGTATAAATGAAAAATGAAATAACATCATATATATATATACACATGCTCGGTATATGTATAAAGACATAGAATCACCAGAAGCACAGCAAACACACCCCAATCCCTAAACCCTAAACCCCAAAAAACCCCAAAGCCCGCAAAAAAGCCGGCCTCCGGAGCCGGGTGGCGCTCAGCGTCTCGCCATCCTCGAGGCCCAGCTCCTCGCGAGCCGGGTCGCTGCGCTGCTCGGGTTTGGGGCTTATAGGGTTTAGGGTTTTGGGGTTTAGGGTTTAGGGTGCAGGGTTTTGGGGTTTTAGGGTGTAGGGTTTAGGGTTTTAAGGGTGGATAGGGTTTGGGGTGTTGACTCCATGAGCCCGCGAAGTGGGAACTGATACCCAGGTACTACTGGAATCCCTGTTAAGTGGACCGCAAACCGTCCGCAAGTACTTGAGAGGTGTAGGGTTGTGGCTTGGATATGGGAGGCGGGGTCGTAACCGCAATAAAGACCCATTTTTTAACCACAACAAGGAATCACTTTTGTGCCTCAGTGCATGATAGCCACAATGCCTGCGCAATGCCTGCGACCCTTCAACTACCCACAAAACGCCCCCGAAACCATTCTAAGCCCCAACCCCAAGCCCTAAAACGAAGCCCTCCCAAAGCTCCAAAGCCAGGGTCTTTCTGACCCCCCCCAAGGCCCACATGCCTGGTTTTGGAGCTTTGGGAGGCCCAAAACCTATGGGAGTGACAAAAAGACCTGAGAATTGAGGTTTTGGGCCTCAATTCTCAGGTCTTTTTGTCACTCCCATGCGGGCCTGGGACTGGGGGGGGGGGGGGCAGTGACAGCCTGGTTTTGGAGCTTTGGGAGGCCCAAAACCTCAATTCTCAGGTCTTTTTGTCACTCCCGTGCGGGCCTGGGGGGGGGGGGGGGGGGCGGGGGGGGCAGTGACAGAAAGACCCTCGGTTTTGGAGCTTTCCCCCCCCCCCCCCCCCCCGCAGTCCCAGGCCCGCATGGGAGTGACAAAAAGACCTGAAGGTTTTGGGCCTCCCCAAGCTGAAGTGACAAAAAGGCCTGAGAATTGAGGTTTTGGGCCTCCCAAAGCTCCAACACCACTATCATTGTTAACCACGATCATGCCAACCCTAAACCACTCTCGTGAAACCACTATCATGCCAACCCTAAACCACTATCGTGAAACCACTATCCTGCCAACCCTAAACCACTAGGATTGTTAAAGAAACCCTTGTCATTGTAAAAACTTTTTTTCATGGTTAGAACCCCTACTCTGGATATGGGGCCTATAGAGGATTAGAGCTTTGGGGCTCATGAGGATCGTTTCCTGGAACGGGATCGGGCTCAAAGGGAGAGGAGGAGGAGGAAGACATGCCGGGATTCTGAGTGATAGAGGTGATAGAGGCTCCAATTGAACCTACGCTGCATGTGTGGCCCCGCAGTGGTTTTTGTACATGTTCACTTGTCTCGCACTGATTACAACGTCATACAGACAATGCATCCTGACCCCTCTGTGTCCAGCAGCGTCGAAGCTTCTCGGAGTCGTGCCCCACTGGCACGGACCTGGGGGATTTGGTCGATATGGCCGGAGCTGCGGAGAGACCAGGTACTCAGATTTAAACGGCTTACAGCTTTCATGGAGCGAGCGAGCGGGCGAGAGAGAGAGAGAGATAGAAAGAGAAAAAACAACAGCTACTTGTTTTCTTGACTTCCAGAATGTCATTCAGAAAGTTTATTTGCAAAACCGTTCCTCTTAAATTTAACAAACTTACAACTATGAAGAAACAAAATGCATTGACAAAACTAACAAGTTGTCCACATGTTCAGTTGGACGATTTCTCTCTGGACTCATCAGGCCTGAGTCGGAACGAACAAATCTTACACCATGAAACGCTGTCCCGGGCACCAACGATCTGTGGAGCATTAAACATGCGTGAAGGCGATGGAAGATCCCCTGAAACCTAAAATAGTCTTGACAAAAAGATTCAGTGATTAGACGTTTGTCCCGTCCGATGGCAAAACTTGTGTCTTAAAGTCAGTCTTCAGGCTCCGGGGCGCGAATTTTATTGAATGCCCCACCTTTATGACTTTCAGAACTTCGATCTTGAGGGGGTTCCCAAGATTAGGAACCCCCTTGTTAGGGTCCTATAGGGTATGCGCAAGGGGGGAACCCTACTTTTGCCGAGGTGGTCAGAAAGCCCGCCCAGACCCCTCACGACCTTCGGGGGCGGGAGCGAAGCCTCAAACCCTATTTATGAGCCCTGAGCATGCGCAATTTGTCCTGACTGCGGCTGCAGAGACTAAGCTCTGGTCCAGGCGCGTGGGCGCAAAACACATCAAGAGCATTCGTTCATGTTGCTGCCGCAAGTCTTTTTTGGGGGGAGTCGTTTTCAGGGGCGGGGGCGTGTTTTCTGGGGTGGGTGGGATGGGGTTACGACGAAAGGTTCAGGGTCAGGGGTTTTTACTGCCGCCAGGGCACCAGCGCGTCCAGGCGACAATGGAGTGCTTTCTGGGCCTGCCACTTGACCTTCCAGGTGTGGCCGCTGGTTTTTGCCCTGAGGCAGTGTGCTCCACAGTATCCGGACACGGTGCGGTCGCACCTCGTACAGGGGCGTGGCAGGGTTCACCTGCGCACATAGGCGATGTAAATGGCACTCCATGGCGCCAAGGGCATGCTCAGCTTCTTCCACAGCTTTTTGGGTTTGAAGAGTAAGGTTCTTATACATTATAGGGTTCTGGTCCAACTCAAGGAGCTTCATCTCTAGCACAGGATGAGATATTATCATGATCACCAGGTACGGCACGGTTTCGTTTTATTGTAGAGCCGGCGACAGTGGCAAACCGGATAAACGAATTTATGTGCACCAAAGCATTAACTCACCGTCACCGCCCAAACAGAATGTTGAAAGCCGGAGTTATAAACCATGCGAAATCCAATTACAATCCATCAACTGCGGTGCACAAGATGCAAATATGCCTGTCTACTCAACCAGCCGAAGCAAAAACAAGTGGCTCGAATGACTTCTCCCTTGGAGTGGCCTCAAGGCTGGCTGCTTGGCCACTCAGCAACGCCACATGTAGACATTGCGTCATGGCGCTTTGAAGGGGGATAACTTGCAATAAGCTCTCAGGGCTCACGCGGCAGAATGGCTTAACCCTCTTGCTCGGAAGTTATGGACACCAAGGCCTCATGTGCACCAGGAAAACAAAGCTGGCGCCGCATGGCATGTTCAGCTGGGATTCTCAATATACAGGGCCAGAATTCTGCAACTGAAACTTCCAGGTGCAAGCACGCCTTGTGCCCGAAAACTCCAACCCTGTCACAAAGACGTCGCATAACGGAGTGCACACGCAACAGTATCAATCGTGAGCCTTAAACCATCACACAGTTCACTTAACCGCAAGTTCAGGGTTAAAAAGGGTTTATACAAGTTTATACTTTAATGGACTTAAGGCGGCAAGTCTACTCGAGCCTAACCCTAGTACAGTATATGCTAGTATACTGAAGCTGCAAGCAGACTGCAGACTCCAGGGCTCCGGCTGGGACTTTGGTAAGGCTCCTCAAGGAGGCACGCAAGACTTCAAAGGCCTCCCATGGCCCAATGCTTGTTTTGGCCAGCTAGCTAACGAGCGACTGAGTGAGTAAGTCAGTGAGTGAGAGAGAGAGAGAGAGAGAGAGAGAAAAAAAAAGAAAGAGAGAGACAGAGAGAGAGGGAGAGCGAGAGAGCAAGATTGAGAGAAAGAGCGAAAGGAAGAGGGAGAGCAGCCATTACAGATACTTTGGATCCAGGGACTCCCGTAGAACAGCGTAAAATGTGGAGCCAGTGCGCTCGCAGCACAGTGTTGCAATGCTGCTGCTGTTGTTAACGTCACGGCACAAGATGCAGTCTCCAAAGCGGCCCAAGCTCGCAGGACTGGCCTGCGCTCCCCTCACGGGAGATGTGAACACACGTTCTGTCTTATGTTTTTTGCCCTTCGGGCAACTTTCTGCAATGCCACACGTGGCCATGGTGCGTTTGGCATCCATGAAACGGCCCTATTTTTTTAAGGAATCACACTGACTTTTGAGGGCTACGCGCGGTACGGAGGGCCTCTCTCTCATGAGACCTCACTCCGACGGCTCCGCAGCTCCAGAGATTGCTTTGTCCCCTTATTGAAATGTTTGGATGACTCTTTAAGGGCGAAGCCGCATCCTGCAGAAATGCTCAGCAGAGGAACAGAATGAGACCCAGGTCCCGCGTCTGAAGATGAACGTACCATGGCTCACTGCCAACTGCTGGTGCCCATCTCTGCACTGAAATTCGTAGGTGGCTTGGCCTCGGTGTGTGTTTATAGGCTTCAGGATTTAGGGTTTTAGGGTTTTGGGTTTAAGGTTGTCTTAGGCAAAGAAGTGCCGGTAGAAACCGACAACTCCAAATGCTGAGTCTCGCCAGGCTGCGGGCGGGGAAGATGACGGTTGTCCTGCGGGCTTCTCGACGGCGGGCTTGGGAGCACGGGCATCGCGGTTGCGGTTGCCGCCCTCTCGGTCCCGGGCACGAGGCTGGGGATAGTCGTACTCATGAAAGTCACCCCAGCCCCAATATCCCATGTCACCGTAGCCGGCCGGGTAGAAGCCCCACCAAGGACCGGGCCAGTCCTGTTGGTTCCAATTTCTGTTGTCGCCCCACCTGGCGCCGGAGATCAAAAACTTATATACCTTGTATGCGATACTCATAAGTTCTCTTTGCGGTGCCATTGTCATCAGGGTTGCGTATAAACACACGACCACGCAAGCACAACTACGAAGACAACGTGTCCTGGAAGCCGCACCAAGCCACGCTTCTCCGCCACGGCGCTTGCCCTTGTTGCCATTGGCTTTGCCTTTGTTCTTGCCCTTGTCACCTCCCTTACCTGCTCCTTTCGGACGTCCGGCATGTCCGGCATGTCCGGCATGTCCATGCCGGGGCTCGGCATTGCCGTGCTTCTCTCTCTCTACACTGCCAAGACTGGGGCTGGCACTCAAATCCTCGCTGCCGGAGCTCGTCGCACGGCTCCCACCACCGGAGCTCTGTTGCATCAGCTCCGCCTCGAGGTCGAGCACAGTTCGTCCGAGCCCGGGCCTTTGACCGCCGCTTGGAAGATGACTGGGAAGACTGGGAACACTGGGAAGCTCGTCGTAAGGGGGTGGCGGCGGTGTGCGCATTGGATGCAGGACGGGAGTCAGGACGGGAGTCAGGACGGGCACTTCATGTGGAACTTGGGCGGGCGCACTGTTTGGTACACTGGCTGGCACTGTGGGAGGGAGCGAGCCCTCCAGCGTGAAGGCTGTCGGGGCTGCTGTCGGAGCTGCCTGGGGGGGACCTGTGGGAGCCGGTGGAGTTGTTGGGGGTGGTGGGATGGGCTGAAACATGAATGGCATCGCACCACAGGGCACTGGGAAGCTCATCGTGGCTGGAACCACTGTGGCAGCTGAGATGGGTGTCCCATGCTGCTGCATTGGGGCTGTGTTGGGAGGGCTGTCCGGGCCCTCCGCATGCTCTTCTGTTGGCAGGGTTGCGCACCCTGCGCTGTAGGCTGGGGGGTTGTTCGACCACACCCGAACCGGGTGCATGAAGCGCTGCAAAACGCAGTAGGTCGCGGCCGCAACTTCCATCCCATGCGTTGCTATCGAGATGTCCTGTGCCAGCAGGACCGACACATGCGGCCCCCAGCGGATCACGTCGAGCATCATCCGCACGTCGTCCATGGCCTGGTGGGCACGGAGGCCTGTACGATGCTGTTCTGGCACGTGGATCATGTACATCTGATGTAAGGAAAGCCCTCTCGGTTGACCATAGAGATTCGATATTTGCTGGTCATGGAACCTCTTCTTCCTGAGGTCAGGGATTCACTGAAGTGCAAAGACACGTCATCAAGGTCTAGTCGCAGTATATCAAGAGAGAGAGAGAGTGTGTGTGTCTATATGTATATATATATATATATATATATCCGATGCTACATAGCAGAGAACTAACTCATCCTCCACACAAGCAAGAGCAGCCGAGCTTCATGGTGGCCACTGGGTCCGCCGACACCAGGTGAGGGCAGCGGCTCATGTCCAGGCCCAGCCGCTCGATCTCTTTGTTCAGGACGAAGTGGTCGAAACGATCGCCATTGTGGGCGATGAGAACGACTTTACCTGTGAAGCCAGCGGCCCGCTGCAGGAATGGCAGCACGTGGGTGGGCCAGAGCTGGGCAAAGACCGGCAGCGACTCATCGCACACGATCTCCTTGTGCCCGCTGTGCTCAGCAAAAAGCCGGGTTGCGGGGGACTTCACGTCCTCCCAGCTGAACTCGGGACGGCTGCGCAGCAGGAGCGATTCGCCCGTGACGAGGTTCACAGCTGCAAGTTCGATGATCTGACACTGACGCTTCCATGACCACTGGTCGCTGGTCTCATGCCATTCCATTGCTGCATAGCTGCCGTGGATGTGGTCATGGATGCACTCTAAATCGAGCGCCACCAGGCCGCAGCCCATTTGGACTAGGTAATCCTGGCAAGGCAAGGCTTGGCTCGGGGCTGGGGCCATTGCGGCCGTTGGGGCCGTAGAAACTGTTGGGGCTGGCGCTGTTGGGGCCATGGCTGGTGGGGTCTGCGAAGGCAAAGCTTGCGCTGGCCCCCACCAGGGTCCCGTCTGCGCGGGCATGGGCATTGCCTGCATGGGCATTGGCTGCATGGCCTGAATGGGCATGGGCTGGGCGCCCGGCTGCAAAGGCCACATCATGTGGCTGTCGCCCGCGTTTGCGGGGACAATATTAAGCAAATCGCGAATTCTACGATAAACTCCCTTGAAATGCAAGTTCGCTGCGGGCACAAGTGCATCTATATGTGATCTCATCGACTTGACCCTAGGAAGTTTGCAGAAGGGCTGCAAGGGCATGGTCCCACAAACAGGTGAACTGCGCAAGCTCTTTGCAAGGGTGCCTCTGCCCCCCCGCATGCTGTGGCGTTGCGGCAGGCACTGGCCTTGGTCGTGCATCGTGCACTTGCTTGTGTCATTTCAATTTCTTGTTGGGGGGGGGGGGGGGGGGGGGAATTGGGGGCGGGTCGGGAGTTGCCTTTATGGTCTCAACGAGAGAGCCTTGGTTTTCCTGGTTCCCGATTGGATTTTTGAGCTTTCAAAGGCGCTGAGATGTGAGGCTTTGGCAGTCCAATGTTTAGAGAAGGGTACAGTGTGTCCGTGGCCTGTGGCTTCAGGGAGGCAGCTTGAAACCTTGTGCAGTCTGAGTCCCTTCTTTCAAAGGCTCTGGCAACATGGGTCCAGCGCACACACATCAAGTTTTTAGCATAAGTGTTTGGTTCCGAACTGTCATGATGATTGTCAGGACGACCCGATGCAGGGACTTGTGAGACATCCGAACAAAAGGGCGGCTAAGGCACCGAATCCCCTGTAAGGTCAGCTGACCCGGTTTCATAGCTCTGGACCGTCCCGGGAGGCAGCCGATGGCCATGCTGCATGGCGCCGTGCATTCCAAGGATTACAGGTATTTTGGGGCTTCGTGTGCGAGGTTTCATGGTTATAATGCATGAGTGTCCCATTTGGAACGAGGTCTGCACACATGAGCGCGAATGGTGCCATACAGGGTCTTGCCCATGTCCGCTTGGGTAAGAGGGGCGCAACATCCTCTGTTTGGACAGAATTCTCTTGTGGGTAGCTCTCGAAGAAGGCCTTGTTGCATGTCATCTTCTGGGGCTGAACCGGATGTTGGAGAAGACGCGGCGAAAAAGGTGATTAGGAAGTTGTCCATAGACATTTGTACCTCTATATATATATAATATGATGTTGTAAATGGGTGGGGGAGCAATGACAACGATAAGAATGACAACAATATATGTAGTCAGTTGCACCCACAGCTGGCTCACTCCACAAGACGGCTCCCTCAACAAGGGCATCAAGCTACCAGCATCTCTCTGCAGACCCTCTACAGGTGAGAAAGACCCCAGACCCAATCCCTGCAAAATCTGCAATGCAAAGCCCCAACTCTCAGGGGGCACTGGCCCAGCAAATCGCAGAAAGGGCAGCATGTGCCGCGCTGGGCAGGGAAGAGGAGTTGAGGCTTGAGTGATGTGCTAGATTGTAGCAGACGCAAAAAACTCTGCTGGGTGTAGAGTTTCGACCTGGGGTCTTGAGCAAACAAAGGAGGGCTGAGGGTTTCGGAGTTTAAACCATATACACGGCAGAAAGTATGCATAGTTGGGAAGCGATGACACTCTTGGTGGCCTGAACTGATTTACGTTGACGAAGTAAGCGGAAGATATTGTGAAAGAAGCCGGCCCTAAGTTCTGAGCTTCACGATTGACATGTTCCTAAACCCATTGCCGTGGTAGGACCTCTGTCAGTGGGGTATAGGCGATCTCGTTTCACCGTAATCTTGGCTACACACAAAATTCTAAATCTTGAACAAGAACCGTGTCCCACCAATCCGAACTCACGACAGCATCTCCGCAACTCAACTTGAAAACGTCAAGCCTTCAACTTCGACCAGAAGCCTCCCAAGACTGAGTTTAGGGGTTAACTCTGGGGTTTTAATTCACGACCTCCGAACCCTGGAAGGGGTTCGCTACCCCCAGCCCACAAGGCTCGTAGATCCCAGAAGCCCCCCAAAATTCCAACTGATGGCCTTTCCGTGGCCACGTGAAAGGTCGAGGCCATCTGTTCGCCTGGCTCTTTCTGGATGGATTTCGGGTCTGGGAGTGTTATGGTTCCGTCGCGTTGGATTCAGAGGGTTCAGCTTAGGCCGCCCAACAAGCGAAGCAACTCCTGAGAAGACACGGATTAGTATGATGGCTCGGTCCATGAGTTGGCATGCGAGACAGACAAGACCATGTAGTCGGGTAGTCTCTGTGCCTGGCCTGTTCTCTCTCTCTCTCTCTCTCTCACAGTTTCAGAATACACACGCCCTATCCGTCAAAAGGAATCCCTGCCAGGAGTCACGAGGCCTGAACGAGGGTGGCCACCAGATACCCTGGGCCAAGGCTTAAGTTGTACCACTTCAGTCTGAAGGAGGTGGGGGGGGGGGGTGCTTCATGGAGAGCAGGTCTTATGGGGCCGACCCTTCGACCTCGAGTGACATGCCTGGAGTGCTGAAGCGAGAATGGGACACCCGGAAGGGGATCTACAAACACATCGACGCTCTACCAGGTTCTCCTCAGCACCGTGCCATAGCCCAACGCAGAGGCAACGACGGAGGCACCGGCGACGCCAGCTAGACCGTACCTATTTCCGAGCGTGCAGCTTTCTCAAGGCTGAGGGCTTACAGGGCTTAACTGGTGGGTTAGCGGGTGAGCGTTCCTTCAAATTAAGATTTGGGGGTTTGGGGGGGGGGGGGGGGGGCAAAGCTGCAGGCTTTGAGAAACTTCTGGGGCCAATCCTTGTGGTGGTGACTCTGTTTCCAGGTTGAGTACCGACACAGTGACGCCCACAACAAGGAGCTGCGCAGGCTCCTTCCTATGATTATGTGGACCAAATCAAATCCTAGTGCCAGCTGCCAAAGCATCGACATCTCTGTCTTGGACATCGGCTGCTTCAGGGCACTACAGCTCTTATCTTTACATAGGTACTCATCGAACTACCTATATGCCAAACGAGCACAGCTTGCTGTGAGGAGCGTCCCGGGCACTTTGGGCAAAACAGCCAGTCAAGAACGATGTTTGCCACCTGGCTGTCGTGCACATCAATGTTGTCGCCTGTGTAGTTGACGTTGCGTTTGTGCAGGGCTTCCGCGCCGGTCTAACGGGCTCATGGCTACAGACAGCTTAACGATGGAAACTTGTTGCTACCTGGCCTACTCGTGTCTGCGACAGTCCGTATCTGGTGCCAGAACTTCCAAAGGGAGGTGCTTGGGATTGGATCGGGTTTGCTTATTATCTTTTTATTACTGCAAAGACTCTGAGGACTCCAGCTGCGGCTAGTGTGGATTTCCAGTGTGATCAGTACACTTTGAACCATTTAGGGTTCAGACGGCATCCAATCCTCACCCCAAGCGCCCCCTCGCATCCCTTCACTCCCCCCAAACCCCCAAAGCAGACCAAGCCCACAAACCCTGTCAACCCTCTTGGCGGTTGGACCAGACCAACCAGGGTTACGAAGAGTGGGGTGGTGCCATCCTGAGCATGGTTTAGGGCTTACGGGTTTAGAGGCATTCTTTTAGTCTTAGTGTTGGTGTTTATCACACTCTGGTGGTGAAGCTTGAGGGCTTGGGAGAAGGCCCTAGAAGTCGGCTTTGGCAGACGTACACAAGAGTGAGGGACGGGGCACAAGGGGCAAGTCAGAGCAAGTCGGGCAAGTGGGAGGAGAGGGGGGGGGAGGGCAAGTAGCCAGTGTTGCAAGTCCTTCTCGGCCAAGCAGAAGGAGGTGGCCACAGAGGTGCCGCGCTCAATCGGTGCACCGATTGCCCGGATCTGCAGGTAGGCCACCTTGTGGGGCGGTTGTTTCTCAAAGCTTCTTCAGCCTGAAGAAGCTTGACAGGGGTTTGCCCTCTAAACCCTCACAAAAATATCCTAAATAGAATCCTCTTCAAACCCAATAGAGAAAATGCAAAGTATCCCAACGGCCTGCCAAGTACTTGGGATCCTGTGCAAAAAAGTCACGTGGAGTGCCCTTGAGCATGCAACGGCTTCTGGTCTGCTTGAGCCTAAAAGACACGAACATTGAAGATAAATGTAAAGAAAACAAAAACAAAAACACATAAGCCTGATCAATAATGCTTTTTAGGGTCTACAGGTTAACATGATTTTGTTACTCCTGTCCGGCCCTATCCCCGAACCCCATTCTATCTTGTAAGCCCTGAAATATCCTGTAATTCTAAACCTTAGATATGAAGCCTGCAAGCCCTCTTTATAAGCCTTGAGGTGTACTTTGGAAAGCCCAAAACCTCGACATTGAAAGCAGGGCTGGGCAACCGCGCGGAAAAAGGCAGCATCACCTAAGCATGTCTTGCAAGTAGTTGGTTCAGGGTTTGCGGTTTTATGGCTTTGGGGTTGTAGAGGTTTACAGCTTGCAAGGCTTAGGGTGTAGGGGGTTATTGCAGGAATGTACTGTTTGAGTGTCGGCAAGCTTCAGTCTTCGCGGCAACACCGAGCCACGAAACCCACAACTTTGGTTTAACGCCACATTACAAAGTCTATGTGTGGGTTGCGGGCTTTAATTCGTTGATTAGTGCTTGGGGCTTCCATGAAAATATACGGAAGCAGGCAAGTGGCGGCATTGGCGCCCAGAATGCGAGTGAGCGGCGTTGCAAACACGCAGAGAAATCCACCTTAGGATCCAGATTCCAGTTCACTCCCCTTTCGTGGACTAGCGGCTCGAGGGGGGGGGACAAAACACGTTGGCTTGTAGGAGGATGGGAATGTTGGGGGGCTGGAAAGGGGGCCATCCAGAGCTCAAACAGCTTACGCGAAACCGTTGAGGGCTTAATTCGACTCTGACGACTGATGATCGTGCCAAGTGGCCCAGTAGGATGCCTGGCGCAATCATTTTGGGCAATGCGTGGACAGGGGAAGAAGGAAGATCGGCCGACGACTGCGGCTAGGCGATAATGACATAAACATCCTGCATCTCCTAATCTTCATGTCAGCGCGGTCCCGAGAAAGTACGGAGTGTCTTGGCAGCTGTTCAATATTATGCCAGTTCTCTCACAATGGCTAGAAGCCTAGAAGCCCCAATACCCTTGTCACGCCAAGGTGCCTGAGGCAGTTGCCAGGAAAATCGCATGCGAACGAACCGTCCGCACCTTGGCCTGGGCACGAGTAGGCTTCGGGTGTCTGGAACGCTGAACTGAGCCTTGGGAAACTGGGCGCGGGGAACAAAGTAGCTCGATCGGTTCGTACAGAGGGGCAGAAGGTGACACTCCACAAACACCAGGGAACCAAAGGCATGCACTAGGGGTGCACGGGCACTGGGTACCCAAATGCCAAACAGTCGAGCAACAGCGACCCTGCCAATTGCAAAGTTACAAGCTCTCAAAACTGCCCAAGATCCTGAACCCTGAGCCACCACTGCCAGACAACCTAAAACTGAAAGCCCCAAGCCCCGGCATTTTGAATTAAACGCTCTGAAAATGGTTTCCCTCTCGAACCGTCTACAAAGAACACGCACGAGCAACCTAGAGAAAGGGCCTCTGGCACCCTCATCCCTATACCTACATTCGGCCCTAGAAACGCGGAAAAAAGGCAAGGAGTGGCACTGTCTGCAGCCCAAGGCGCCGGATCGCCTGCCGACATGCCCAGCAGACTCAGCGTGGCCTGGGTTTGGGGTTTATGGGTTTATGGGGGTTTGGGGTGTGGGGTTTGAGGTTTGGGGTCGAAGCTAAACGTGCTGCTGGCTTTCAGGGAGTGATTCGGAACTTACCTCGGACCATCGCCCCCCTCAATGGCCCTCTGAAGGCTGCTTCCGCATTGACAGCTCCGGAATTCTTCCCGTGCCGAACCAACCGACCTGAGTAGTAGCATGGGAATACAGAGCCGTAAGGTAACCCTGGTTGGTTGACTTCACGGGGATGTTAAGGGAGCCGAGCCCTGAAAAAGGAAAGCTGCGGCATGCGGAGGCAAAGATATCTCTGAGGCCCCTTTAGACTCAAAGACCCTGAACGCTGCAACCCCGAGATCCAAAACTCAAAGCAACCTTGTGAACTCCTTCACAAAGAAAAAACTGTTAGCCCCCAACACCCGGATTGTCTTGCCAGCTGAGGGCTGGGCCGTGTTCAAAAAAGTCAAGAGGAACCTCTGCGGCCCGGCCCGGCTAGCTACTTTCGTTCGTTGAGCACGCTTACAAGTAGCTCTGTCGACCTCTTCCTTCAAAAAACCTGGGAGACTCTCAGTGCAACATCGGGTGCTCCTCCGCTAAGAGCTAGCAAAGAATGACAGACCTTGCCGACCTAAACAGGTGCTGCAACTCTTTGCCTTTTTTAGCATTACCAACCTTTTCTGGTACACTTCTGTTGATATTGGGTGATCTTCATTCTAATGCACTTTTCTTCGATCCTATAATTATATTTGGACGAGATCCTATAATATTCTGTCAACACTTACTTTAGTTTTTTGGACATCCAGAAGTGTACGTTTACATCGTAATAATTCCTGCACTTGAGATCATTTTTGCAAGTAATAATCTTTGGAAGTCTTGTTTTGGGGCATCACATGCATACAGGTTTAGAAAATGATACAAGAGCTTGTTTTTCAGGAGTTACAATTTTAATATGCTTACCAACCGGAACGAAAACCTTTAATTGGCATTTACAAATCTTGGAAATCCAGCATTCTCATACCTTAGAATTAGTTCTGTGTTCTTCTCACATCTCTGTTTATTAACGTTTACTAAAGGGGGTTCGACAGGAATGATTCTTGGAAATGCTGGACAGTAGATCTTAGGATTGTATGTTACATATTCTGCTGTAGTGCATGTTCAGCGCTGTTGGCCGCTTTACCCCAGCCCCACTGCTTTCAGACTTAAGTATCAGAGCCAACCCATGGACCCAGTGATGTCTTGTAGGAACTGCTTGATGCTAAAAAGTCGCCATTCTATGCAGACATGCAGTCATCTGTTCCAACAACTTTGCGCGATGGCCCCACCAACTCGGGGAACGCTACAGACTCTACAGGGATTTCCTAGTCCGGACTCCGTGTGGGATGTGTCTTGTCTCGACCACGGCCAAACCCAAGCAAAAACAAAAATAAAAATGTGGAGGATTATACTATAGCTTACCGGGAGAAGAGCCAAACCCTTCAACAAATCTAAACGAATAGGCCAACAACCCGAAAATCCCTTCGAATCCTCAAAGATCCCTAAGCCTTGCCTCTGATACCCCCTCCCCCCCCATTGCGGCCGAAGGGGCGAGGAACTGTCGAAAATCGATGCGGCTGGCCCCATCGCCGCAAGCTGCAGTGAACTGTGGCGGAGTGCGGCATAAGATGTCAGGTTCAGGGGCCTCTTGCTGTCAGGCTTGGGGAGTTTGTAGTTGCGCATAGGTTAGACGCAAGCTCTGCCGTCCACAGAATGGCGCATGGACCCGGCTGCCCTGTGAATGCGGGAATGGGGTTACGATGACTGCGGATACCTTGAAAGCTTTGGTGTACGCTGCCGGAGGAGGAGTATACACTCTCGGAATACCTGCACTCCCTGGAACCCAAATCGGCTCTTTAGGGTCAAAGCCTCAGGGGGTGTCCTTTCTATCCGGGGCGGTCTGTTAGCCATTAGCCACGGGAGTGATGATGCTGCATTCATTGTTCATTGAACACTCACTCAAGACTCAAGAACTACATTAGAGTCGCGAACAAAACCCAGACATGTCCATCCGAATCCCACAACACATCTGCAATGTCTCGAACTGCGGCATCTGCAGAGTCGCAAAAATCCTGAAGCCCAGTTCCTTCACCCTACAGTCCCTACAACTCCCTTCAGGACCCCCACGAAATGGACCCGACTTTAGAGAACCTCCGATTACCATAGGCTCTACACGGCTTAGGGGGTCGCCTCGACCTGCCAAGGAAAGCTTTGTCCACGGAGGTCATGGAGGAGTTCGCGATAACGACGCAGCAGGACTCGCAGGAAGGGGCTCGGGGCTTTTCAGGTTTGGGTTTTTGGGCCGCATGGTAGCTTGTGAAGGGCTCCTCTTGGCATGGGAACTTACATAGTAGGTCTCTCGAGCAGAGGCCTTACCCAACACTTCGCAGAACGTGCTTGCTGGTAGGGTTGAGGGTACCATACGGTTGCCTCGCGAAAGGGTTCGCGGCAATGGCACTCCATATCCTTACACACTACACACTCTTGCATAAACTTTTCCATCAATGGCAGCATCAATTTATGTACCATGGCCGCCGATTGTCTTGGGACTCTAAACCGTACAACATTCTGAAACCCTTACACCCTACGTACACCCCTAAAACCTACACAAGCCCCCCCCCCCCCCCCCTTAAGCCCCGAAACTTCGGTACCCCAATCCCGGGTTCGCCAAGGGCCCCACAGGGGCCACGAACCGGGCAACCTCGCCCAGGGTCGGAGCAGAGGGAGCCTGCGGTTTAGGGTTTAGATGGTTTTCAGGGTTTTTGCAACGCTACAAAAGGGATCTATAGGGTTCTGGAGTTTAGGGTCCATTTTCGGTTCGGGAGTGTGATGTATGTTTGGCAATTCACAGGTGCAGCTTGGGGAGATGTCGGCTTGAGGGATCTGAGACTCGGCCGTGGGATTCTGCTGTTGGGTTGCCGGATTAGCAAAAAACTGAGACATCTGAAAGCTGAAGCTCACGGCCCTCGAGGGACCGAATCCATAACCGTAAGCTGGGAGGTGTCGCCTCCTCGTCGTCATCGCCGTCGGGCGACCTAGCGGCTGATTAGAATCATTCTGGTCCTGAACGAACTAAGGCCTTTGGGGAAACGAAGGTGCCCCAAAACCATTCGACCGCAAGCATCCAGAATCTGAGTTGGTTAAAGTTGGCACCCGATGGTGCCGAGGGGTCGGGTCGGGGGCCTTGCGTGCCACGTGAGTGCTTCCGGGCTTGATTTGATTCCCACCCAAGTGGGGAATGTTTGTTTAGGGTTTGGGGTTTGGGGTTTGGGGTTTGGGGTCTGGGGTTTGGGGTTTGGGGTTTAGGGTTTCAGGGCCAGGTGCACAGGCCAGCCCCAAACTGCCCTTGACACTGCCCACTCTGCCCATCCGGTGAAGCACCCGTGGCACCAGTGGCTCTACGCAAACCCTATATTTTTCACATCCCTTCCGCGGTGCCCGCTGTGGGAGGCGTCAGCTGCTATCTCACACAACTTTCCAAGGTTGCAAGGTTTCGGCCCCCCCCCCCCCCCCCCAAATCAAGAAAGGCCACCTGCGACTGTGCCCTAAAAATATAAAAGTGAGATTCTCGAAGTGACCCGAAATCCCAATCCTTAGCCCCAAAGCCCTCCACTCTCGGCCTGGACTTGTTGGAAGGACCTCTCCTGGCGTGCGATGTGAAGCGACATGATGAGGAACACCCATACCGTTTCTGCGTGCTCGTTTGTGGCTTAGGACTTCAGTGATAAACTATATATAGGGCTTGTGGTGTCGATGGACCAGGGTTGCGGGTGGGATTGTAAAAGAGGCCGCCATCGCGGACACAGAGCTGCGACTCTTGTGGCACAGGACGGCAGCAAGCTGTTTATGTATGTGCATATACTTATAGGTGAATGTGTATGGGAACATCAGCCCAAACCGAATAAGACCCAGAAAGCTTGTAAGGTGTATTCTGCTGGCGGGCCCCACGCAGTGTTGCTATTGCACAACACACGCACGCACGTGCCTCAAGCCCTCATGGCACAGCAAAACCAAAGCCCTTTTGATCCTGAACCCGCAAGCCCTATAGTGTACACACTCTGTTTCGGAGTAAGGTCTACAAATCCTCTAGACAGTATAAAGGACTCTGAATTAGGAACCCCATAAACTTATCAACCAATCCCCCCTCCCCCTGCTCCGAACAAAAGTCAACCCTTCCATAAGTTTATAGCAACCGATAGACGTGTAAACCCCAATGATGCTGCCTGGGTTTGTCACTTCCACCTTCGTCGGCATCGGACTCTGAGATCGCCTGCAGAAGCTCATATCAGAGATGTGAGGGGTTTAGGGTTTATAGGGTTCCGGGGTGTTTAGAGCTTCAAGAGTTTAGGGTTCAAGGGCTGCTCCCTTCTTGTAGATCTTGCGCTGCTTTTGGGGCTCCAGCTTGAGAATTTGTGTCATGGACCGCTTGCTCTCGACCCCTCCCTACCCCCCAAACCCTAAGTAACCCCAAGGTGCAGGATGCGTTGGGAATTTTCACGCCGAGGTCTTCAGGCCTGAGGGTTTTAACTGCTGGTAGTGTTATCGGGTTTGGGGATTTAGGGCTTTAGAATTTGTTGATAACTTAGAGTTTTTTGAGCTTCCTCACGCTGCGGCATGTTGGGTGTTCCCGGAAGGTCTTCGGTTGCTGGGTATTGAGGCTGTAGGGGCTCTGGAGCTTTGGGGGCGAGGGCTGCAGACCCTAAACCCTAAACCCTAAACCCTAACCCTAAACCCTAAACCCCTGACAGGGGTGAACAGCAACCATGGACCTTTGGAGGTTTCTGATAGAACCACCGTGGAGTGCGTACCTTAAAGACCAAAAACCTCAATCCCGCG
Source organism: Symbiodinium natans (assembly GCA_905221605.1). Taxonomy (NCBI): domain Eukaryota; class Dinophyceae; order Suessiales; family Symbiodiniaceae; genus Symbiodinium; species Symbiodinium natans. The sequence continues at coordinate 595,034 of CAJNDS010002078.1, read as the reverse complement.
GCGACCTGAACAATCAGGGCCGGATCCGTGTTTGCAAAGGACGCAGCCCGCCGGGCCCTGCGGCATTGGAGGTCAAGGTGAGGGGTTCACAGGCTAAAACACGAAGATATGAAGATGTTTCTGCGCAGGCGTGGGGAATTGGTCGAAGCTCTCAGCACTACGTGATAATTACCCCGGCCCGTTTCCTTACGAACGCTGTCCAAGTCTGAATGTTAATTAATGACAATTTCGAGGCCGGCGTTGGGCCGGCAACTTTCGTGTGATGCAATCTGGTTTGGCTGTTACGGTCAGATCTTGGACAAGAATGGGAAAGGTTTTCACTTCGCGGTTGCAAAGCGCAGGGTGTGGGCTTGCATCCCAGACCCCGCTACAACATACACGGGCTACAGGCGGGTATAGATTCAAGGTGGCAGGCTGCATGTGTCAGTACCCACACAGAACTAGCCTCTGTACTCGATAACCTGGCAATCCAAGCAGTGGACTGCTGCAATGGTGTGCAGAACTGGGTATGAAGTAAAAGACTTGCTAGTCTCCTTCGCTTATAGAGCGTCTTTCACGAAGTTCATTTCTCTCAACCTCGCCTTCTCCTGCGAATTCCCTCCCGCCCAACCCTAAACCCTCCTGCGCCTGCTAGGCCCTCCTTCCACTTTCGCCACGTCGGAGCGCAAGCGCTGCAGCATCCGCCGTCGGGCGTAGGGGTCGTAGTACTGCCTGCCAAGCCAACCGTCTGCCCTTTCCAAGCCCCTAGTTCCGCTCAAAAGGGAATGGTCCCAACTTGAGGTCCCTAAATCCTATAAACCCTATAAACCCTATAAACCCTATAAACCCTATAAACCCTATAAACCCTATAAACCCTATAAACCCTATAAACCCTGTAAACCCTATAAACCCTATAAACTATTGGCTATATATTTATAAAGATAGGGTACTAGGGTTTCCAGCTCAGGTGTCTGCCCACGGTAGGCGTTAGGCTTCGGGCCCCAACACGAGCCTGAAGGTTTTAAAGTACAGGGTTTATAGGGCATGGGGCAATTGAGGCTTGCAGCGCTTCGAGTTTGCAGACGCAGAGTATATCGGATGGTTGTAAGACATGGCTTGTGTTTCCCAAAATGCTTTGACATTTGTGGGATTGAATTTTAGGCTTGAGTTTCAGTTTCCGACCACCCTAAACCACCCTAAACCCATCCTGAATGGCCCTGGAGGCCATGAAAGGATCGAGGTGCTAAAAGGATCAAAGGGCTGCGGTATAGGGCCTTGAGCAAGCGGCCTGACTGCTTTTAGCACCAGCAAGCCACCCTACTCAGTAATCCACACCCTAAAGTAAACCGTAAACCCCAGCCTCAACCTTAAGCCCTACCCCCACCCCCTCCCTGTAGGGGCCGGCTGCTCTCGAGGCGGAGAACGGCCCAGAGCGCTAGAAGAAGGACTGGGGCCACGAGTTTGGGCATCAGCCTCGGGGTTTGCTGAGCAAACTACGGTCCCTATTTGGGGGGTTTAGGGCGTCCCTTTTTCAGAGCTCCCTTTGTCAGACATGCCTTGTATGTTTAGAGTTTATAGAAGGGAGAACTGGTTGCAGGGAGGTGTAGGCTTTCGGGGCTTGGAGTGCGTCGGTTTGTCCTTAGATCTATGATGGCTGGATCCTTCGGGCGCCTTTTGCTTGTGGCAGCATTCAGCTGCTGCACTCTGGCCCATTCTGCCCGCGCTTCAGAGCCCTCCCTGAATGGTGGTGTACGCAAGTGCTTGGATGTGAATGACATTCGCCGACTCTAGATTGGCATGCCATTTGCAGGAAACGTGCAGGAACAGGGCATCCTCTGTCAACCCCCACACGTCCACAACGATCAATTCTGCTGAGAACTCGACCCTATGGTAAGACAAGACACGCATGGGCCGCGTGTACAATCATGATCAGAGCTACATCCTGGGTCCCCACACCAAACGGCGCCGAAGTGCAAGAAATTACCCAGCACCTCCGCCTGCCAGGGTTGGGCGGGGGGTTGTGTTTACATGGTTTAGATTGTCGGCATTTACACGCACAATGTTTACACACGGCGACCTTGCGGTTCAGAATGTTTAAACGGTTTAAACGTGGTTTAAACATTAAAACCATTTAAACTGTCAAATGTTTAAACGCAGACATGCTTAAACATATGTTTAAGCGTAAGCACAGAGTGGCTGCAAAGAGTATGCGTTTTGGGGTTTGAGGGTTTTGGGGCTTTGGGGTTACAAGGTTTAGGTTCTCAAAGTTTCAGCTCCGGGGTTTTGCAGAGCACCAATCTTGGGCCAACAATTGCCCGGAGGACTGTCTAAACACTTGGCAACAACTTCTTCAACGTGTTTAAACGCCCTGGAGCCCCACCAAATGTGTAAACGTTGAGCCTTGCGAACTTCTTAAGCTGTTTCAACGCTCCAAAGCCCGAACTCTGTTCAAACAGTTAAAACGCCTAATCGCTTAAACGTTTAAACTTCAAACGTGTTCCTGCCGTGAGAACATATCTTCAATCTCATGCTTGCAAACTGGCGTGCGAGGAGCCTGGTGCACTTTTTACAGGATGTGCGCTTGTTTTCCATGTTCAACATTGCTGTACTTGACGTGCGAAGTGCGTGGCGCAATGCGGCGGCTGCACCGCTTGACGTGAACAACGTAGAAACGAGTGCACTCCTCCCACTATAGCCAAGCAACTGCAGTCGATGTTCCGACTCTACACTCTACCAGCTGATGCTGGCATGATGTGATGCTGCCACTTCGAAGCACTGAGGGATAGCATGGATTCTCGCAAAACTTCAGCTATCTGCATCGGGCTGACCCAAGACTTGAGAGGCAATGATCACATTTATATATATATATATGTGTATTATAGCTAGATCAGAACCATGTCGCGACAACAGCTGATCACGGGCTGTTTCACGCCGAAGCAACTAATTCAATCATGTTGCCATGAAGGGCTGAGGCGTGCCGAAGAACCTGAACCCCAAACATCCAAACCCTCAACTCACCTGCCTGGCCGACGAGGAACTGTCCCGACGCAATGGCAGTTGCCGGGATCAAGGCACCAAGCCTTAACTGGGTGAAAGTGTGGCCACTTACATTTTTGGATAGTTTAAGCTGTGCTACTTCTGCTTCTTGAAGGTTTGGTGATGTTTTTGCATCATTTTTTTTTTTTTTTTTGGGGGGGGGGGGGCTCGGGTTGGAGCTTGGAATTTGCCACGAAAGCTGCCAAAAGTCTTTTGAAGACACGGCCCTGATACGGCTGCTCCCGAAGAGCCGACCTGAAAATTCCTGGAGCAGCCTGAGTCCCATGCACGGCCGAGCGAATGAAGGGCTGCAACTGGCAAAGCAAGAGCTCCAGGCTGCTTTAAGTGCCTTAAGTTTACAGGGTTTATACACCCATAAACCTAAAACTCTCTAGGTTCTCGGGATTTCGGGCACTCAATCAAGCACTTTACGAACGCATTGTGGGGGAGGCTTCAAACGCAGACCCCAAGCCCGACCATCCGGACCTTAAGTTTACGGCTTTTTTCAACCCGAGCAGGCAACCTGTAGCACCCCACGTTGAGCGGTGGTGGGTAGAGGACAACCCTGAACATCCCGAGCCGTGAGACCCGAGAAGGGTTCTTCCTGGATCGAGCAAAAGCCTCCCCCCCCTCCCCCCCCGATAAAAGAAAACATCATCATCACCCAAACTGGTGGGCGGGGGGGCGCCTCGAAAAATTGAGCAGGGGGTAGCCGGGTCTTCTTTGGCTGCAAGCGGTACCTGTCGAGGTCAGCTGCAGGCCTTATACCAACGCAGGGAAAGCTCAACCCCTAAGTAGGAAACCCTGCACCTATCATACTCAAGTGCGCATAGTTGCATGGACATTCGATGAGGGGCACCGTAAAGGGGCGACTTGTACCCCTGCTCAAGATAGGCTTTGTGGAAATGGCGAGTAGAGCCATACGTGTCCAGTGGCTTGATTGGTGCCCGAGCTTCGTGCCTCTGAAAGCATGTGGGGAAGAAGGCGCTCTTTGCCTATGGCTACACATCAGGCCGCTCCAAGTCTTTTTGGATCCGCAGCGAGATCCAGCGAGCAACAGGTTGATTGCCTGCACGGCGAGCTGATTGCATTGGTTGGGTTCTGGCCAGGAATGAAAGCAGAGGAGTCAAGATACCTTACAGATCTTTGAGTTCAGCAGCCACGTGCCTGATCATCAGCTGGAGCAGCAGGGGCCTGCGTGTCATTGGCCAATCCATGAAACCCTGGAGGTTCGAGTAGCTACGATGCTTAGTCCGGTGGTCCACAGCTCATGACCTCGCATGCAATGGAATCCTTGACTGCCCTGCAAAGCAGTGGCAGGCGATTTGATGCGCAACCGGCAAACTCATGCAAAGCCCCTGGACCCGGGAAATGATCGTGCCAAAGGTAAGTGCCAAGGACGCCAGTCCCCAAAGCCACAAAACTTTCGCAAAGACCTATTAAGCTCCGAATCTCGACGTCTTCTGGAAGTATAAGCAAAGCTTCATCAAGATACACACGGGGTCCTGTCTATCTCAGCGGTTTTGCAGTTTGTCGACCTCTGTGTTCTACCGGATCCTGAAGCTGAAAGCTTCAGCATGTAGGCCTGGATTCTTGATGATGATGATCAAGATGATGATGATGATGATGATGACGATGATGATGATGTTTGGGTGTTGGAGCACTCCGTCAATTCAGGGCTTGGGCTTGAATTGTAAGAAAGATGCCCTGCCGGAGCCTTCTTCTCGCGGAGCAGCCACAGGTACATAGCAATCACTTTGCCTGAGGCTGGCTCGGTTTTTCTAGCGCAGCTAAGGCTGTGACATAGTCTGAGGGCCCATTTCGGCAAGCTACCAACTCAAGTCCGAAGGCCTTCATGAGACAGTCACGATACAAATCCTCAAACCACGCAAACCCAAAGTTGCCCCAAAACACCCGTGTAAAGATTGACGCTCTGATCCTACAGCCTATAGCCTTGAGTTCAGGGTTTCGGGTTCAATCTTAGGGTATAGGAAAACTGGAATTGGGGTTTGGGGTTTCGGGTTCAGGAATTGAAAGAAAACTCCAAGCTGCACGAGATAGGGGTTCGTGTGAGGCCAGCAAAGTATGGCCATAGCTGTGCTCCTGGGAAGCTACTGTATTCTTCCATTGGGAGAATGTGATCCGAGCCAACATGCAGGAAAACTGATCCAGCATGCTTTGGCAGAAGGGTGGGAGAGGGAGAGAACGAGGGAGTGAGCGGGTTGTGGTGTTGGTTTCGAATTGTGCGTTTCAGGTTTCAGGCATGCCCTGGACCGAAGCTCCACACACAACACGAAAAGAGGTAGACTCTTTCCCGATACATCGTCAGATGGCCAGTCCCGTGCAACCACATAAAGACATGTTTGTCGAACATGCTCTTGGCTTTCGAGTGCCGCGTCCTTCCGAAAAAGCCATCCAGGCTGTTGTCAGCCGCATTGCCTCGGATTGGCAGACTATCTTGTTCGTGTCTAGGGCCTGGGAGTTCTGTATACGAACGGCGGTTGGCATGTGGCACTGGGAGCAGGACGTGTGAATGTGACCAATGCCTAAATCTTGAACCCTAAACCCTATACACCTCAATCCCTATATACTTTAAACCATAGCCAATGGCTCTAGGGTTTCGGGCTTTACGTGTTTTTTGCGGCTTCTCGGTTGATGTCTAAGCAAGGCCTGCGCAGCAGCAAAAGAGCTCAAAGTTGGACAGCTGCATTCGCTTCATCTGTCAAGAGTGGGGCGTTCAATAGAGTTTCCTTTCGAATATTTTTGTCGCACACATACATACGCTACATGCAGACAATACCATGCATATACTGGGCTTCACGCGCAAACATACTTCGAAATCCCACGTCTGCTGTGTGCAGGCTCGCGGCCATTGCCTACCATGCTCCATGGGTCCCACGCGTTGACCAGCAGAGTGTCATCGGCCAGCTGCTGCCTGGACGTCAAGCATGTAAATCTTGAAAGCCGCACCGCATGGGGCTAGCACTGAAGGCTGAAGGAGAGTTTATTGAAGAGAGGACTTACCGAGGCGAGAACGGTGCTGTCATAGGCCAAGAACAGTCTTCTGCTCAGTAGGCACGAGACTCCGGGAACTTCATGACCCCTTACCTCAACCAATGACGAGCCACCCCTCCGTGCTGAAGACCCAGTCGGGGATCCGTGGCAGCGACGCCACTTCAATGTCTTGGAACCTTTCGGAGCTGAGGGCTTTCAGAGGGGCGGAGGCAGGTAGTTTTTGAAGTTTTCTAGGAATTTCTAGGAATTGCGGTTTAGGGCTTCGGAGCTGTCAAAGCTTCATCACCAGGGATATAGGGAGTACAGGACTTCGGGGTTCAGGGAGACACCCAAAGCCTATACAAATCCCACCTACAACCAACTGCAAATCCTAGACCCCCTATGGATCCCGAAGCCCTAAACCCTATAAACCCTATACCCTACACCCCCAAACCAAGTGATCTCCAGCCGCGGCACTCTGGCGTGACAAGGGCCAGGGAGTCCTCCTGCAGCTTCCGCGAAGCTTGGGCTCAGAAAGACTCGTAGTCATGCAATACTTGCGATACTAGTCCTCACTGCAAAAGAAGATCCTATTCGTAATGATAACCTTTTCTTTGGGTACTTGATGTAAAAGATCGATGGTGTATTTGCAATGCTACTAGCAATACTCGCCTGTCAGCTCGGGGCTTCTCAAGCGCCTGAAACTTTGCAGGCCCTGTGGACGTTGGGATTCTTGGAGGTTTCAAGCCTATTCGGCTGCCTACGAAATGGTGGCCGATGGGATGCCTTGTGGCAAGCCCTGGCTCCCTCGGCTGATCGTAGGGCTGGGGTAGGGCCACTGTATGAGTGGACAATAAGGGTTGTTCCCTTTACGGCTCTCCAGAGCGAGCCGCGAGTGCGCCAAGGCAAAGGCCTGGAACTAGAAGGAATGCATGAGGGTTGAGGGTCTGAAACTTAGATTAAGCTGAAATTCCTAAACGAGGATGAAACAAAGATCTCTTGCTATCCAGCAATCCTGAGCCCCACGGGCGGTTGTCCTCGAAATCTTCAACCCTAGGGTGGTTTCGGCTTATAATGGTTGAAGGCTTGGAGTCTGCGGGTTTGGGGCGGGGGCGGAAACCATTGCAAACCTTTCAATCACATGCTTAGGCTACTGAAGCAAGTGCCTTGAGCTTGTCATAGCCGAAGAGGGCCCCCCGAAGCCCAGCGCTAAAGGCGCCGCCACCCACGGCGGCAAGGAGCACACGCCTTGGCGGTGTTTTGGCAGAATGGAAGGCTTTTCGCATGTACTTAACCATCTTGTTTACATTCTTGGGGTACCTTTATGAATAAGAAGCGAGGTACCCAAAAAAGGCAAAGGGCGTAAGTCCTGTAGGCACAAGCCACAAGAAGGGGTGCGGGCCTGAGACAGGTTCGCATGGATTCTTGATTTCCTGGGTTCAGGTTACACGCGCATGATAATTAAGGGGTAAGAAGGAGTCCGCACCCCACCAACCTTATGAAAGCCCGCAACGACCCTTGACTGTCCTAGCCCTGAACCCTAAACCCCAACCCCTAAACTTCCGATTCCCTTAACCCGACTCTAGTCTAAATCCTACTCAACTTGTACTCAACTTTAAAATATCAAGGGTGACAGCGGGATCGACCGCAAGTCCCAAACTAACCACAATCCCATGCGTTGCAGCCAGGCCACTTCTTTCCTGGGCGGGCGCGTGTGTGTGTGTGTATGTATATATATATATGCTATAGTCAATACGACACACACAAAATCCAGCAAGAAGTGCCATAGTACTCTCCGGACCCCGTGGATTCTTCATTTGGAGTCTGTGTGCAATCTCAAGGTCTCATGTGGCTGCGAGATCGAGGGCCAGTCTTAAATATACCTGTTATTATTTCATTACTTGAAATACGAAGTAAAAATATCTGTATAATCACACATATACATATATATATATATACATATATATAGAATTATTTAATATGCACATATTTGAAGGTTTTCCGAAGGCATTTGTGTCTGTGTCTGTACCTGGGCTGCCTTGTAACCGAGAACTTAGACCCAAAGTGCCAAGAGCAAAGACTGCTTCAAGTCGAGGAGCCCTTCTCTCTTGCACCTCAGCTCCCCAGCAGGAGGTCGCATCCCAATCTCTGAGCTTGTGCTGACATTCATCAACTCAGGGTTTCATGGGTAGCATGCTGCGCGCATATTTTTCGGGTTTCAGGTTCAAGAAGTCGGTGGCGGGGCTGACCGCCGTACATGTTCGCGTGGGTACAGTATCATCCATCCTGAAGACAAAAACTATCTGGAGTGCATGATGCGGGCAGCGCTCTGTCATGCTCCGGGGGGTGATCTTACCATGACCCTGAGCTTGCAGTGTTTGCCTGGGTCGTTGAGGCATCCGGGCCTCTCGGCCTGTGGCCCAGGGATTTGGGACTTCGCCCTTCTGGCACAAGAGAGATGTAGATGCTTACATCAGCACACCATGTGGGAGGACAGATACACACTGGAACGGCCTGATCCTGGACAGACTGGACACGGAAGCAGGACCCCAATTCCTGATAACTTGGCGCCGGAACTCGGCAACGCTGCTATAATTGTTAGCTCTTAGCCCGGACCATCGTGCCATCCGCGCGATTCCGCTTCGACTGTCCTCCGACCACTGCTAAGGGCAGCACAGAAGAAAACGTAGCGCCACATCTGGCCCATCCTCATGTCTTCAGTCTTTGGGAATTTTCGTTGGTTCCTTCCGAGGTTTCAAGGCTTCAGCGCACCTGAGGCTACCCAGGGCACCGGGATCTCTGGCATGTCCCAAGGAATCCAAACGAAAGGGTACTGAAGCGTTGCGATATACACGACCAAAGGCATGAAACTCAGATGGCTCCACCTTCACGTTAGAAGGGAATGTGATGCAACATATGGTACAATGTACTGCTGCCTACAAGCGCCGGGTTTATCTCGACCCACCCGGTGTAAAGTCGGCCCAACCCCTGCGGCACACAGCAAAACAAGGCAGAGGAAGGAAGTCACCCCAGGCGGTGTAAAGTCGGCCCACAGCGAAACCCCAGGGGCACATGGCTTTTGAGAGCTTCCGCGCCTTTTTACAGAAATGGCACCGGAGCTGTGCACAGTGGGTTGAGAAGCCTGAAAACAGCATTTGTAAGCGGTTTTGAATTGCGAAACTGCAGGGGCACATGGTTTTTTGGGTGGTTTTACGGCAACTTCGCATGCAGTGTGAAGGAAAATCAATTGTTTTGGGGAGGGGCATATTTGTGGCCCTGCGCGAGGGTCGCGCGACCTTGCGCGAGGCCCGCGCGAGGTAAGGCAAGGCACTGGCTTTTTGATACAAAGAATAATACCTGGGCCGGTCCCCGAGGGGCACACTGGGATTGGGACAACTTCCGCCTTGCGGGGAATGCTTGCAATGGTTTCAATGCATCGGAAGCTTCGGGGTTACAACGATCCGGAAATGTTCCAAAACCATGTGCACAGTACTACAAGACCGCAAAACTCTGGGTCTGATGTAATATAAGATATGTTGGGGATATGGGAAAGTAAGCCCAAACACTGCGGCACATGGGCTTGGCACGACTTCACCCCGGCAGGGTCGACTTAAACCTACCACTGGTAGCAAAGCCCGCAGTGGACAGTCCTTCTCACGAGCTCCTCGCGCTTGCGGGGCTTGTCTCCACTTCCTCAGCTGTTAAAAGCTTACATGCAGAGTTCACGATGCTGTCCTTCAGGTTGGAGGGCTTAGGGCTCACGGCGTAAAGGTTTTTTTTGTTCCAGGCCTTTGTTTTTGGAGCTCAGACAGTTCAGAGATCTACTATGGTTTACACCGGTTGGGGCATAGTGCGGGACTTAAACAATAGCGGCTGTGCAGATGAGGCTCACAAGTTTGGATCGTGTCTTGTTCGCGGACAGTTGCCCCAATAGCTTTTGGCCCACTGCATACATACAACGTTAGCACCTGTCGGTGGCACCAAATTCAATCCAGTTGGGAGACACAACCTGCGACCGAGCAGCTGAGGAAGTACTGCCAGTCTGGCTGTTCCGGTGAGTCAAAGGCAAAGCCTTTCGAGACAAGCATGCTGCTGGCAGACATCCGACATGTCAATGCCGCAGCTCACGAAGCCCAGCTGAAGACCCGAAACATCTCAAAACTCGAGGCGTGCCAGGCCTATGACATTGATGACGTGCACATCCTTGTCCTCCCCTCGAGGGGAGCCTCGAGCATCAAAATAACATGCTGCTCTTTCTCTCGCCTGAGAACCCAGCGAACTTCAATTGAAGAGGTCGATCCAAGCAATACGTTCAAGTGAAGAAACTTGATTTCAGCTGTGAGGTCGAGGATGCGAAACTGTCACCGAAGCATTTCCTAAAGGACCCGCGAAATTGTCAAGTTGTCACAAGAGATCGCTGCATGTCCACGCCCATCGGTGTTCTGAACTCCGTCTTCAGTTGCTTCTGGCTAAGAACGTTTTGCAGAACACGAAAACGCCAAACCCGAGACCCCCGACATATAAACCTCTTGGAAGCACGATATTTCAAATCATTAAAACTGCATTCAGGAGCCCAGAAGCCGCAAAGCCCTGCAAGGGCCCCGTACTCTTCTACCAGGCCAGCGCGCCCGGGACCCAAATACCACTGCGGCTGGGTTGCGCATCGGCGTGCGGCAGTAGATGGCCTTTAGTGCGAACTGGAGGATAGGGCCTATCGAGGCTTGATGCCGGGATCAACCAATCTTCGAAGAACTTCGAAGAACTTCGAGGGCTTAGGTCTTTTGTTACGAGTATTCCATTCAAGAAGACGGCAAACAGTCATGGTCACGTTATGCCCTAAAACCCAAGCCACATCTCCATGCAGGGTTGGAGTCTCCCACCTTCGGGCGGCTCATCATTCTCGCCGCTTTCGGGATACTGTTCTGACCTTTCGGTATAGTGTCCTGACACTTCTGTCCACACCCCAAACCTTGAAGTGCTGACTTTTGGGACTGACCTGATGCCAACGTAACGTGAAAGCCTAATTAAGCCTAACTTAGAATCCAGATCCTGACTACAGGGTCAGGGGAAGCTGCCAACCGATTCCTGCCTTGGGTGGGCAGGCCGGGGGGGACTTTTCGCATTCGGGGGTTTGGGCGGAAAGTTGTTTTGGTTCAATGTCGCCTTCCTTACTGCCCTTCTCCTCCCTTTCCCCCCCCCCCCCTCCGCTTGCCGCCTGAGAAGCACAAACTGTAGACCCTTTAAAGCCCTAAAACGCTAGCTGTAAGCCCGACAAACCATATAAACCTATAAACCTTTTTTCGCCTACAACGCCTAGCCGATGAAGCCTACAAACCCCCCAAAAACCCTATAAAGTTTCAACTTTCGGCTAGTGGCGATGTTGGGCATGAGCTGGTCCGGTGTGCTGCCCGCGTACGCGCCCAGGCTGTAACCAAATCTGACAAATCCGAGCTCTCATCTATAGTAGCCTATAGAACCCTGCAAACCCTAATTTGCCTAATCTTGCAAACCCTCAGCCCTAAACCCGAAAAGGGTGCTACTCTAAGAGCCCGCTTCAGGGCCCGTGCTGGGGTATGCTGGTGTTGGGGGTTAGGGTTCACAAAGTTTAGAGTTGGAAAAACACGAGTTAATAACACTTCTTGTTGCGCGTGTAGTATCGGAATTGGAAATCATATAAGCTGATAAGTTCTCATGCCACGGATCGGTAACGTTTAGGGTGTTGCAGGGATGAAGGCTTGCAGGGGTCTTTAGCAGGTGTAAGTGCACAGCGGGATATTTCGCGCTCAAGGCATTAGGCTTTGAGGGATTAAGGAGTGGCAAGTGCTATGCGCTGGAGGATAGCAGAAACAGCCTCAACGCAAGTACCTCAAAGCCCAAGTCCTTAAGCCATCTCAAGAACAAATCCTCAACCCCCGACGCAGCATCAATTCTGAAGGCCAAGCTTTAACATCCTGGAGTTACAATGAAGCTAACCTGGCACTCTCTCACGTCTTCATATGCTTCGCCAGAGTGATTCAATGAACCCGAAAACAACCTCAAACATCTCCGCATGTGGCCGCCTCTCATGCAGCTTCTCAGCATCGTAATGCCGCTGCATCGCCTAAGCTAAGACATGCGGCACTTCATACTTGACTGTGGTCACTTCTGTAAAGAATTCCGCGAGCAACAAGCGAGCTGAAATGGCAAATCTCTGGGAACCATTCTTCCATACCTTGTACACAACCTACGAGCTTTTCGAGTTCAGCCAATATCGTTCGGCCGGCAGTTCGGTGCCTTTAGGAGCTGGTCGAAGCTGTTTGAATTCCCACAGCGGGCCTGCACCCGAATCGTTCTACTCATTCCCAGAATTCCTAAACCACATGAGTGGCCATTTTCCGGATTGCGGTTGGGAAGCAATAGCCTTGGGAGCTTGATTTGAGGCTGGAGCAGTTCACAGGGCTCACCACGAGTACCTAAACCCTCATCATCCCAAACCCGATATACCCTAAATAGAAGCACACACACACACACACTGCGCTTTGGCACCCTGTCTCTGGGATGGCCGACACTACGTGCCTGATACTTCAAGATCACACTGATTGATGCGGGTGCTCATGATGCAGGCTCCAGCATAAACGCATCAGCTCCTTACTTTGTGTTCACCACATGTGGGTCATCGGACAACCCAAGACCCAAACTTTTAAATCCCAATCAAATCCTAGGCCCCTCAAGAGTCACTTGTTACACTTTAAACCTTAAACCCTATAAACCCGCGAGCAGCCAGGGTCCCCCGCAATGTTCACAGGCTCCCTTTCCCTCACCAGGCGCTTTACTGTCTCCAGGTCTGCCCCTTTCGGGTAATAGACTCGGACCTCGGATAGCAACTTTTTGATGAGGGGGTTGATCTGACAAGCCCTATGCGGTCTCTATCAGAAGATATTCGGGTGCGCAAAAAAGGCCTGTGTTCAGCACCGAAAGGGGGGGGGTTGGCTCAAGGTTGCAGGGCTTAGGCTGCGGGTCCTGTCGGCCACAGGAGCAACTGTTCAAGGAGCAGCCACACCCAAATTCCCCAAATGTTATGGGTTTAGGGGTTCGAACTGAGGGTGTGTGTTCAAGGCCTAAATGCTTACCCTCAACACCCCTAAGCCCTAAACGCTGAACATGCTTAAACCCTAAACCCTAAGCGTCCCCAAGCCTCAGGCCCTAAACGTTCCCATGCCATGAACCCTACAAACCAGGAGGTGAGGATCAGGCATCGGAGAAATGGCTGCTCAGCTGGCTGCCTTTCATCAAGTCGAGACCTCACATCAGGGTTCACGGGTTTTTCAAGGAAAAAGGCACTGCTTCGTGGGCTTTGAGTGTAAGGGGTTGAGGGGTTTTAGCGTGTAGGGTTTGTGGGCTTAGTGTGTAGGGGTTTAGGGTTTAGGGTGTGAAAGCTCGAGGGATGAAGCCCAAAAGCCCCAAGCTTCGAACTCCACACATGTGTCTCGGAGTTTTCATGAATCTGTGAAGTTTTTGGGGCGATTGAATGGCCATCTGGCTCCAGGGTGGGGAGCTGCGGGTTTCTAGGGCTCGAGGGTTCGCGAGGTCCTTTGCGGGCCCCCGCACGAGGTCGCGAGGCCTAAAGATGCTTAGAACTGGCTCCAGAGAGTTGAGGGTGGCTGTGACTGAACTGTTAGAGTCAATTCACTCGAACTTGATGCACAGTGCCGTTCCACAGTGTTTGTGAAGGTGCTTTGAAAAAAAAAACAAAGATGATGTCTTCTGTTAAGGGTTGAGGGGATTTCCTCTTAATCCTCAGGCCAGAGCATGGGCACAGACCACACCGAGTCCAGGAGACCAGAAACTAACACCTCCTTGGCAGCCCCCCCAAAAATATAAAAAACAAACTGAAAATCCATGAATGCCCCGATAGACGTCAATGACAACTTGAAAGTATAACAGCAAACAAAAGATGGCACCATGAGAGAGACACGAATCTTATTTCTGCCATACCATGAAGTACCAACGCGGCCAAAAAAACACAGCACAGCTTTTGCGAATTGCCCACTGACAGTCGTCAACCAGAAATACAAATGACATGACGAACATCATATCAAACATGGCATGGTCCCAGCAACAACTGTACCGAAACAGTTCAACGAATCATAACAGGCATAGTAATTATCAGAACAATTACTGCGCAGATGGCGCGGACAACAGTGAATGGTACTACTGACCATCGCAATGATAGCAAGAGCCATGTCACCAGTAACCGTATTGACTGGTCGTCCGATTCTTGTCAAAGGCACGGCTGCATCAGCCCTTCATGAGAGGAAGCACAAGAACCTTAGACAGAACCCTCATAACACCCTGAAAACCATAATTAAACCCTAATTCACCCCAAATAAACCCTAATCAACCATGAGTAGGCCCTAATTAAACAATAAGTAGACCCAAACAACCCTGAACCCCGAGTGTCTGGGTGGAGGACTCCATGTTGGTGGCCGGCAGGTACGATGGTAGACCTCGTTAAACAAGAAGTTCGCGGCGTCCTCAGGCGCGGGTTTCTAGGGGTGTTTATATAGGGCTCTTGGGTTTTTACTGGGCTTTATAGGCTTTATAGGGTTTATGCGCTTTATAGGGGTTTGTAGGGTTTAGAGGGTTTAGAGTTTAAAGGGTTTGTGGGGTTTATAGGCTTTATACGGAGAGAGTTGAGTGTGTAGGGCTTCGGATGGATGGTATGATAAGGGAATTTGAGGTCAAGAGCTTGAAGTGGTTGAGGGCTGTGAGAGCTCTGTGACGACTAGGTGTGGGATTTTATGAAATGGGCTTGGACAGTTTGCAAGAAGCGCCGGTTTGACTTGATGGGATCCACGACATTGAAACGCTAGCTCCCCTTTGCTGCGTCCGGCCTGAAGTGCTTTGACATCCGCTTCGGCCGGTGGCATCGCTACTGCCGAAGGCGCTCGCAAGCTTGCAGAGAAGCTGGTGGCAACGGCAGCGCCCTGGGATGGGAGTGTCTAGTGGCCCCAAGCACTATAGGGCTGAGCGCATCACAATGTGACATGTCATGTCAATGTAGCGTTTAGAGTCCAAAGATGGTCTTTCAATGTGCCTTTCAGTGCCCCAAATCTGCAGCCTGCACCCTGCCAAGATCCCAAACACCCAATTGAAGCCCCGCCCACACTTGGATCCACCCGCCTCTACCCCCTCACCGAATCCTGAACCAGTATTCACCATGGCTCAAACCCCAGCCCGTGACGCAACGAGCTCTTGTGAGGAACCTAACACCCCAATCCCCATTCATAAGACCGTCATACCAAAGCCCCTGACCTTAAAGCCCATTTCAGCCAAAACCCGGAGAACCACCAATCCGTTGAGCTGTAAACTTCAGGCTTGAGGGTCTCGAAGTGCGACGTAAGACTGGAATTCTAGGGGTCCTTGATGGTTTATGTGTTACAGCAACTGGAGTTATCGATTCAGGGTGGCTCGGTGTAGGGGGTAGCTTCTTCAATTCCTTGCAGCTAAGGTTGGGATTGGAGCAGGGACGAGGGGTGGGCCAGTGAACAGGGGGTTAGATGGGGTACTTGGGATAGAAGATATTACGACTATAGAGGGATTCCATGACTCCACGGGGATCATATTGGGGGGATCATATTGAGTACTTATATTTAGGTGATGATATTCGGGTCTTCTCAAAGTGAGGCTGATGTGAAGATGGCTTCTTCTCGAGGCGCGAGGAAGTGCCGGAGCCTCCACTGCCAAGGGCGATGGCGGAGCATCCGCCGCGGGGCAGCCCCCTCAAGCCCACTGAAACCAGAAACCTAGAACCCCAAAAACTCCAAACCTTACACCAGAAGCTAGAACCCCAAAAGCCTGTACTGACAAAAAACCTAGACCTCTCGAACAGGATGGAACTTGGGAAATCGAAGCTCGAAGTTCATGGGTGAGGGAGCTTCGAGGAGTAGGATCCTTGCAGGTTTTTTGAGGGGTTTACGCATGCTGCTCAAAGACTTCTCTTCCAAGAATAGAACCACCCGCCAAGCCCACGCGCGAAGCGGAGCCCTACAGGCTAAATGCTTGCCAGCAGATACGAGGTGAATAATGAAATGGGCCCTTTTGTCTCTGCATGCATCTTTGCTTAGTTGCAGTATGCTGTATGTGTTGTTTACTTGTAAACATATTTACGTACTGATTTGTAGTTGCACATTCGTTTTGGGTACCAAGCAGGACCCTCGGCCGCCGAAGGCTGAGCGGACGAGGGTCTATGCTGGGATGCTTCCCAATTGAGCTCAGCTTTGGGCCGACAGCTTCGCATGCAGCCTTTGGTTCAGTAGTCAACATCTGTGGGCCGTGGAAACAGCTCTTCGATTTCGTGTATATTCCCTTCTTTTGTCTTTCTCTCTTTCTGTTAAACGTGCAATAAGCCCGGCGACTCTCTGTCTCTGCTGTCCAAGGACAGGCCCCTCCTTGCCACACGCCACACGCACACAAACATGCACCACACGCCACGCACAAACACACAAACAAAAAAAACGTAGACATGGCAACTTGCTCGTCGTCACTGTGTTGCCCTTCCGAATGCCGATGTCTGTCTTTCCCTCTATATCTCTCGTATCTCTGTGTCTCTATGTCTCTCAACCCACGGATTAGCACCTTTTACTGTTCCTGAGACAGGACCAGCTAGCCTTCACATGTCAATGCAGTATAGGTCTCTCTCACAACTCCTGGACTTCACCTTCAGTGCACAGGGGCACGCGCGCAGCTCGTTCCCAGGGGCCGACGCCAAACCTCTAGCTTTCCAAAGTGCCCCCTACGAGAGTCGGCAGATGAGCCTTTTGTCCTTAATTAAGGCACTCCGACATGCACGCCTCCAAACTGACGTTGCGCACGGCATGAAGAGCTGACAGCTACAGCAGCAGCAAAAAGTGGCATTGGCAATGAGACAAACTCCCCATCGTTTTGGCTGCACCAAAGAAATCCTGAACCCAATCCAAAAACCGAAGAAGTTGTTCAATGAACGCTTCAGCCGTGAGTGCGTGGCAGGCCAAGCCCACGGAGAGGAACATGATCCAAGCATCCCCTCCAGGAGCACACAGAATTTTCGCCAACAGTGGAAATTCTTGTGATGGTCTACCCCCATGATCACATCATGCAGCTCTGCTTGTGGAGCAGGCAGGGCTCGATGCAAAGTTGACTACGCACTTGCGCGGCCGGGCGCAGCACTGTCGCCAAGACCTAAACTCACAGCACCCTGGGCCTGCGGGACTGGAGGCCGTGGGTGTCTTGAACTGGCGCATCAGCGCCGAGCGGGTCACACCTTGCGGATTTTGGGTTCCACTAACAGCCTTCAGGTCCTATGATTTCACCTGGAGCTTTGAATACCTAAGACCCTATACACCACAAGGTGGCTGAGTCTGGCGGAGGATTTTGCAGACCACTGCTGCACCCACATATCTGACGTTGTGTGCACTGAGCTCTCAGGCCATAGATAAGGTCTCTGAGAAGCGTGGGGAAGTACGCCTGGTAGAGCTTCTTGAACTTGACCTGGCTGTCGCAGCGCTGTCACTTTCAGAACCTTATGGAACCCTCTTTGTGCATCGTCCTGCGCGCAAAACTGACTGAACGGTGCTTGTTACACACAACCTGGGCTCTGGCTTGTAGCGGCCAGGGCTGAGCTGCAGCCGAAGCCAACCGCAAGTGTCTCAAGCGTTTCCTCTTGAAACCAGACCCTACATCCTAAACTCCGAGCCCTAAAGGCAGCTCCGCTGAAGCAGGTCTCTTCAACAAAATACCTGAAGCCTAACAAACGACACCAGGAGGGCCGGCCTTGAGCTGAAGGCTCTTAATGTAGCGATAGTTGGCCATGGGAAGCATCGCGGAGGTATACATCTTGGCATGGCGAGATTGTGCACATCCCCCGAAAGATCCAATGTGCCGACTATATATATATATATATATATGGGCATATACTGAACGCATAATATAAATGTTGCATACATACACACACATACATGTATATATATATATATATATGCAAACATACATAGATATACACATACACATGTAAATATACATATACAAGACAAGTGTACGCATGTATGTACAAACATAGGGGTGAGGTGGGGAAGCAGTTAGGAGGCTGTGGCGGCTGTGGCAGCTGTGTCCAAGTCGGTGAAGATCGAAACCTGTGTGTTGGGTCTTGCCGGTAATACATGTATACATTTACGTATACATATACATTCACATATACATATACATATGCGTATACGTATACATATACGCATACATATACATATATATATATATACATATATACATATATACATATATACATATATACATATATACATATATACATACATATATATATATATATACATGTGACCATATATGTATATGTATATATATATATATATAGATACATAAACGGCCGAGCCGGCCCCTTGAACGGATACTGTATGATCCGATGCTGCATGCCATTCCTTCCGTATAAAACCCATAGATACACTAAAGGCTAGGCCCGCTGCAACCATGCTCAAAAACCTTCATAACCAGGGTCTCAGTATTGTTTAACTACATTTCAGCATATTTCAGCTATGTGGGAAAACACAAACAATGCTCCAAACCGGCGCCCGGTAGAACCCTGTAACTCCTAAATCCTCAAAGGCTGTGAGGCGCAGGCAACGGATGCTGCGACGCCCTGCAATGGCAGCGGGACGGACCTTATAGAGCGTCTTCGCGGTCGGAGAGTGGTAGGGCTTCGAACGCTGAAGCTGTTGTGGTTTGGGGTTAAGGTGTAAGGGCATCACCAATCTGGTAGACATAAGATGACGACAGGACGCCTTGATTGCGATATCTTCTGCAGCAATTTTCTGGCAAGTTCCGGCATGAGAGTACCTTGCGCGAAACCTGAGCGAACCATTTTCCACTTACCATCATCCGGAAAGAATCAATCTCGTGCAGCAAGCACGAACCCCAAAACCAAAGTTGCAGGTAGAAGGTCATGGCTGGCTGCTCTTTTCTTCTTGCTGGCGCCTCTTTTGGGTGGCGGTTTCTTTGCGTCTCTGTGGCACGGAGCATCCACAGTCTGGCATCCACTAAAACAACATCCATTTCGTGGCCTCCCAAAGATGTCTACGGACCCTTTTGCACAGCCGCTACATATGTGGCCACTATAAGCTGAGAGCTCTTAAGTTTTCAGGGGTCCTGAGAGAATAGAAGTGAAGCTAAAGACCCAGGAAAAGCCCCAAGGCGCTAAGTGCTTCACCATCTCAACCTCAACACGTAAGGCAGCCCCTGCATTCCCGTGTCTTCGTGCTGAGCCGAATGCCCGAAAACATGTTGCACCTGTGGCTTTAGCAACCACGGCTGCACAATGCCATGAGCACCGAACATAGATTTGGCGGGCTCACGGTTGTTCAGTGACTAGACGGCCCTTAGCTGGCCGAGTTCTATGTCGATTCTTTTTGCGACGTGAAGCAGCAGTGGAACGAACAAATTAGTCTGTGTCAACATGTGTGGTCATTACTTGCTCTTCTCTCCTTGGGCATGAGCCCCGTGAGGAGCCCCTGGGAGCCCCCTTCTTCTTCTTCTTCTTCTAGACAGCGAAGAAAAGTACCCGGCCAAAAGCCCAACAAAAACTTCTACCCAACACCTTAAAGCCCTGTAGACCTCCCTTACATATTAAAACCCCCTGAAGCCCTAAGGCCCTAAGCCAACAACCCCCAATCCTCAGAGGCATCAGCTCCTTGATTTGCCTCAAGTTTTTTTCACCCTCAGCATGAGAATTTTAAAGGAGTATCCAAGCATTCATCCCCCAAGCCTACCTGTCCAACTAGGGCACGAAAGGTTAAACATTTATAAGTTATAAGGATGACACAGGCCATCCTCGACTTCCCCCCAACAGGTGTTGAGGTTTACGGCAAGCCCTGGCTCTCCCAGCCATCGGGCTTCCAAGGGCTTTCTTGCCTTGCATTTATAGGGGTGTCCCTTAAACCTGATGCTTCCACCCTTGTGGATGCGGCGCCCTGTGCTTTCTGCGGCCATGCGGAGCCTACGTACCCGCTTTTGGACTGCCGCTTCGGGGTTCTGGACGTAGAATGCTTGGAGGTTTACGCTGAGGACATTGAACGACCCTAAGCGTTTATGAAGGAGCTTCTCAGAGGGGTTATGCAGCATATGTCCAAAAGAGGGCGAGCAAATCATTGGGAAGGAGCTGGGCAGCTCAGAAACAGCTTTGCCAGCAACTGGCGACGCCGTTTCGTCACAGTGCCGAAGCAGCATCCACGATGCTCGCTCGCCTTCGGCTTTCCGCAGCAGCGGCTCAAGTTCTGGACGCAACAGCCATGCCTTTCGAAGACTATCCGGTTTGAAGACCTCCAATGTAACACAGCAAAAATACAAGAAACCTGCTAACGCCCAAACTCATCAAAGCTGTATGTCAGAGCAGCGAGATTGAGCACCATTGAGCACCTAAGCTTGTTCAAGCCCTTCCCCCGGTGCTAGCCCCTTACCCTGCAAAAAACACCTTCGTAGATGCACAGACTTGTTGGACACACCAGCCCGAGACGCAACCATGAGCCGGTTGCGCTACTCACGCAAAAGCCGAGTCGGTCTCAAATTCTCAAAACTCGCCGATGGCAAGACTTGGGCCCACTGCGTTTTGCAGAGCTCCCACATTCGGGTTTCTGTGTCAAGCTTTAGTTCTGTGGTTTCAAGGTTAGGGGCCATTTGAAGTGGTCTTGGAAAGGGGGCACTGGCAAGAGACCACTGGTTGAGCCAAGTCTACAAACTATTCTGCATAAACCTGCCCGCCGCAGAGACAGAGCCACTGACCGCAAATCGAGACTCAACTGAAATTCTACCGCGCTGTCTGTAGACCCGGTGACCTTGCACGCGAAAACCTGACTCTGACCCATTCCGACTTGTACAAGTCGGAACTTAAATGTCCTGTGCGGCCAAGACGGGAACCAGATTATAAGGCACACAGTTTTCATACAACGTGGACTATCAGGCACCTAATTTTCATGAGCATAGCTAACCACTGCCGGGAACTCCATGTAAACACCCGAAGCCATGAGCCCTTAAGCATGCCCAAAACCCTACAAAAACCCCGAACCCTAAAAATTCCTAAACGCCACGTCCCCTCAGAACCCCTAAGCTCTTAGAGCCCTTAGAGCCCTTAGAGCTCTGGTCCCTCAGACCCCAAGCTCTTAGAGCCCTTAGAGCCCTTAAAGCTCTGTCTTCTGCGAGATCTGCTCGATGAGCTTGACGCGGGCTTTCACCCACTTCAGAGCCTCAGGCTTCATGGAAGCCCCGTCCTCAACAAAGGAATTCAGGAAATTGGGTCTCGATGTAGGAGCTCTTGGTAGAAAGTTGCAGATCTTCTACCAAACGGCTTTTTCGAGTTTGAGCATGGATTTGATGCGGGTTATGAGGTTTGCAGACAATACGGCTCAAAACCCAACAGCTTCGAGTTCAGGCTGGGGGAGGGGGCACTCGAGGTTTAGGGTCACGGTGTATTGTCCCACTTGCCTGAACAACGCAGAGTCGAGGCTGACGTGAATATGCTTGGGAGTTTAGGGTGTTGGTCATATGCATCCCAGCCCCGACAGCTCCCCTTTAAAACCCGCTCCTTGTCGAGCATGCCCTTCAAGCGTGTGAGCTGCGACTTGAGCTTGTCTGCAGGCTCTCCTGCCCACTTCCTGCATGCACTTGATGTTTTCAAGCGTAGTGAAGCGTGGCAATGTAAGCGTAGTATACGATTCAGGAGTTCTGGATTTCGGGCTGTTTCAGTCTTTTTTCAGCTTTGGGTGAGGGTTGGTGTTGACCAGGTTTTGAGGACCTCTACAGGGTACCATAAAAATGTGCGATGCAAATGCAACTGCCAGGTTTCCTTCTTTCCCTCCTGGCAACAGGAACCCTTACTTCAGAAAAGGAAACTGAGAGAGAGAGAGAGAGGGAAAAGCAAACGAAAGAAACCAAGGGGAAACAGAAGAACCTTACCACGAGCGGCTACAGGCCCCAACGTCCAAGGAACTGCATTGGGATGTAGGGATTTTAGGACCCTCATCCCCGAATCAGCTGCAGCAACAGCGGCTCGATGAACTTGAGCTGCTGATCGCTGCAGCCCTTCCTGGCAAAGGGCGGTGTCAGGTTTCCTAGGGTTTAGGGTTTAGGGTTTAGGGTTTAGGGTTTAGGGTTTTGTGGGGTGAAAGCAGGGTAACGGGCCTGGAAGTCCACGGACCCCCCCAAGCTGAAAACTTGGAGCTTGGGCATGCAAGAGGCCCACAACCTCATGGCCTCTTTAGTCGCTGAACCTCTTGCACGCGGGATCCGGTGGGGGTTGGATCGACTAGAAAAATCATAGAAGAAAGCTTTCGGAAACCAATGTCGGGTCTGGGTTGTCTCAGCAATAGTTGGGGTTGTCGGATTTTGAGATTCGGGATGAAGCGATTCGCGCTGTGTCCTCAAATGGGCTGACCCTTTTTGAATGGTTGCCCTTGCTTAGCTGCACTCAGAAATTCAACACCTAAAGTCAAATGCACTATACACCTGTTTAAGGCTCTTTCCTACAAGCCCTCCATGAATGATTCAACGATCGCTTCGGAAAGTTTCGTTGTTCGCCTCCGACACGAATCACCACAAACCCTTCTTTGACCTACTTGATGTTATCACTTCTATCTCCACTTGGCTGAGGGTCTTGTCTGACGCGTTTGCATCGCAAAGCGTGGCAAACTCCTCGATCCATTCACCTCGAGTAATGCACGATGCGCTTCATGGGAGAGCTTAGGATTTCGGGAGTGGAGGTTGAGGAGTTTGGGATTGGAGTTCGCGGCTTGGAAAAATTACAGTAGGGGCGCTAGACGCTTGCAAGCTCTCTGGCCGTTTAAGGACTGCACGAGGTGACTGGGAATGGTTCGGACGGCTAGGAGCTCCGCGGCGGTTTGAGGCGCTTGCCTCGCTATGCTGTTGGAATCACTGTAAGGCCTCCGTCTCAGGAGTTCCACAATCGGACGCACAGCTGAGTCACTGAGTGAAACGTTCAGCTTTGTGCCAGCTGAGAGATGACGACTCTTCGCAAAAAAAACGCAGAAACCATTGGCCGAACTCTGAACATCAAACGCCGGCAGGTCCCCAAAGACGAAACCTGGCACCCTAAACCCAGGACATGAACCCTCCAATCCCCCCAAACCCCCCGCGATCTTTGCAGGCGATGTGCGAAGGTAGTTCCTCAACTGCTCTTGGAGCTTTCAAGCATTTAGCTAGTTTGTATATTGCCCCTTGTGACTATAATCTTAGACCCGCAAAGCCAAATAACAGCAACAATCCACAAATGAGCCCGAGACACCTACTTATGGAGGCAAGACAATTCTATCAACATGGTAAAGAGCCACGGTTTTGGGTTTAGAGTTTAGGGAGATAAGAAACAAAAAGTAAACAGATTTCCCCAAGCGAGTCTTAGGCTCTCCTTCGGTCCGAGCTCGTCGCACATGGCCTGGGACTGGGGGGGGGGGGGGGGCGAGATTTCGTGTGTTTCGGGGTTTTCTCCACACCCTACAGGCAGTTCTCGAACCTATGGTCCCTGGGTCCCTTCCAGGGGCAGCCTGAGCCACAGGGGGACCCTAAACTCCTCCGAGACACTGCCAGCCTCGAGTCGACTTTGAGTCAGGCTTCAACAGTTTGTTTCATTTGATAGCCTACATTCTGGAAGTCGAAACAGTCTGGGCGGAAGTCTGGAGCCCACGAAGGAGGAGGATGCCTTGAGCCCTAGGTTTAGGTTTTTCGGGCCTAGGTTTATCGGGCTAAGGATTAATTAGAACAAGCAAACTGTCCCGAAACCTGTAGAGTCTGATCTCTGAGGCTGTTCTCCTGAACTTTCCCAATTGGCCTAAATTCTGGATCCGCTCTGCATACTGCAGCCTACAAGTGTGGGCTAGAAACACGAAAAAGGGGGCCGAATTTGGGGAAGGCCGGGGGGGGGGGGGGGGGGGGGGGGGCGGGGGAGAACCGTCTATTCCTGGCCTGGCTCGTCTTTTTCGGGTATGGCTTGCCTCCATATCCAGTCTCCTGCAAGCAAGAAGCCTAAACCTATGAAACCCTGAACCTCCAAAAGCCTAAGCCCTACAATGAGCACTGAACCCACAAATCTTGCGGACCCTCATAAGGTTCGGGACCTGCCCAGCATACAAGCCGGAGGAGGAATCCCGAAATCGGTAGGGTTCGGGGTTTCGGGCTGGGGGTTGAGCCATCAGCCCCATAAGTTCTGGGGGTTGGGCAGGATACGCCGGGTTGGGCGCGCTCCAGGGATTCTCTACAAAAAATGCTCTGAGGGGTTGGGCGCCTTCCAGGTATTCTCTGGGCGATGCTCCGGGGATACTCCGGGGTTGGGCACTCCCGGGATTGTCTGGTAAGGACACTATTTCGGGATAGTCTAGGGTTGGGCACTCCCGGGATTGTCTGGGGATACTCTAAAGTTGGCTCCACGGATTCTCTGGGGGATACTTTGAGGTTGGGCACCGTGGAAATCCTCTGCGAAGATTTGGGGTTGGGCACAGGGATTCTTTGAAAAAACGCCGGGCTGGGCGCACTCCAGGGATTCTCTGGGGTTGGGCTCGCCAGAGATGCTCTGAGGTTGGGGATTCGGGAGATGGGCGAGGACTAGACTTGTTTAGTTTAAATCTAACAACCCCACACCGAGGTGTGGGGAAAAGAGCTCTCGTCCTTGTTGAAGAAACGGACAGTTGGCCAACCACCAGACCCTTAGTCAGAGCCCGTTCAAGCAGTCAACTCCCCAGGGCTAGCCGCCTGAAACACTAGTTCTGGACACTTGCCACGTGGCCGAAACTTGAGCTTGGGGTCTGCAGCATGTGTGGCTTGAGCAAATTCTTTAAGAAGTAGACATCGATACAAGAACATGACGACATAACCCCGTCCTGAGCAGCCTCACTCAGATGATTCTCTGATAGCACCCACCCTAATCCCGATCAGCCCGAAAAGATTGCACCCACGGCCCGAATCCAAGTTAACATTTGGTGGAGCGTCCGGGGTTCTGCTGCTCACCGTGGATCTCGCGGACTTGGTTTTTAGACAGCGCGACGTCGCCGAAAACGACATCCGGATGCTTGCCTGGGCTTTCTCTAGAGAGGAAGCGCTACCGTCCAAGGAGCGACACCAAGAAGGGGATCAAAATCGAAACATGCTATACCCCTAAACCCGAAACCCTAAGCCCCTTTTGTGCTTGTTGAGCTGGGACAGAAGCACGACAGCGCCCCGCAGGTTGTCACGACGACCTCCCCAACAGTGGCCTTTTAAAGGGGCACTGTAAGGTTGAGTCTTTTTTGGGCTGTTCGGCTTTCCAAAAGATGCCAAGACAGCTCCAGGAACCAAAGGTCTCAGCAACCGCATTCCAGCTTGGCGCCTGTTTGACTCATCAGCCTGTCAGGGAGCACCACGAGCCGGGACTCAACTTGTACTGCTTTTGAAGAGTGTGGCGGCCTTTTGGAGACTTGGGCCTTAGGGAATTGCGTTTAGGGAAGGTTTGCAGGCCGAGTGGCAATGCGGCATGCTAGTACATTCTTGGAATTTCAATGGGGCAGGGAAACAACTTCCCCATGCCCAATCCCAACAAGCAAATGGTTTGTTAAATCCTATATACCCTGAACACTCCCGAGCCCATATGACTCATCTGATCCCTATGATTCCCCAGGGATTTAGGGTTTAGGGTTTAGGGTTTAGGGTTCCTAGACTTATATAGGGTCGACAGATCAGGGCGCAGAGGTTGTGACGCACATGTTTCGGCAAGCAGACAACTTTCAGAGCGGACGCTTTTCCGGCCTAATGAAGGGGCCCCATCTGAAATGCACCCCCCTAATCCCTCCTAATTATTCCTTTCTTGAAATTGCACGACTCTCACAGGACCCTTGGGCTACTCCAAACCCTGAACCTCATTCTGCAAACAAACCTTTGCAAATTGAGAGCGTGGGATGTGTTGTTTTCGCTCCTCAGCCCTCCGAGGCAATCCAGCGAATGAACACTGTCTTGCCCGCATCCACATTGTCCTGCGCACAGAACGGGTCTTCGTGAGGTATCGTATGACAGTGGCTGGCTAGCATACCAGATATTCCCCAATATGAACTAAATGAGAATGGCTAAGTTCTTGGCGGTTAGCAGAGAAATCTGCCTTCCTGATGTGGATGGTGGCGGGGGGTCTCATCTTGAAAGGCAAGCACCCCACAAAGAATTGTGATCTCCAATTAGATGGGTTGCAGTTCAATTCACAGAACATATACTTTTGTGACAAGTACGTAATTACTATCTGCTTAAAGTTTCGGGGCCCAGGCAGGCAAACTTTGAAAGGGCTTAGGGTTTATAGGTTTAAGGTTTATAAGGCGGTTGGAATTGTCAAGCTGAAAGCTCGCTATCTTTGAATCTTGAAACTTGTCAACAGCAATGCAGCAAGGCCTTCACGAAAGCATCTGCGTTGTCGGCAGTGAGCCTGAAAGACCAAAACATGCTGGGGTGCAAAATCTAAATGATGAGTCCCCTTTCAGGTCTCGCGATTTCCCCCTGTGTGGCAACGCTGTGGGGTTGCAACGCTAAGGGGAAAAGTTGAGGCTATGCCACGGAGTGCCCACCACGGCTGTCGCCTAGGCGCGGCACTGGTTCTGGGTCCAAATCGTACTCGTGCCCGGACGCGGGTTTGACTACGTAGTTGTGCCTTTAGCGTCAGAGTCACAGCTCTCTCCCTCCTAGGTCCCGTGCACATTCTGTGGTCCATATCGCGCTCCCACCCTTGCATCGCTCCGTGTTGCGAAATTGGGGCAAGGGCGTACTTTCCTGCCTCTTGGTTTCTTGGATGTTCGAGCGTCTGGTCCCGTGCGCATGCCCTTGCAGACTCGTCGCTTTTGCCACCTTGGAGCGTTCTTGGAGTGGTCTTAGTTTTTTTTGGAGTGGTCTTGGAATTCAATTTAAAGAAAAAGCATCATGCATCATTAGATTCGCACTTGGACCCTGCCCAACCAGCCATCCTCAGGTGCAACTGCAGACGTGGGTTTCATAACGCTGCATGCACAAAGCGCGACGACGGCCACAGAGCCATGAATCAGTGGTTGTCACGCAGCCTACTTTCCAAAAAGTGTTCCTTGAGAGTTTCCCACCCAGGAATTCCATATACCCGGAACGCATCACTCACAAAACCTCTGGCATGGTTACAAGCATTTTTGCTCCAAGCTGTGTCTATATGGACTGCTAGATTTCGGATTCAAGCCCGTCAAACCCGAGACCTTCAGCCCCAAAACCCGGAACTCTCAAAGCTGCAGCAAGGAGACTCCGTGGAGAAATCCCAATGGTTGTCTGGGTAGATCCCCGCCTGAGCCACCTTTTGGATCGGAATCTTTGCTGTGCCGGTTGAATCCTGGTTTGGTACCCGGGCCTATACATAGGCCTCAGGTTGCGAGAGCACGGGTGCAGAGTTGCTTGAACTTGCTGATTCTGCAACTATCGGGGGAGCTCATCAGCTTATATAGGGGTGGACATACTTTCCGCGAAGTCTACCTTTACCTTCGACTGTTGTAACTTAAAGTCACAAAACTCAGCACGAAGCTTCACACCAAAGGCCTTGCCACAAGCCCCGGCCCAAAGACAACGGAATCCCAAAAGCCCGAACCCAAAGCCTGCACCTCCTAGCTCTCCGATTATTGATGCATAGGGACGGCCAGGCATGGCCCCTTAAGTGTAGGCTGCCCTTCTGGACCTTTCTGTTCAGCAGTAACATGCAGGCTAAGCGGCGCCCAGGAGGAGTGAGAAAAAGCTGAGCCCGCTTGGCAGCGCCATGGTGCACATGGCACTGAGGTTCGGAGGGAAATCGAGGTGTGGAGCCCACATGCACCCGGCGCAGCCATGATGCCCGAGACCGTCTTGGCCGTCTTGAAGCTCGACGAACCCACACCCCAAGGGCCCAAAATCCTAAACCTTTATCGGGCTTTGGGATTCAAAACCCGATTAATTAACGGGGAGTTTAGGCTTGAGGATTCAAGATTTCGAGCTCTGTAGAGCTTAAGAGAGAATGCGAATCCCTAGAAGTCGCCCCATAAACCATCCTGAAGCCTCAGGATGCCGCGTCCACGTGCTCGAGAGAGCCGTCACAGCCTCATTCTGCGTTGAAGCTGCGACAAGTCCCTGAAGCTAAGCCCTTGCTGTTCTTAAGGTTGCTGGAAATGGCACGATGTGCGTACCGCCAACCGGCTGGAGTCGCCGTGGGCAGCCCCGAACCGATGCAAACGATTGGCCCAAAAACTTTAAGCAGAAATTGTTGTCGATGCCCGTTTCGCTTTGTCAAGCTTCTGCCAACTGCAAGCAGAGACTTTCCACGAGATGCCAAAGCAACAGCCAAACACTTTCTAAGAAGAGGATGCCTGTTTGGCTTGTTTGCCTTATGTGCCTTTTCTTCTTTAGACGCTACCTGAAATATGCTGAAATTCAACACTGTACGCTCGCCCCACATAGAATCAGTGTATCTGCCCTTACAACGCGTTCTTATGCTTCCCTTCCAATGTCCGACCTGCATAGCGAATTAAACTTCCCACACATCGGGATATCTCACAACATCACGTGCCCTAGTGCCATGCGGCCAATGGCAATCTCTAATTGAATCTCTAATGTCTTTCATAGAAGGGGTCTCACAGACAGAATGACAGGCTTCGGAGTTGATTTTAGGCTGCATACTACATTCTCTGCTCTTGGCCTGTCGACCTTATAAGCCCATAACCCTTACAAGCTATGGCCCGATAAACCTATAACTCTAAACCCAGGAAGTGGGTTTAGGGTTTAGGGTTTAGGGTTTAGGGTTTAGGGTTCAGGGCTTAGGGTTTAGGGCCCTTTCACTCCCAAGGCGCACCTCGAAGAACGGAAACTTCAAGAGATTTGTGGCAAGGACGGTCCGAAAGAACCGAAGGATGTCGGCCAAGCGTACCTGAAGGCGAGGGTTTTGGGGTTTGGGGGTTTAGGGCCACTTAGGGTGTAGGGTTTGGGGCAGGGTTTGGGGGTTGACAGTTGAGGAGGTTCAGTTGTTGAGGCTTAGGGTTTACAACAACGGTCTTTGGGCTTGGGGATTCAATTTATTCCAGGGCTTCTCGGAACAATATAGATGTTTTTTGTATCAGGTGCTCTGGGACGACCACGCTGTTCACCCCTACATCCTAAACCCTATGAACGATAGTGCCGAACAAACCCTTACATGCCCTACTACCCTTGTGAACCCTAAGCAGAGACAAGGCCCAAACCAAACTCTTCAACATCCCCAAACGTCCTGGAAAGCCCCAGGTTCCTGAGCCCGAGAAACACCGACGAACAAAAACCTCCAAACACGCAACAACCTGGCGCCCATGTAAACGTCCACAGACTGTTCATGGAGAACCTTGAACCTATACTTTTCTGAGACTTCTACGCCCAAGACCCCCAAAACATCTCAAAGTCTCAGTTCTTCCACCCAAATCCGATGCAGAACCAAGGCAAGGTTCAAAACGCCTCACGGATCGCGTCAACCACGCGCAGCCGCTTCACGGCTACGCGGTTGAGCACTGGTTCGCTGAAAGCCTGTGCTCGGAGGACCATGGGCCAAAAACTCTAAACCTCTGAAGCCTTTTTTGTTGCGGGCACTGAAGCCTATAAGGCCTCAAGCTTAGGTCCTGTGCAAAGAAGTCTTGTTTGCTAGAAGACAAGCACTATAATATCAAAGCAATTACTTGGAAATTCTGGTGGGTGATCTGGTATATACATAGCGCTCACGTTTGTAATTCAGTTCTTGTGCATATGCACAGGCGTCGTGGTCAGCTCTGCATGTCATCGTCGAGATCCGTCGGGAAAGCTTTCAAAGGATTAGCAGGGATTTATCCAACAAACACAACACCTAGCGAAACGAGGGGTTCGGACGAACTGCCTCGAGAGTTTTGAAAGCCTTGTGGTCAATTATATTGGAGAAAACCACTCAAAGAAACATCCTCGCGCGTCGAAAGACTTGACCGCAGCTTTCTTTAAACAACATGGAAACTTCACTGGAAAGAAAGGGTGCGAAACGGAAGCGACATGCTGCGTTACAACGCAGCACGCCCTCCTTCCGCGACAATGTTTCAATCCTCCATCACCCCAAGGTACTTCCCGAACCTACAGCCTGCATGGTTGTGGAGGCTTGGGGATCAGCAAGGCCCGGAGAGGGTTCGGATCTACTGCAGGGCGTTGAATTTACGTACAGTTCGGAAGGCCCCCCCACTTCGAGCCTGGAGTAGGGCGGCGACCACGGCACCCATGGCGCCCACGCAGGCCTCACAAGGCTGTCACAAACGTACGTCAAGGCCTGGCAAGGGATGTCAGAGACTCCCTGAAAACCCACGTGGAGCCCTGCCTGGCGCCCTACGCGATGCCAAGTTCCTGCAATGCGTGGGGGGGACAACTTAGAGTTTTGACAGAGTCGTGGATTTCCTTGCAAGGAAGAGTCTCTCTTGTAGCATGTTGGGATGCTATAGGAGCTTCATCAGGGCTTCGAAGGGGTTTCGGGAGATCTTGCAGAAATGAGCGCGCGTGGGGTAACGACATGGGATGTTCGACTAAAAGCGCCGCGGTGCTGATGCCAGCATCTTCCCAACCCCTAAAAGAGATGAACCCTTGCCAGACCCTAGAGCCAAAAGCCCTATAAACCCCAAACCCGAAGCCAAAAAGATCTGAATAAAACTCCGAGGCCTCAATCCCAGGCATCTGTCTCGTATAAGGGCCACAGCTCTGCTAAGGTCTATAATGGGGCCCCTAAGGGCCTTCGAGTCCCCGAGCCCAGTATACCAATAGGTCCAGCCCTAAACCCTAAACGCCGTAAACCCCGAACCCTAGGCCCTAAACCCCTCGGTTTAACAAAACCAAGCTCCAAGAGAGCTCTCAGCAATCTTGGGTTTAGGCCTACGTCCGCCACCACGTTCGGAACCACTCGGCGGCCAACTCGGCCTGCGAACCCTTTCGTATAATACATCTATGTATATGTATATGTACATGTACATGTAAATGTATATGTAAATGTATAGGTCTAGGTCTAGGTATAGGTATACGTATGCGTATACCTATACATATACATAATCCCTTCCCCCTAATATTAAACGGGGGGGCCACCGCCCCCCCCCCCCCCCTAAAAATTCGAAAACTGTTTTTAGAATTAGGGGGTATTCTTATCGAAATGTCATAAGGGCTCTAACCCCTAAACAATTAACCTAGACCCCCAACCCTAAACCCTCTGTGGGTTTTATTGGTGTTGAGGGGTTTATTGGAGGCCTGAACCACCCCCCCAAATTCGGAATTGGGTTTAAAAGGCGGGGTCGGTTTCGGCAGGATTTTCCGGAAAGTGTTTTTATCATTAGGGGTGCATTTAATAAAAGGGGGATGGGATTATACATATACATATACATATACATATACATATACATGTACATATACATGTACATGTACATATACATGTACATGTACATGTACATATACATATACATATACATATACACATACATATACATACATACAGTAATACATGCAGTAATACATACAGTAAAACATACATTAATGCATACATACAGACATACATACGTACGTACATACATACATACATACATACATGCACACATACATGTGTAGGTACATGTATATGTATATGGCGTGCAACGATATGAATGCAGTGTTCGGTAGGTTGGGTTGGATGATGTGGAATGCAAAGACCGTCGGTGCGGCTTGAAGCTCAGGGTGCGTGCGCCACATGACGAACGTACACACCATTTCGTACAAGAAGGAACAAAAAATATGTTGGATGCGCAAACGCTTGGGAGACAAGTTGCGACGATTGGGATTAGGAAGTGCAGCAGGTGTGAACTCAGAAGTTCGCACATTGCACGCTCTGGCCACAGGAGCCTGGACGCGTCTGGTGCGACGACCAAATTCGGCGAGGCCGCAGGGTCTCCTGTGCCAGAAACGTAGCATGGGCTAGCATCGGAATGGAAGAGTGAGGGAAAGTCCATGATGCATGCCGGGTATTGTTAGGGCTTGCACGCTCTTGGATGCTGCAGGGTCTGAGCTGAAGTAACCTGCATTGAGGCAACAAGTCCAAGCGGCGCGAGGAACGAAGGGCACAGAGACCAGCGCTGGTCTCTTCGGGCCTGGCAAGTTTGGGCTCAGGGGCTTGCAGGAAAAAGCCATCGTTGGTAAACGATGGAGATTCCTCATGCCCATGACAGTCCTGCTGGCTCTATCTTCCGACCGGTTTAGGGTTGAGGGTTAGGGGTTGGCTCAGGGCTCTGAAAGTTGAGGAGCTGAGGAGCTTGTGAAGCTTTTTAGAATAGGCACGCCATTCACCTCCCACGCGCCCACCCCCCATGGCCCGCATTCCATCGCAAACTGCAAAGTCTGCTCTTATGTACTGGAACCTCTCACGTCACAACCTCAACCCCAAGCCCTGTGACCCAAGCCTGCGATGTGTCGGGCCGCCGACACTGGGGCGGCATTGACCCAAGGCTCAGGCCAAATCATGCTGAGCAGGGTTGAGGTATTCAGAGTTGCGGATGGCCTATAATCTTTCTGAAGAGTTGGCAAGACCAGGTTCTGTCAACAAGTTCCGATCGTCAGGAGCGTTGCGGGGTGTGGTGATTGGGCATGTTTCGTCTTCAGGCCTTCAAGGTGTTGGCCAAACTTCATGAACTCATCGGCCAAAATGGCTACTGCTTTTCGGGGAATCAGAGGCCCACATCTTCTGCAGTGTACAGTTTTGGAAGACAAGCGGCTTGGGTGTCCGAGTTCCGTATGCTTGGCGAGGGCTGCTGGGGCTAGGGTTCACAAGTTAGGGTGTTTGAGGTCATGTATGACAGGCAACAGGGAAGCATGATACCAAACAGAGATCCACACATGAACGTAATCTTTGCCAACGAGGCTACCACTGACAAACATTAAGTCCAACCTTCACTTCTTCTGCTCTGTGCCTAATTACTCGTCCCTGACCCACATAGGCCGCGCACCGAACAACCTCATGTGAGGATCTAACAAGACGTGTGAGGCCTCTGGCATATTTATGCAGTGCCAACGTGAAGACACTTACAAACTGCCACTTTTTGTTGGCCGCCCTGCCCCCCCCCCCCCCCCCCCCGGCAGTCCCTGCACAGGCACAGCAGGATGTCCTAGTTGTTGGTGCAGTGTAGACCATGCAAGTCAAGCGAGCAAGAACATCAACGGTTGATGGTAACCAAGCAACAGCGTGCATGCTGACAGGCTCCCAAAACACACAACATAGCATTTAACTGCACTAAGCTGAATTGCCAAACGCCCTCGTCAGCGGCTCAACGCAATGTTTTGCATTCAAACCACTCCTGGTCTCGAGCAGCTGTGGATGCAAGCCAGCATGTTGCAAAGAGATCTTGGTCCAAATACCGTTGTTGAAAGACTCATGCAGTTTTCATGATGCATTTAGTAGTTTGACACTCATGCGAACCAACTCGACGACAAGCAGCTGCCAATTCCACAATGCAAGACTCATGCATGGTTGCCGCGTAACCATGCCATGCACATGAACTCATGTCTAAGAATCGCCACCTAGCATCCAGCTTTGTATCGTTGTATGACAATGAATCCCGGCGCAGCTCTTGCTGGCTTCAAGCGTCCAAGTCGACCACGTGCTACGAATTACCATGACAGCAGGGGGTTCTCTATGTTTTGCTTGCTTGCTTATGAGTATCATAGTGATTCTGCTGCCCATGACAATATTTCACACTCATGGAAGTTTCCTGCTACCTGCCGCTGTTTTGGCACCTCCTGTCACAGCTTGCATGGCACGGCTCTCGTGTTCGGATGCGCCCGATCTCGGCTTCACTACCATGCACAGAGGTTTTCCTTCATCAACCAGGATTTCTGTCTTAAGGGCTTCTGATGCAGGTTCTTTTGGCATTTTGTTTTGGTTGGTGGGGCTAAGAACCGTTCTGTTGGCAGTTGCTTTCAAGACTGGCCGGGACCCAAAAAAAACATGCGCAGGCTTCTTACTTCTTATATCACAGAGGCATCAGGCAAGAATCGCCCAATGTGCCAGTTCTGACAGGCAACTCTGTAAAGATTTACTCGCGGAAAAAAAGAAAATCCTACGAGCCAACATAATTAAGCAAATGCGGTTTCTGACTGCTGTCATATCCGAGACCGTGACAGTGCCTGAATTCACCACATAATGTTGCACGAAGCTGAAAGGCTAACTGTGCCATGTGCTTCTTCTTGCTTTACAGGATCGCAGAAATTATGGAACTTAAGTATCCGATCTTGCCCGTTAGTGGTTCTTCCAAACCTCCCATTTGGCGCAGTAGCTGAAACATGAAGGAATTTCAGCTTCAAGCTTCTGAAAGCTCCGATGAACTGTCAAGGAAGGCGAAGGAAAGGCCGCTGCTCCTGCGCCAAAGAACGATTTTCTTTGCATGTAAGGACATGGCTTGCGTGTCACGGTTTTTCCGGGAACCGGTCAAATTTGGGCTGAGAGCCTTTACAGCACGTCAACCCTTTTTTGTGGTGATACGGGACCCAAAGGCCCCTATGCTCCAAACCCCTCTGGGGGCGAGGAGCACATTCCGACCTTGGGATGGTGCAGATGCTTCGAAAAGCCCTTGAAGGGGGCGAGAACTCCTGAAACCAAACCCCAAGTCATATCGAACTTCGAACCTACGCGACATGGCAGTGCTAGCCTTCTTTGACGCGGAATCTACAGGCCCCCTAAACAAGAAACACGCCACATGACATGAGACCTCTTCTCGCTATGCAAACAACAAACCAAGGCTTGAGGTTGGGTGCCCGTGTAACCCGGGGCACATGGGTCTTCAACTTCCCTCATACGTCATCAGGACGCAACGAAGATCAAACAAGGAAGAAGGCGCACAAACGCGCACGTCCTAGAACCCACCACGAAATCCCATGAGAATTCCAACACCTCCCGCCAGCTCAGGCATGGGCCGTGCATGCCCGGCAAATATGAAGCTGGAAGTCTTGGTGCAAGCGCCACCTGTTTTTTGTGTGGCGTACCCCTTTTCCATCTTCAGGGGTGTTTTGAGCAGAGGAACCAGAATTTGGTTTGGTGACGAAGACTCGAAGTTTTCCAAACTTCGGGCTCATGAGCTGAAAGTCCTTGCCGTGCATCTTTGCATGCAGGTTAAACCTGTCAAAACTCGTTGGCCACAACCATGACACCACCGCATATCAATGCATGTATTTCAAAGGTCAGTGCATGCAACATGTCATGGAGTCGTGCTTTAACCGTGCCATGACAATTTGCCGCGGTGCATTGTGCAACCTAAAGCCCAAGTGCCCGAAACCCGCAACTGGTCACGCCTTGCACGGAGGTCGGCTTGGGTCTCGGTGACCTTAGCCAAATCAAACCCTTAATTCAAACCGTTTTCTGGGTTCGGCTTTAATGTTGCAAGGCTGACTTGGTGCTTACCGAATCAGCAGCTTGAGCTGGGCCTCACCTTCAACCGGAAAAAAAACACAGAACTACCTACATCAGAATGCCCAGCGCACCTCCTGGAAGAGCCTCTGGAGAGATGCGTGTAGGCCTACCTGTCATGGCGACGCAATGCAAAAAAGAACCTCAGGTGGATGGGTAGCTAATGTGAGCTCGCGAGGTCGAGCCTTGAGCAAGGATCGCAGCATGATGTAAGTGAACACCTTGGGGTTCGAGAGCTGCACTGACATTTCTACAGCACCAAATCATTCTGAAGCGCGCTCAGGCTCAAAGCTCGCCTTCGGAGCCGCCCTGTGACGAAGTGTGGCAATTTTCGGTCCGCCCTGCCCCCCCCCCCCTCCCAACCTCTTTTTGGTCCAAGGGCCAAGGGTAAGAATCGTCCTCGCACGTGGTTTAACCAGGCGTTAGAGGAAAAGAACTTGCTCTTCGAGCAAATGTGTAATTGGCCTGCGGCGTGGCTCTCGGACGCAAATGCCAAAAGCAACGCGATGCAGTCTCCGCCAACGTTCTGCTTGTCCGATCGGATCATCTCTTTATGGCCCGATGCACCTTTGCAAATCTTCACAGCCATGAAGCATACAAGCTCAGGAAATTGCAAGTGGAAATCTGCAATGCCAGGGGTCCTTGAAAAAACCTGACAGAAAGTCTAAAACTTCTCTACCAACCAGCTGGTCACTTTCATGCGCCGGTGCCGGTACTTTTGGAACCAGTGTACACAAGCTGTGCATTGACAGGGCTGGGCCATGTGGCCAAGCATGGCCATTCACATGTGTGGGACAGCAGCAGCCTCGTTGTCTTCCGCACCTGCTTGGGGAACGGGGGTTCCTCTTTGGTTGCTTTGCCATCTACTTCCTCAAGGCTATCACTACATCCGACTCATATTTGCTCAACCCTGAGCCCAAAAGGTAGCTTTGCATTCTAGTCCGAGCCTTCCTCCTCATCATCTTCTTCTGGCGGCGCGCCGCCCGATGGGCAAATGGTCACAACCGAAAACCTTCGAAGGCGCGGGCAGAGCTTTTGGTTGTGATGTTTGCGAGCTCGGCCTAAAGTACCATACACGCCTGCCCAGGATGAGCCATCCTAAATCTTCCCGAGTAGACGATTTGTGCATTTCACAAAGTTTTGCTGGGGCTAAGCGAGCGAACTTGCAGGCCGGTGTGCATTCGCTCCCAGTCCTCAAAGGACATCCAGAACTGGCCGTCGTTGCGCGACCGCACATCGATGCGCTTGCGCAGCTCCGGATTCTCCTCCTTTGCCAGGGCAGACCATCTTGCAAGTCCTGCTGCTGCCATCCGAAAGCGCCTACGTTTCAGATGTTTGGGGCGTGGCATCACTATAGCGGCCCAAGCTCCGAAACCAGTTGGCGTCAATCTCAAAGTGCCACATTCTTACATGCTTGGCCATCAACCACAACTTTTCGCGTAGACAGCGGCTACTTGCAATTGGGCCTAATCCCTGCACAGCCGTGGTTCGCGAACTTTAGGCCCGGCTCTGAAGGCCACTCTCAGTAGGGCATGAAGGAATGAGCAACCCCAATGCCTTAAAAGGGTATGTATACCTAGTTCCCTCATTTCCTACTAAAACCCAGCAAGAGTTGCCCGGGTTTCAGTGCCTTGCTAAATCACGAAACCCACAATCATTGCCTGCATGCTAGACATTTTTGTGTCGTAGGCTATCATTACGGGCCCTGTGAAGCCTTTTGCGGGGGGCAGGGTGTGGGTCTGCAGCAAAGCGGCCCATCTGCTGCTGCTGTCGCTCCAATCCTGTCGACATCCGTGCACCAGGTTTAGGTCTTCTTTTGACGCCCGCCTCACTGTACGCTCTGCAGGGTTGAAATCGAGGCAACTGTGTGGCACGATCCCCCATGGCAAGCTGCCTCCATCACTCCACCCGCAACTCACATGCCCCATAAGAGGCATCAGACTGTGTTTGGGGTTTAGTTTAGTCGCTCACACAAGGGTGAGCTCCGAGGCTCGAACCCCCTCGCCACAACAACCCTGACCATCCCCCTGACCACACAAATTCGACCGCACCAGCAAATCGACATCGCCCCTTTTTTTAGAAGCCAAAAGCACTGACAGTAAATTCGATGTGACGCCGCTTCAAATGGGTAGTTCGTGATGAGGGTCCCTTTTTGGGTGCCCTGCATATTACGGCACCTTTATGATCAAAACACCAAACGGCACCCCAACTAAACTATATGGAACTACCCAAAAGCAGAACCCGATAATCTCCAACATCTCTCGAAGTGGGCCTTGGTCCATTCCTTGCGACCGTAGGGATTGCGCATCTGGACCTGGCACGCTGGGTGAGACGCAGGGGATGTGGACTCCCAACGACTCCCACATGGCTGGAACTTGCGAAGTCGCTTGTGCACATATATATATATACATGTATGTATATATATATATATATATATATATGCTCTTCCTATGCTACCCGAAACCCTGAACCCTGCGCAGGCTTCTGTATAGAGCTCCCCACTACATCACGCACGACACAGGGGCCGCACCAGCTTGACTGCGGTGCCATCGTCGAGCTGCTCGGAGACAGCAGACAGGATGGAGTAGAAGTGCAGTTTGTACCTGCCCGATGTTCTGGGCTGAGGGCGTGGTGTTGGCCTATAGACTCGTCTTCACAGGGACGATCAGGCTCTCTGAGTTCAACAGGCACTGGTGGCTTTGAACTTTGCTTGAAGCACGGGCATTTGGCATGCCGTTCTGTCTGCATGTCACTCAGCGTCTATGCCCCTCTAAGGGCTTTTACTGCGCACGATGCGAACATGACACTAGTGGCATGTTTTAAGCGACAACAATTCGAAATTCATAACAACCTGTGGCCACAACGGCTGTTCAAAGCCGCATATGCCACTTTTTCTTAAGGCAGCCAGGTTACAAGCCAGACGCCTGGGCTTCCTCCACGCTCTTCGAATTCTCCTCTCCAAGCAAGGAAGGCTTGGCAAAGCCTGCACCTACAACCACACAGATATACCGTACAAGTATCAGCGCCAAGCCCCAAAAAACCCGAGGCTCCCTTTAAGAACGCTCCCTTAAAAGAAAAACACCCTATGCTCCACTCCAGCCTTCCACATGCTTCCGAGTCTAAGCAAGGTACTCAGGGTCATTTGGGCCGCCGGGCCGTAATGATGGAGACCAGGGTGTGCTTCGAAGAGAGCTCGGACTGCAGAACCTCGAACCTCGGCGCAGAAGGGAGGGCTTGGACTCGTATAAACCTCTGCTGTCGAGGGTTTCGGGTAAGGATGTTCCCTACGTCCTTTCATAGGGATTTGTAGTACCTCCTATTTTTGTCCTAATTAAGGACTGTTAGTATAAGGGGGAACCTCTCAAGTTTCGAGTTTGAGAGGAAGCATGCCTTTGATACTCCTTCCCGACGAAGCTCATTCGGCGATCAAGGCTTCAATTAACTACGCCCCGTTACGCCCATGAAGGGCTGCGCCAAATAAGCCCAACAATATCCAGCGCTTTGGCACGGCTTTTTTCAACAAGTTGAGGGACGGAGGGGCTGGATTCTGGGATTAATTGGTCCTCTGACTCTCAGAGGCCGCATGGGGTACGACAAAGGCAGTTGGGCAGGTAAGAAAATACGACCTGCTGAGCCTCGTCATCCCTCTCCCATCCCCAGATACTGGGTAATTGCAAACACTCCCTAAACTGAAATCTGTTCCCTAAACCGCAACCGACAGGAACACTAAACTAATTTGTCTACAGGCCCTTTAACTCTACTTTGCCGCCAAGGAACAGGGCCTCCGGCGCATGCAGGTCCGAATTCTTCCACCGCCAGTATGAATTCAGCGGGTTCCGCGGACCGCGCTGGATCCTGATTGTTTCAAGAGAGAGAGAGCGCGCGCGCGCGGGTGTGTGTGTGTGTGTGAGCCACTTGCAGGTGTCGGAAGTGGGTATCAGTGTTCATGCCAGAAGCTCGCAAAAAAGCACAAACATGTCGGTGGCCAGGATTCTGCATCTTGGGATCCATGCGGCGCCGGCGCCACTTCCCTGACAGCTTCGGTGCTGCTTCGCTTTACGCTTGATACCACTAAATCCGAAGGATCGGGATAGCATGTGGTTTTTTGAAGGGTCCAGCCCATGATGCGGTCTGCTGTCCTTCGTCAAGCTTCTCGTACGACCGGATATGGACTTCCCCGGTCAGAACCTTCGCTGCTTTGGGCCGGCAGGTTGCGAGGCACCATGCTTGGCACTGAGAGTGTGTCTTGGAGTGTCAAGCTAAGATTGGTACCAAGTGCTATTGGCAAACTGTGCTACCCACTCCCAGATCGGCCCTCCATGCAGCTATCCCATTCAACATTAATCACTTCCCCCTTTTATTGAATATCCCCCTATTTATAAAAGCACTTTCCGGAAAATCCTGCCGAAACCGACCCCGCCTTTTGAAACCTATTCCGAATTAGGGGGCCCAAAACCCGCTGCAAAGCCTCTGTCTGACCTTGCTGTGCTGCGTGAGCTGGTCTCTCTCTCTCTCTCTCTCTCTGTGCCTAGACCCTAAACCCTGTAGACCCCAAACGTGACATTTGGATAAACACATCCCCCCCCAAAAAAAACACATTTCGAGTTTCTATTGGCGTGGGGGTGGGGGGGGGTCCCCCGTTTAATCTTAGGGGGATGGGATGAAACGCCCAGGACCATGATCTGGGTTTCCCGACTCCGAAACGCCTAAAGCCACAAAATGGAACAGACCCAACTCCCAGCTCCCAGCTCCTGCCAGAAGTAACATACATGGCCACTCTGCCAACAATTCTCCCAAGTGCACCCCCAACCCTTGCTCCGAAGGATGGCTCTTCGAAACATCAAAAACGACTGCCTCTGAGCCAAGGGCACTTCAGACAATTGAATCTAAATTCTGGGCCTCTTTGCAACATCTTGCAACCCGAGTGCGCAAGGAGCGTGCTTGAAATAGGGAACCCAAAAGGCTCAAACTGCAGCTCCGCCGCCCGTAGGGCCGAAGGATGTAGAGTCAATGTGGAAGAGGTCCAGGAGTCAGGGCACTTCGCTACCAGTAGTGATAGGACAGGTTTTTTAGGGCAATACCGATTTACCAGGGCTTTAGAGACAGTTTCAGGCTGAGAGCACTTAGGCCTAATCTTACCGGGATCCTTGGATAGGACTACGAACAGCGTGGTAGGGTTCGACTCTCACAAGAGCGGCAGAGAGCTAGCAAGGCAATCGCTTCGTAGGATTTGTGCATATTTGTGCCGATGGACGGGCACGGATCAGGCGAGGCTGAGAGTTTAACCCAGCACCCATGATATGCCAGTGCTCGCACTGCCGAAGCCTTCGTGTTATGGAAGAGGGAGAACATGCGGAGGTTGGAAGATGGATGCAAGAGAGTTCGACCCTGACACTAGAAAACTGCAGAATATGAATATTGCAATCGGCGTGTCTTCTTCTTAACGATGACATTGAAAAGCTTGTCATGTTTTCTGCAAGGTGTGCCAAAAACACATGTAACAACTATGTCTGGGAGGAGATGAAGAGACAACATAGTGATGGGAAGAGTGAGGGGGGTGGGCGCACGGAAAACTTCAAGGGATGGAAACGAATCGATCTTTAGGGAAGGCTGCGTGATGCTACATGTTGCAAGCAGCAGGAAATCCGACAGCGCAGGTACATTTGCGCAGAGTGGGGCGGGCGGATGAGGATGCCTTCGTCTTATTTGG
The DNA here is from genome assembly GCA_905221605.1 of Symbiodinium natans. Lineage (NCBI taxonomy): Eukaryota > Dinophyceae > Suessiales > Symbiodiniaceae > Symbiodinium > Symbiodinium natans. The sequence goes on along the minus strand of CAJNDS010002078.1, from coordinate 553,866 downwards.
GCGTGGTACACCCAGTGTTTACACCCACACATACACATGCCCACATGTACCTTGAGGAGTACTGTACTTCCTTACGCCCCAACGCCCCACCCCCCCCCCACCCCCCCCACAAAAAAAAGCCTCACTGCTCTCTCCTTTCAAGGCTTGAAAGACTCCGAGGCACTTGGAAAGCAAAACCGGCGTTGCCACCCGAGAGGGCGCCGTAGCTTCCACAGTATTTGGCAAAGGCCTTCCTGGGTTCAGGAGTTTCGAAGTTTGGATTTATGGTTCCGACTCTCACGCTAGCGGAACGCGGGCGAGGACTCTGGTTCCAGTGGCAAGACGTGAGACAGAACGGTTTACTGTTAGATTTATGGTTCTTCTAGGATCTTTGGGGCTTCTTGTGTCAAAGTCTCAGGAAGTTAGCCGAATCAAGAGATGGCAACGCCTTGGGATTCTGGTTATGGGAAAGTATGCATCTTCCATATAGCCCTTCGTACTCATTCATTTGGTTACTCTGCTTTGGGGTAAAATACGGGGGTAGCTTCCAGTCTGTTTCAAAAGGGTGATGGTCCGGTAACGGTATACGATCTCGCTGAGGTCAGTCGGCTCCCCAAATCCACCATCCCAGCCCACTTCGGGATTCTGAAAAGGTTGAGGAGTTGGTACTTCGGATATTCTTATGGCTCCACAGAACATCTTCAGAACCTGCTCATTTCAAGAACTCAACAACCGACGAGAAAAAACAAACATGCAACGTCTGTGAACCCTCGGTTGGCACCCGTCTTGGACGTGCCGAGAGGCTCCAGCAATTGAACCCAGACTTCTTCCCCCAAAGGCTTGGAGAACGTGGGCGTGGGAGTGCCGCTGCCAGTGTTGCAGGGCACGAACTCATCGATCACCTTGACGCCACTGACACCACGTATCAAAAACGGCAAAGAATAGAAGGCGTCAACGACAGATTTCCTCCAACATCGCTCTGGACTCGTTTTGAAGACTCAATCATCTCGCTGCGACGAGTTGTCAATGCTTTTCAGGGCGAGGGGCAATCTCCACCCAGTCCTCCTTCTCAAGATCGTAGAGACGCACCTGGCGGCATGCACGTCAGGTACAAAACTTGACAACCCCAAGCCCCCAACGGGCGGGTCCCACCCAGGACTGACAATGTACTCAACTTTCCTAACCCACACCCCTGACACCCAAGAGCCCGCATGTCATGCACGTGCCAAATTTTCAAACCTTCAACCTGTACTTCCCGAGGTAGGCTGCGCGCCTCATATTTCCCGTCCTCGGACAGCTGCCTGGCACACGAGGGTCTTGCAGGCTTCGCAAGCTCGTGCATGCTCGTGGCTGTGGTGATCCATGCGAGGGAACCCTCCAATAATTCGAAGAGCAGCCATCTTCGGGATCACCTCTTGGCTGTTTTGAGACCATGAAGACCCTGTAGAGGTTCAAGACTCCAGGCCAACACACCCTGAAGCGTAAACTCTGAGTTCATCCACCCTCATCGTCCCTTTGCTGTCCCCGCCTGGTGTTCGGAAAAAGGTAGCGGATGCGTTGCGGGTGTTCCGCAAGGGCACTGAGGGCCGACAGCAGCCAACAATCTCCGACTTGTCCCTGGAGGATGTCCTTTGCGTCAAGAAAGAACCTTCAACGTTGGTTTCTCAAGATGAATGAAAGAATCCGGAATGGCTCTCAGGAGCTTTGAGTCTTCCGAAATCCAGATGAGGGAAGGGTCTTGGAGGCTCTGTGAAGAGCCAGGGCGCTCTTGTTTTTATGAGTCCTCAGGTAGGTGAGTTCGCAAGGTCTTTCGTCACCCCATAGTGCACGGAGAAGATGTGTCTAAAGAAGGCGACTGGCTTACATCATAGCCACATCTGTTTAAGGACTCTTTGAAGACTTACGCAAGCATACTTCAGTCCTGTGGACGGATCTGATCGAACAAGCACGCCGTCTCGGGGTCTCCAAGAAGCCGTGCCCTCACCCACGTGTCCTTGGTGGAAGAGACGGATATATACCCTGCAACCCCAAGCCCGAAGGTGCTTGGCTTAAAGATTTTGAGGCCACCCTCATTGGCCTCTCAAATACCTCCCGCTGCCTGCAAGCGACTGGCTTGCCCACAGACCAACAGGTTCCGCTGGTCCTGTGCTTTCTTGCAGCTGAAGGTTTCAGATCGTTACCTTTTACTCCCTGGCATGGATGCCACAGGGTATGCTTGGGGAGCTTCTGGCTGGGGTCCCGATACTGGACTCGTCGCAGGGGAAGTCGGCATCCCGGAAGGCATTGGGGTCATCCTGAGCAAGACGGCGTTCTTTCTACAAGCAGAATGCTGAGGCCGCATCCTGAGTTGTAGCCTTGAAGGCTATACAATACATATGGAATGGGTGGAATCATGGCACAGGACAGGGCAGACGGAGTCGGGGGGACGGTCCTAGACAGCCTAGGCCGGAAGCAAAGCTCAAGCACCTCACATATCCAGGATCCCAAACTTCATGCTTGCAACAACATGCAAAGAACGAGCGCCCGGGCCTCTGCAGCAATGTACTTCGAACGGGAGCTCCAGCGCGAGTTCCACCTTGCAACCAGGCCAACAGTATCCCGAGGGCGTCATTCGCCGTCCCTGCCAACACCCTTGCTCATGCACTCTTCAGGATCATGTCCTCGGCCCTGCTGTATCTGCCCTTGTCTGCTGGGTCATTTTTGCACTTGTGACAAAACGGCTCACGTCGCACCACAAAGTAGCGGATTCTACTTTCAAGGAGGGTGGCCTCGCCCAGATTGAGTACCAGCAAGAACAAGCCAAAGTCCGCTGGCAAGCATACTGCTTTGCCAATTTCCAGGTTAGATTGCAAAGCCAATTAGTCAGCTTGATGGAGCCACTGCCCGTCCCTCCTGTCTGCAAACCGAGAACAGCATAAGGCCTCCAGGCACCATGGGCGTCCACTTTGGCAATAACTGTCTTCGTGATCTGCTCCTCGGCTCGTTCGTCAACCCTTGCGGCTTCTTCGAAATAAACTCCGAAACCCAAGGCATGAGTGCAAGAACCGTTGTAGGTTGAACCTGCCTTCTCAACACCGGTTCCAGTGTTTGAGTTTCGTTTTTTGTGGAAATATGGAACAGCACGTGCCACGACATTTCCCTACTTCCTACTTGAGCCTGAACTGAAGCCTTCATCATACCCTGAAGTCCACACCACTCACCTCATGTCCGGACACAACTTTTCAGAAGCTTTACATACTGATGCAGGAGATGTCTCACCAGGCTCGAGCAAGAAGGTCGCCGGGTTGCCCTCCGGAAAAGACACGTTCCTTTGCTTGAGGCGTTCAATCATCCTGACCCGGTACCCTAAACCCTAAACCCTTGACCCTAAACCACTTGAAACTCAGTGAGTGCCCAAAAACCCTCATCATTGAAGCTGGGTGGCGTGCAGTTGTTGAAGGTGAGGGAGAAGGATTTTCCTGAAGTCTTCGGAAAAAGGAGAGACATCTTTACACGTGCCTATAGGGTCCCTTGAGATTTGGTTGCAAGTTCTTATCCTTGGAGTCTGGAAACCCCCGCCCACCGGCACATTTAGGCACTCATGGCCATAGATATGAGGCACAGGGGTAAGGAAATTACAATTGGAACCCCCCCCCCCCCCCCCGTCTCTCCGCACAAAATCCAGGACTGCAGTCGAGTCGTCCACATTTGTGGGGATTGGTTATGGTAGCGTCAACGCCGGTCTTCGTCTGCGTGTAGGCCACCTCCCACAGTGCCGGGCACATGGGCCCTACAGAAATGGTCCCAGCAGGGAGCTGGGGAGCAACAGCGTTTAGGGTTTAGGGTTTAGGGTGTGGAACATCGTTGCAAGGCTGCGTCCTGCCTTGGGGGCACTGGCCGTCAACCAGGAAATAAACTCATGGACTTGGATCACGCCGTCCTTGTTCCTCAAAGCCAGGCGTGCCAAGGGCTGCACTTCTACATAAAGGCTCCGCGACACTCCTTGATGCTGAGGACTAGTTGAATTCAGGCAGCACTCAGTACAGCAGTTCCGTATTCTCAGCACATACGCGCATCCTGGCACGGCCTACCGACATTGTAGTTTACTCTCAACAACGTGTCGTTCTGTGCTGCAGATTTGCTCTTGTTCTGTGATAATGGCTGAGAATTTGGGAGTCTACCTGCCTTTGTCTTCGCGAGAGGCCACACGTGCCCGCAAGTGTCGGTATTGCTCGAAGTTAATCCCCTTTGCGGTGGAGCTCCGGGTCCTTGTTGCAGGCCTAGCGCCTCAAGCGTCTCAAGGATTGTGCAGGTTGTGTGGCAGCAACAGGAGGGCGCAGAACTGCAGGCTGGGTCGGCTAAGTGTTTAGTCCGTTCAAGCTGCTCACAGGCGGCTATAGTGGGCACGGCACCGCATAACTAGCCCAAGCCAACCCACATCCTCCGTCCCAGCACTTGACTATTTTACGCGTGTGCGGACAAGGCTCCCACGCAGGAAGATAAAGTTTTGATTGCAGAACCACAAGAAACGGCACTACCAACTCTGCAGGACGATATAACTTAACCATTATCTTACGCCATCTTATACGGCCTTTGCTATAGGGCCCTGGAATGCGATGCATGTGTAATCTCAGCTCCTGAATTCCTCCGCAGGCCCCCGGGCCCGAACCGTGCCGAGCTTCGAATCAGCCGTCTCAAACAGCTCAGATACGTCCTTCCAAGGAAGCAGGAATCAGTAGGAGTAGCATACAAAGCCTGAACGGCCCAATCACCAACTGAGTGTCAAGATGGACCATCCTTCACAAATAGACTCGCACTAGAGCTCGAGCAGAAAGTCCTTCTTCCCAAGGCCGAGCTTCTCGAAGAGTAGCTTCATCTCCTTCCCAGTGAGATGCGTGTGTGCAGCCGTAGCGGATACATATAACTACAATAAACTAATACTACAATAATCCTACAATAATACTACAGTACTACTACAATGCTCAACACTACTACAACACTAACGCAGTGGAAGTCGTTTGTTGTCGTAACAGAGGCAGCAGTTTTGCAGTCGTAGTAGTAGTAGTAGTAGTAGTAGTAGTAGTAGTAGTAGTAGTAGTAGTAGTAGTAGTAGTAGTAGTAGTAGTAGTAGTAGTAGTAGTAGTAGTAGTAGTAGTAGTAGTAGTAGTAGTACTGGTTGTCTCGTGGTTGTATGTGAGGTGTGTTCAGCCGCAGTAAACGGGAGTTTTTTTGAGCAAATGCTGGCCACCATATAGATAGATAGATAGATATTTATATTTATGAGTGTGTATATATATATATATATAGATCTTTCATTGTAGCTAGTGCTGGGGTTGAAGGACAGCAACGCACAAGCGCTCGGAGTGTGTGACAGACGATACAGGCCGGATGCTGTGGGCCGAATGCGACTCCGAGGTCCCCAGGTGGCGTAAGAGACCAAACTGGCTCATCGAACTGTCTGATTTGAGGTATTCCATGCGAATCTTGATGTCTCTGGCGTGAGCTGCCAGACGATTTCTGCAAAATTGTCACACCCAAATGCCGATGGACTCGAACACGCAAACAGTACACCCGCAACTCTGAGGCCATGGTATCTGGGATTTTTGGGGCTTTGGGTCCAGATGTCCCCTACAACCTGCCAAGGAACCGCTGTGTTCGGAAGCCTCCAAATCGTCCATTGTCCATTGCTTGCGCGTAATTCTGCCCCAGAACCTACTCTTTGTTGATAGGGATAAGGTAGACCTGTCTTTTCGCATGCCCCCCCCCCCCCCCCTCACCCTCACCCCCCGGCTGCAGTCCCCTGGCGGTCAAGACTTTCTGCCAGGCCAGGTGAGGGTGCAAAAGCTTGCATTCGCTTGCATTCTGCCCCTTACCCAAAGCAGCACAAGCTCTGTGCTATCTTAAACGGCGGTACATGCTTTGGATCCATGCAGGCAATACCTTTGCAGTGTCTCCTCCTCCTGCAGGACGCCATCTCCCGAAGTGTCGAACTTTGCCTGCACAGGAGACATGCTTCATGCTTCGTAGCGTGGAGCAGCCGGGCACTCTAAACACAAATTGGCCCACTCCTATAACCTTACGCCTTATACAGTGTGTGTGAGCCCCGTGAACTTATGCGGATGCCCAGAATGCCGCAAGAGACTTCACTCCTTGTGCAGAGCTCTCCAAAAACCAAGGTTTGCTTCTTAAACCTCCCCAGCCAAGATGCGAACAGCTCCTGGAGGCGCCGCGTTGCCATGGCTGCAGGCTTATTTGCCAGGTCACAGTGTTTTTTCAACGCTTTGGTTTTTTTGGGACGTCTTTTTTGAAGCTTTTGTCAATCGTATTTTGAAGTCGAATCACCCAGATCGGGCCCAAAGCTTCTGTGAGAAGCAAGTCTTGACTCCAGGATACCAGGCAGCTTGGACTTCGTTCGAAAGCACTCGCTTGCATCTCCAGACGAAGGTTTCTAGACTTGCGAAACCTTGCTGCTAGAGAGCTCGGAGATGCCACTATGAATCCCATGAACTCTAACCCGCCACAAACCCCTGCGACTTTCACTGAAGCCCCCCGGCTCCACGCGACCGGTCGTCGATGGGAAGCTCCACACAGAACCTTAGCTTTGGTCTCGGGGTCTTCTCCTCAGGTGATGGCGTACTATGTAGAATAGACTACAGACACTGCTACATAGACATACATATATATATATATGTGAGAGGGACCTTTTGGGTCCATTTCACGTATATCACTTGTATGAGGAATTTAATTTATTTACCTATTAATTTCTTTAATTTCTTTAATTTCTGGGGCTCTCTTAGGGAAATAAATGAAATTAAAGAAATTAATAATTTCATTAATTTCTTTAATTTCTGGGCCTCTCTGTGCGAAATTAAAGAAATTAATGAAATTAATTAATTTCTTGAATTTCATTAATTTCTTTAATTTATTTTAATTAGTCCCGTGAGCCGGGGGGGCTCCCCCAATTAATTTCTTTAATTTCTTTAATTTCTGGGCCTCTCTGTGAGAAATTAAAGAAATTAAAGAAATTAATTCCGGTAGTCCTTCGGGCTTGCGAGACTAATTAAAAGAAATTAATGAAATTAAAGAAATTAAAGAAATTAATGAAATTAATTAATTTCTTTAATTTCTTTAATTTCTGGGCCTCTCTGTGAGAAAATAAAGAAATTAAAGAAATTAATTAATTTCATTAATTTCTTTAATTTCTGGGCCTCCCTGTGAGAAATTAAAGAAATTAAAGAAATTAATTAATTTCATTAATTTCTTTAATTTCTGGGCCTCTCTGTGCGAAATTAAAGAATTTAAAGAAATTCATTAATTTCTTTAATTTCATTAATTTCTTTAATTTATTTTAATTAGTCCCGTGAGCCGGGGGGGCTACCCCAATTAATTTCTTTAATTTCTTTAATTTCTGGGCCTCTCTATGAGAAATTAAAGAAATTAAAGAAATTAATTCAGGTAGCCCTTCGGGCTTGCGAGACTAATTAAAAGAAATTAAAGAAATTAAAGAAATTAAAGAAATTAATGAAATTAATTAATTGCTTTAATTTCTTTAATTTCTGGGCCTCTCTGTGAGAAATTAAAGAAATTAAAGAAATTAATTAATTTCATTAATTTCTTTAATTTCCGGGCCTCTCTGTGAGAAATTAAAGAAATTAAAGAAACTAAATAATTTCATTAATTTCTTTAATTTCTGGGCCTCTCTGTGCGAAATTAAAGAAATTAAAGAAATTAATTAATTTCTTTAATTTCATTAATTTCATTAATTTCTTTAATTTATTTTAATTAGTCCCGTGAGCCGGGGGGCCCCCCCCAATTAATTTCTTTAATTTCTTGAATTTCTGGGCCTCTCTGTGAGAAATTAAAGAAATTAAAGAAATTAATTCCGGTAGCCCTTCGGGTTTGCGAGACTAAATAAAAGAAATTAAAGAAATTAAAGAAATTAAAGAAATTAAAGAAATTAAAGAAATTAATGAAATTAGTTAATTTCTTTAATTTCTTTAATTTCTTTAATTTCTGGGCCTCTCTGTGAGAAATTAAAGAAATTAAAGAAATTAATTAATTTCATTAATTTCTTTAATTTCTGGGCCTCTCTGTGAGAAATTAAAGAAATTAAAGAAATTGATTAATTTCATTAATTTCTTTAATTTCTGGGCCTCTCTGTGCGAAATTAAAGAAATTAAAGAAATTAATTAATTTCTTTAATTTCATTAATTTCATTAATTTCTTTAATTTATTTTAATTAGTCCCGTGAGCCGGGGGGCCCCCCCCAATTAATTTCTTTAATTTCTTTAATTTCTGTGCCTCTCTGTGAGAAATTAAAGAAATTAAAGAAATTAATTAATTTCATTAATTTCTTTAATTTCTGGGCCTCTCTGTGAGAAATTAAAGAAATTAAAGAAATTAAAGAAATTAATTAATTTCATTAATTTCTTTAATTTCTGGGCCTCTCTGTGCGAAATTAAAGAAATTAAAGAAATTAATTAATTTCTTTAATTTCATTAATTTCTTTAATTTATTTAATTTATTTTAATTAGTCCCGTGAGCCGGGGGGGCTACCCCAATTAATTTCTTTAATTTCTGGGCCTCTCTGTGAGAAATTAAAGAAATTAAAGAAATTAATTCCGGTAGCCCTTCGGGCTTGCGAGACTAGTTAAAAGAAATTAATGAAATTAAAGAAATTAAAGAAATTAATGAAATTAATTAATTTCTTTAATTTCTTTAAATTCTGGGCCTCTCTATGAGAAATTAAAGAAATTAAAGAAATTAATTAATTTCATTAATTTCTTTAATTTCTGGGCCTCTCTGTGCGAAATTAAAGAAATTAAAGAAATCAATCAATTTCATTAATTTCTTTAATTTCTGGGCCTCTCTGTGCGAAATTAAAGAAATTAAAGAAATTAATTAATTTCTTTAATTTCATTAATTTCATTAATTTCTTTAATTTATTTAAATTAGTCCCGTGAGCCGGGGGGGCTCCCCCAATTAATTTCTTTAATTTCTTTAATTTCTTTAGTTTATGGGCATCTCTGTGCGAAATTAAAGAAATTAAAGAAATAGATTCCGGTAGCCCTTCGGGCTTGCGAGACTAGTTAAAAGAAATTAAAGAAATTAAAGAAATTAAAGAAATTAATGAAATTAGTTAATTTCTTTAATTTCTCGAATTTCTGGGCCTCTATGTGAGAAATTAAAGAAATTAATTAATTTCATTAATTTCTTTAATTTCTGGGCCTCTCTGAAATTAATTTCTGTAGTTTCTCTACTTTCAGAGCCTATCTGTGAGAAATCAAAGAAACTAAATACATTAATCAATTTCTTTTATTTGATCAATTTCATTAATTTCTTTTATTTAAACTAATCCCGTGAGCCGGGTAATTAATTTTTGTAATTTCTTTATTTTCTAGGCCTCTCTGTGAGAAATTTAAGAAATTAACAAAAAACATCCGGTAGCCGCGTGGGGTTGCGAGACTAACTAAAAGAAATTAAAGAAAGTAATGAAATTAATTAATTTCTCTGGCTTTTTAATTGCTAAGCCTCTCTGTGAGAAATTAGAGAAATTCAAGCAATTAACCATCCTCTTTAATTTCTTGATTTTCTGGGCCTCTTTAAGCCTTCGTGCATCTTTATCGCGTTCCCTTTTCTATTCCCTTACTTTCGCGCTGAAACCATCACCCTTTCTTTCCCTTAATTTCCCCATTCATCCCTTAAAGAAAGGGACGCCTTCAAGATGTAGGAAGGATTTTTCATATAGTTGTGTGTACAATGGCTTGGTACTAGCGCTCTAATTTTCAAGAAGCTGTTTTGCATGTAATGTGTGTCACGAGTTTGCTACGTTCATAGGCAGACTATGCAAATACACCCTCTCTAAACAAACCATTTTCCCTAAACCCTGAACCCTAAACTCTAAACCCTAAACCCTAAACGCTCAAAGACTCCTACGGCCTCCAGGCCCTCTAAGAATCCCAAGTTCTCTAAGACTCCCAAGCCCCCTACACTTCCTAAGGCCCCGAAGCTCCCCAGGCCCCCTGAGCCCGCCAAGCCTCCTTAAGTCCCGTAAGCTCCCTAAGCTGTCGAAGCCCCCTTACTCCCTAAACAATTTCGCAGAGCAAGCAAACAGAATTTCAGGACTACAAGCAATCGGTCATGAGCTGTCCTGCAGGCAACGCCTCCACCCAAAGCGTAACTTAAAATTTCCCTGACGTTTCCCTGTTGCGCTTTTTTTTGGCCCCGATTGTTTCAGGGAAGTTTTCCCTTGAAACCCCTGTGTAGTGCTAGAATTTCCCCTCGAATCCCTTTAAGGCTTCGTGTATCTGTACCGCGTTCCCTTTTCTATTCCCTTACTTTCGTGCTGAAACCATCGCCCTTTCTTTACCTTAATTTCCCCAGTCATCCCTTAAAGAAAGGGACGCCTTCAAGATGTAGGAAGGATTTTTCATATAGTTGTGTGTACAATGGCTTGGTACTAGCGCTCTAATTTTCAAGAAGCTGTTTTGCAAGTAATGTGTGTCACGAGTTTGCTACGTTCATAGGCAGACGATGTAAATACACCCTCTCTAAACAAACCATTTCCCCTAAACCCTGAACCCTAAACTCTAAACCCTAAACCCTAAACGCTCAAAGACTCCTACGGCCTCCAGGCCCTCTAAGAATCCCAAGTTCTCTAAGACTCCCAAGCCCCCTACACTTCCTAAGGCCCCGAAGCTCCCCAGGCCCCCTGAGCCCGCCAAGCCTCCTTAAGTCCCGTAAGCTCCCTAAGCTGTCGAAGCCCCCTTACTCCCTAAACAATTTCGCAGAGCAAGCAGACAGCAAGTGAAGTTCATACAGTTCAAGTCCGTTTACTTCAGATCTATTGAATGCCAATGAAGTGTATAGAGTTGACCACAAGTGCATGGCATTCAACTCAACACACTTGAGTGCCATGCAGTTCGAGTGCATACACGTCCAGTATACAAGTGCAGTATACAAGTGAGTATGCAACCATATAAGTGCATACACTTAAGTGCATACACTTGTCCAAGTGCATACAGTTCGAGCGCACAGAGTCAAGTGCATAGACTCAACGCACCGCAAATCGATGCTTTCGGGCCAATCGTCTTCTAGTTTAAATTAGTCCCGTGAGCCGGGTGGGCTCCCCCAATTAATTTCTTTAATTTCTTTAATTTCTGGGTCTCTCTGTGAGAAATTAAAGAAATTAAAGAAATAAAAAAGAAATTAAAGAAATTAATTCAGGCAGCCGTTCGGGCTTGCGAGACTAATTAAACGAAATTACAGAAAGTAAAGAAATTCAAGAAATTGAGGGAGTTAAAGAAATTAAAGGTTTTCAGAAATTCAAACAATAAAGAAATCAAAGAAATTAAAGAAATTAATGAAATTCATGAAACTAATTCCGGCAGCTGTTCGGGCTTGCGAGATTAATGAAAACAAATTAAAGAAATTCACAATTCATTAATTTCCGTAACTTCTTCCTGTCTGTGAGAAAAACAAGAAATGCAAGAAGTTAATTCCGGTAGTCGTTCGGGCTTACCAAAAGCAAAGGAGAATCACGTCCCATTGAAAGATAGACGAGTTGTGTCTTTGTACGTTGCGAGGTGGGGGAGCTCTTTCACAAGAGGTAGGTAGAGGACTTTCTCATGTCCGGCAAAGAGATAGAGACGATCTTTCATGACCCGCTACGAGATAGAGGAGCCTCTTTCATGTAAAGGGTAGGAAACGGTAGAGCTGCGAGCTCGTCTACCCATTGACGGGAAATGAGCAAGACAGGACATTAGAGTGCTCTTGTAGCTTGTATGAGTGAATTCTTGTCATTGAAAAAGGGGAGCTCTTTCGCAAGCGGTAAAGTAGAGAACTCTCTCATTTGCTGGAAAGTCTTTCATGACCTATTGCGAGATAAAGAAGCTCTGCCACGTAGAAGGTAGCAAACGGTAGAGCTGAGACGCTGAGAGCTCCTCTACCTAGGGACCTAGTGACGGGGAACCAAAAGGATAGGATATGAGAGAGCTCTCCTGAAGGAGTTCTTCAATCTCTGACTAGGAGATGAATGAGCTCCTGTCTCTTCTCATACGTAATGACAGACAGGAAATGAACGATGCCCTCGAGCTTTTAACGCATCAAGAAAAAGCTCCTCTATCCCCTACAAGAGTGGGAGAGAGGGAAGCCCTCTCTGACCTATTAGGAGATAGAAGAGCTTGCTCATTGCAAAATATCAAGAGGAGGAGCTCTTGCAGAAGTCATGACCTGTTAGGAACCAGAGGAGATAGAAGAGCTTGCTCATTGCAAAAGGGGAAGCGGAGGAGCACTTGCAGAAGAGGCAAGGAGCTCCTTCACTTGCTACAAAGACACAGAGGAGCTTTCAGACGACGTATATTCAGAGATAGCGAAACTCGATCACGTAGAGATAGAGACTCTCTTAATAGAGACTAATGAGTTATGTCATGTCTCATTTATCGGACAGAGAATGGCCCAGGGCGACCTTCAAAACTCTTCATTGATAGAGAAGCTATTTCGGAAAACAAACATGGTGGAGAACTCTCTCATTCCTGCAATGTGATACAGGAGGTCTCTCATGACCTCTTGTGAGATAGAGACCGGTTGCATCAGGGAAGTTTTCCCTGGAAACCCTTTGCTATTCCCTTACTTTGGTGCTGAAACCATCACGTTCTTGTTCCTTAATGCCCCAGTAAACCCTTGGAGAAAGAGGTGTTTTCAAGATGTGGTGGGGTATCTCATGTAGGAATGTACAATGGTTAGACACTAGCGCTCTTGCTTTCAAGAAGCAGTCTTGCAAGTAATGGCTCTGGGTTATGTCACGGGTTTGTTACGGTAATAGGCAGACTACACAAATACACCCTCCATTAAATTCCCGTAGCCCTATAAACCCTACACCCTGCACGCGAATCCTGAGCCCCCTAAGACTCCTATGCCCCTACGATGAGATATAGTTCATGGGAGAGCTCTTATACCGTTTATGAATGCATTCTTCTATCTTTGAGATGAAAGAGCTCCTCTATCTTCTCATAGGAAATGAAAGAGATCCTGCATATGAAAAGAAAAGACCCTTCGAGAAAAGTTAAAGAATTGTAACGAATCCATGTCATCAATCTTTTCATGCGTAATGAGAGCGCTCCACACTCTTAATGGGACATGAAAGAGCTCCTCCATTTCTTTGAAATCAAAACCTTGCTTTCTCCCTGAGTGACAAAGATCTCTTGGAAATGAGAGATCTCTGCTACCACTTTCGAAAAAATGAGCTCCTATATCTCGGAGTCGGAAAGATAAAGATGTGAAAAGGAGCCCTCCCAAACCTACGAGGCGCCAGAGCACCCGCCCGCAGCTTTTCAAGCAGGAGAAAGGCTCTTTCGTAAGGGGCGGAGGAGCTCTGTCATTCCCTCAACCAGAGGGAGGGGAGCCCTCTCATGACCTATTCAAGAGAGAGGAGATAGAAGAGCTTGCTCATTGCTCTTTAGGATGCGGAGGAGCTTTTGCACAAGAGGCAAGGAGCTCTTTTACTTCTACAAACGCATAGAAGAGCGTTTAGATGACCTGTTACGAAATAGAATAAATGCTGTCTCACGTAAGCGAGAGAGACTGATGAGTTATGCGACGCTCCATTTCAGGGATAGGCCTTCGAAACCTTCAATTAGGGTTGATCTCTCGCAAAAAGGTAAAAGAGCTATGTCATTTCCTACGAAGCGATAAGCAGCCTAGAGACAATCGGCTTCTCTCATGTTTGCTTCATGGATAGAGAAGCTTTTCTCAACCAAAACCAAAGAGACGGATCATGTCCCATTGAAAGATAGACGAGTTCTGTCTTTGTACGTTACGAGGTGGGGGAGCTCTTTCACAAGAGGTAGGTAGAGGACTCTCTCATGTCCGGCAAAGAGATAGAGACGATCTTTCATGACCCGCTACGAGATAGAGAGCCTCTTTCATGTAAAGGGTAAGATATAGAAGAGCTGTGAGCTCCTTTACCTATCGACGGGAACTCTTATAGCTTTCATGAATGAGTTCTTGCCAGTGAACAAAGGGAGCTCTTTCACAAAGGGTAGATAGAGACCTCTCTCATTTCCTGTAAAAGAAAGAGGAGGTCTCTCACGACCTGATTATTGCGAGATAGAGAAGCTATGTCATATAAAGATAAGAAATGGTAGAGCTGAGGACTCCTCTGCCTAGTGACGGGAAATCAGTTAGATAGGACATGAGAGAACTTTCATACATTTCTTATGAATGAGTTCTTCAATCTCTGAATAGAAAATGAATGAGCTCCTGTGTCTTCGCATACGAAATGACAGTGTGGAAATGAGCTGTCTCATGACCTGTTAGGAAACAGAGGAGATAAAGAGCTTGCTCATTGCAAAAGAGGAAGCGGAGGGCTCTTGCAGAAGAGGCAAGGAGCTCCTTCACTTGCTGCAAAGATACAGAGGAGCTTTCAGATGACCTATTCAGAGATAGCGAAACTCGATCACGTAAACGATAGAGATTGCAAAGTTATGTCATGCCCCATTTCAGGGATAGAGAATGGCCTTCCAGACTTTCATTTCGAATAAAGGAGAGATCTGTCACAGAAAGGTAGAAGAGCTATTCATTTCTTATTATATCACGGGTAGACAAGCTTTTTCTCAAATACAAACAAAAAACCTGGCTCATGCACCATTGAAAGACAGACGAGTTCTGTCACTCTCGATCACAAGGTGGAGGAGCTCTTTCACACGAGGTAGGTAGAGCACTCTCTCTTTTCTTGCAAAGAGATAGAGAAGATCTGTCATGACTCCATGAACCGTTACGAGATAGAGAAGCCTCTTTCATGTAAAGGATAGGTCATGGTAGAGCTGAGAGCTCCTCTGCCTAGTGATGGCAAACGAGAAATAGGAACCAAAGGAGATAGAAGAGGTTGCTCATTGCAAAATAGGAAGCGGAGGAGCTATTGCAGAAGAGGCAAGCAGCTCCTTCACTTGCTGCGCAGACACAAAGGAGCTTTCAGATGACCTGTTCAGAGATAGCGAAACTCTCTCACGTAAACGATAGAGACTGATGAGTTGTGTCCCCATTCAAGGGATAGAGAATGGCCTTCCAAACTTTCATTTCGGGTAAAGAAGAGATCTGTCGCAAAAAGGTAGAAGAGCTATGTCATTTCTTATGCATCGATAAACGGCTACTCGCATGATTTCTTCATCGATAGAGAAGCAGCTATTTCTGAATAGAAATTCACAATGGAGCTGTCTCATGTCCCAGTGAAAGATAGACGAGTTGTGGCATTTGATTTTGAGGTGAAGGAGCTCTTTCACAAGAGGTAGGTAGAGGACTCTCTAATGTTCTGCAAAGAGATAGAGGCAATCTTTCTTGACCCGCTACGAGATAGAGGAGCCTCTTCCATGTAAAGGGTAGGATGTGGTAGAGCTGTGAGCTCCTCTACCTATCGACGGGAAATTAACAAGAAAGTACATTCGAGAGCTCTTACAGCTTCTATGAATGAGTTCTTGTGATTGAACAAAGGGAGCTCTTTCACAAAAGGTAGATAGAGACCTCTCTCATTTCCTGCAAAAGAAAGAGGAGGTCTCTCATGACCTATTGCGAGATAGAGAAGCTATGTCATATAAAAGATACGAAATGGTAGAGCTGAGCGCTGGTGACGGCAAATGAACTAGGTAGGACATGAGAGAGCTCTTATACATTGTATGAGAGATTTCTTATATCTATATCTCTTGTGAACGAGTTCTTCAATCTCTGACTAGGAGATGAATGAGCTCCTGTATCTTCTCATACGAAATGACAGAATGGATATAAATGATGTCCTCTAGCTGTTAACGCAACATGAAAAAACCTCCTCTATCCCCTAAAAGAGAAGGAGAGAGGGAAGCCCGCTCATGACCTATTAGGAACCAGAGGAGATAAAAGAGCTTGCTCATTGCAAAATAGGAAGCGGAGGGCTCTTGCAGAAGAGGCAAGGAGCTCCTTCACTTGCTGCAAAGATACAGAGGAGCTTTCAGATGACCTATTCAGAGATAGCGAAACTCTATCACGTAAACGATAGCGAGAGATGCGTTATGTCATGTCCCATTTGATGGACAGAGAATGGCCCAGAGTGGCCTTCAAAACTCTTCATTGATAGAGAAGCTGCGAAGCTATTTCTGAAAATCGACATAGAAGAGAACTCTCTCATTTCCTGCAGCGTGCAAAAGGAGGTCTCTCATGACCTATTGCGAGATAGAGAAATTTCAGGTAAGAGTTAGGTAATGGTAGAGCTGGGCACGCCTCTGCCTCTTGACGAGAAATGAGCTCGTGTATACTTCATGAATGCGTTCTTCTATCTCTCAGATGAAAGAGCTCCTCGATCCTTCTTTTAGGGCATGAAAGAAATCCTGTGTTCGAACTGAAAAGACCCTTTGATAAGCAAAAGAAAAAGGGAAACGAATCGATGCCTTCTATCTTTTAGTGCAGAGCTTCTCACTTCTAACGACATGATAGAGCTCCTCTATTTTCTTGGAAATGAAACAGCTTGCGTTCTCTCCTGAGTGAAAGATGTCTCTGTCGTGGAAATGAGATCTCCTCTATGTTTCTAAGAAATGAGATAGCTCACCTCTACCTCGTAATCGGAAATGAGAGGGCCCTTCGCCCCTCTTCAGGCTATGAAACAACTTGTCTATCTCTTACTTCAAAGTGTGCTAGAGCTACATGGCTGCACTTGCTGGCGCCGGTGCACACACAGACCAAACCTTCACTATTACTGTTACTACTACTAATACTATTACTAGTATTATTACTATTCCTATTCCTATTACTATTACTAGTACTATTATTATTCCTATTACAATTACGGTCAGTATTATTATACTCATAATAATATTAACATTATTATTATTATTGCACTACTACTGAAAGAAGAACCAGCCGTGAAATAGACCCTAAAGGTCTCGGCCACATATATATATATATATATAAATACAAATAAATAAATAAATAAATAAATATATATATATATATATATGTATACATATTGTGGATGTTTTCTCTTGAAAGTTGAGGGCTTCGACTCTCAGAAGTCTGTGCTTTTAGTGGTGTTGAAGTTGCCTCACGCCTGCACAGCCAGCGCCAGGCCGGTCACCGCTCTACGGGCCCTGCGCCACAAGTCAAAACGAACGCTGGGCCTGTAGATCTCGACTCTATCTTGATGATAGTAGTAATGATAGTGAAATAATGATCGCGATCATAATCATGACAAAAGTACAATTTTGATAAGGTGCCGCCTGAACCAATGAAAAACCACCATGCGCCAAGGTTTCTCTTAAAGGGCCTCCGGGCTCCCGGCTGATCAGGCTGGCAAGCGCTCCACAGGGAAGCCTGGGGGACCCCGTGCTTACGTGGGCTTCGCAGCGGGGGCTGGAAGTTGGCTCACATGTGGGGGGTTTTCCCAAATTAGGGGTACCCTATTGGGGTCCATCTTCTAAGGGAATGGTGCTATTTGGAGACTATATTAGTGGGTCCCGTAGTTGGGTAAAACCATTTGGGCTTCTGGTTGCAGACTGTTGAGTCTTGGGGGGCATTGCGCGAGCCAGACATCGAAAGTCTAAGTTGCTGGCTTGGCATTTCAGCGCACCGCCTGGAGATGCAGAAGGCAGCTGTGCCTCTGCAGGGCTTTGATGTTCGTCAGAGCTTCCCAAGGCGTTTCTGTTCGGGCTTTGGGGCTTGGTGCTTAAGGTTCCGGATTTACTATTTAAGGGGAAAACACATCAGGATGGCCGAAGAGCAGGATGGCCGGGGAACTTCGACGAAGACTCGGGATACCAACGGGCCGAGACGAAGTTCGACGAAGGCCGGGGGGCCGGGCGAAGGTTCGACGAAGGCCGGGAGGTTCGACGAAGGGGGAGGGGGTTCGACGAAGACCGATACAAAAGGCCAAGACAAAGCCCGAAAAAAAACGCGAAGGTTCGACGAAGGCTAAATGAAGGCCGGAGGTTCGACGAAGGCCACAAGGGCCGGGAGGGGGGTTCGACGAAGGCCAAGAGTTTCGACGAAGGCTAGGAGAGTTCGACGGTCTTTGCCGAAGGCTGTGTGCCATCCGCCCCCATACGCCGTCCTGATCGGTTTGCCCCTGACTATTGCCTGATGGCGCCTGGAAAGGCAAAGCCTGGAGACGTCGAGTTGCGTCGGAAAGCGAGCTCTCAGTCAGATATCGAAATGCCTAACCAGCCCTTGCGACATGTAGCTGCCAGGCGAAAAACCGTGTAGGCGCACTTTCTCCACGAAGAAAAGCTTAATCGGGGGGGTGCAGGGGACACTGCAGAACTGTCAGAGCCAACAGACCCTGGCAAAATGAGGATAAACCAAATAGCTGCACTGAGACCTCATACCCGGTGACACTGCCCTCTGCGGTGCGATCGGGGAAAACCAACATCGATCAAGCCGAAGGCCAAAATTTTGAAAGGGTTTAGGGTGGTTCCCCCCCCCCCCGCTCCTGTGGTGTGGTTGAGGGGTTTGGGCTGTTTTTGTTTTAGGGTTTAAGATTTGGGGCTTGCAGTTTCAGGTTTAGGGTCGTGTGGTTGGGGGATTGGGGTTAGGGTTTAAAGAATTACGTTTCAGGGTTCAGGGGGCGGGGGGGGGGTGGGCGGGATATCTTGGGGGGAAGGGGGGGGGGGCGGGGGGTTGCAGGACTCACGACGCCAAACCATAATGTACACTGACCAATTCTTCTAAGGAGCCCTATATACACACCAAAATACCATAAGATAAGCCCTACATAACCCTACCTGAGGACTTACCCTACGTGCTTGCGGACTCTTTTCAACCAATGGGACTGCCAACGAGCCAGAGCTTCGTTTTAAAAAGCGCAGCCCTCTACCAGATCAGCTTTGCTGGACAGGCAGGGGGGGCTGCAAGGGTTTGGCGTTTAGGGCTTAATTTCCCCGCCCCCCGAAGTACACAAAATAGAGGCAACTGGGACCCCAAAGAGAAGCAGATGTAGGTACTTGGAGGTGTCGGGCTAGAGACAAAGCATTTTGTTCAGCTACCTCGCTGCAGCAGCAGACTGGGTTTCACGGCGAGCAGCGTGCTTTTCAAGTGACCCTGCTGACACTCGAGGGGAAGCTCAAAATTCAGGGCAGCGAAGTCTGCCAAATACAGCCAGCACAAGGCTCGCAAGTATCTCGCCCCGTTCTCCTTGAGGGCTACTTGCATGGAGCGCATGATAGCAGATGTCTGCAGCAATGCAGGCGTGCCCGCGCTCTCGCTATCTGCCAGTCCCAGGGATGCTTCCATAGCCCGCTGGTCATGCTCGTCGTTCGGGTGCAAGCCCAGCGATCTGTCGAAGGCAGGAAGGCACTTCAGACCCGCGCGGCTGAAGAGCCTCTTCCAGTCTTGCTGCATGCTCTCCTTGGTTCGTCTAGTCTTTTAACTCCCCAACAATCAAGGTCTAACTTTTGGCTCCCGTAATAAGAAAGAGAGGAACCCAAAAGCTGTGATGTGGTGAAGTTGTAGTAAAGTCCCACCGAGTCGCAGTCTTGCCTATGAAGTCCATGGGCACCGAGCAGTTAAACATGGGGGCCATGAACTCGAGCTGGCCCTTTAGGTGACCATCTCGGTGGATGCCCGTCCGCAAGAACTCCTGGAGGACAAAGCGTGGTTTAGGGTTTAAAGTTCCTGGGTGGGTTAAAAGGATATTTAGGTGACTGGAGGTCTAGGGGAGGACAAAACATGTGATGCTCAGGAGCTCCCGAAAACGACATAGGAGATTTTCCCGTGGATTTGGAAGGTTCCTACAATGCCAACGCGTGTGACGCTTCAGTGCTGGATGCCCCCGCAGCGCCCAATTGCCGTGCCCAGCCCCAGGAATGAATGTTGCTTCACGAAAAATCCTTGGGGGATGGCTTCAAAGTAGCTCGTATCGGCCCACGTATTGCCATAAGAGAGACCTTCACAAGGTTTTATTTTAACGAGCGGATCCAGACAGAGGTTTGTGGTTCATTTTAGCAGGCGTGGGCACGGGAGGGAGGCTGGACGACCACAACACCACATGCTCAACTCAACAAACTTGTCCACAGGAACAGCTTCAAGCGTCTAATCTTATGAATCACAAGTTTCCCATAGGGAGCAACAAAGAGGGCGTATGGGGCACGGCTGAGGTTTTGAGCCCAACGATGGGCTTCGAAATTGCCACACTTGTTGCTCAGAACCCGAAACTGAAATACTTCTGTTTATGGAGTACGGCTGGGTTAATTTTGGGTCTAAGAAATTGGGGCAACGTGGGAAACTATGGGGTATCATGGGAAAGCTATCACCCGCACAAGGTTTGCCATGGGAGATTTCACATGCTGAACGCAACAAGCAAACGGAAGGGGGCTTGGGCTGGGCAAAAAGCCAACGGAAGGAGATCTTGGGCGGCGTCGCAAATCTTGGCCGGTGCACATTGCAATAGTCAAACCACAAGGGCCGATGTACCTATATGGAAGATACTTGAGCCTCAAAGTGCTTGCTATGCAGTAACTTTAAGGCCCCTGTATCTCTTGCTAGGCTAGGTGTATAAACCCTGCAGGTTTACACGTTCGTTATCATTTTTGTGCAAGCACATTGCGTGCTCAACGTTTGCCTAGACAGTGGTGGCGGAAGATGTTAGGGAGACTGCTTTAAGTGTCTAAACTTGCCCATACATTGGGTGGTGCCAGTCCCTGTCTTGTTGGCTCTGGTGTTCTCGTGGACGCGACTACGATTCTCCAGGGATCTACAGGAGTCGAATGTGTTAGATTTTGTTGAGTTTTCGTTGCCCCTGGACACCCAGATACCTGCTCCTCAGGGGTTCCAGGTACCGAACTATGATTGTGCTTACTTCAAGGGCTCTGGGGAGGATGCTTTTTGTTTTTGGGCGCTAGGTTCCGAGCGCTTCGGCACCTAAACCCTTGACCCGATATAGACCCTGCACACCCTAACCCGAAACCCTTTTTTGCAAACCCTAAGCCCTAAACCCTAAACCCTAAACCCTAAACCTGGGTAACTCAAGACCAAGGCTGCCACTAGGACTCTCCAGCAACTGTGACTGCTGGATGCAAATTTGTTGTTGCTGTTCCTGGAGTTCTGAACTTGTTTGGTTTCAATGCATCTGCTTACTTCTGGCGTGCCCCCTGCTTTCATTGATTCGCTCTTTCTTGTTTTCCTGTCCTGCGGAGCTACAAGGCTAAAATCCCAAAAGCGGGACAAGTCAGACAACGAAGAACAAAATACTTCACTACCCTGCCCGTTTCAGAGGGCTCCTATTAAATGTGTGGCTATGTCATGTGAGGCGCTGAAACTTCTTAACTGAGGTTGGTTTGAGAGGTTCCTGGAACACTGCTTTCCGCTCAGGCATGTGGGACTTGGCCTAACTTACTGTTCTCAAAATGGGGGGACCTTTACATGGGGACCGGTATCTATAGGGACGAGTATTTTAGCGAACTTAGACAAAGACCCATGTGCGCAAGCAAGGCCTCAAAGAATCTTGCAGCTCGCTGAGTACTCCCTGGCTCGTATGTGCTCAGATTTTTGCGCAGACCAACCTGAGTTGCTGTTCAGGAACTTCATTTAAGGTCCCACAATAGGGTTGCATAGTAAAAATGATCAGGCTTCCTTATTGTGGTAACTTAATTTGAGCTACTATACTAGAGGTATATAGTAAATTACAGGGTGTCCTTATTATTGTATCTGAAGGTGAATTTAGGTTCACGAAATGCAACCCAACAACGTAAAGATGCCTGCGCATTCTCCCCTCGATTTCTGCATACGCAGAAATGAACCGTGAGATTGGATCTCGGACAAAGGTGAAGGCCACCTTACTGGTGCTCAAGGGAGTGGGGGAGAAGATCCCCAGAGTTATCCCTAGATAACCCCCTATAATGGTACTGATATTCACTCCCCCTCTCCCGACACCCTAAACCCTACACCAGTAAGCCACGTGATCTTTACCGTCCGCGGCGTTGTAGTCTTGGCACCAGCTCGGGTACCACCGGCCTTCCAAGGTTGAGTTGCAGTGGGTGCTGATGCGCTTCAGATTTTCGAAGACAGTGTGGCCAGCTGCCTTCCAGGTATGGCGATAGTACATGGTCTGCTTCTTCTGAGAGCAGCCTACGTCTCCCTTTGCCTCCTCAGTGTCCGTCCATGCCTTGGTTGCTTTTTCCCCCCCCCCAAAAAAAATAAAAAATGAATAATAACCTTTAGCTCCCTTAACTTAGCATGAAAATAGAGGAACCTCTAAAGCTAGAAAGTGATTGGCCCTCCAGTTACGTACCTGCTGGGCTTTTAGGGGCCAGAATTCCCAAAAGTTCTCGTACATGAAGGCCTGCAGGATTTATATCCTCAAGAATAGCAACCGAAATAGTGCTTGGAGGCATAGGGAAAAATTGTGGGAAAGCCCCTAAACCCCTAAACCCCAAACCCCAAGCCGTAGCAAAGTCCCAGCCTAGATGCAGGATGCCAAGCAGGCTGCGACCAGTTCGCCTCCTCCTGCACCCTTGGCCAGACCTTGTCCCGCACATCGCTCAGAATCAAGAGGCACTCCTCATGGGGCTCAGAAGGTGGCATGAAGGTAGGTGGGATGAAGGAAGTATGGCCCCAAAATGCGCGAAAATAGGATCCTTTGCCCTGCTATCTTTTGAGCCCCCATGAACTCCTCAGTTGCCTTAGGGCAGGCCTCACTTGCCCGTTGCAGCAGCGCCTCCAGACGCGCCTGGGAGCGGCTGGAGTCATGGAGCTTCGACGACTGCAAGAGGGCCAGATCAGCCCCTTCCGACTCCGAGAGATTGCAGTTGGAGTCTAGGTCTTCAGCCTTTAGCCGCAAGGCAGGCAGGAGGCAAAGCCAAGCAAGGATGGCTCTCATGCGCAGCCCTGCAACGTGACCAGCTTGTGAATGGAAAGCTTTCAGTATCGCCATTGCGATGCGAAGTCAACCTGGACATAGACCTGAGGCTAAATGGGCCATGGTCAACAATACTCATGTTTAAGCAGCTGACAGGGGCTTTTCGGAGGCAACTTACAATGTGTAGAAGAGCCCCTGCCCCCGGCATCCCTGCCTGGAAAGATAAGTTATCCATGTCCACCGTAGACCTTGAGCCCTAAATTTACTATAAGCAGCTACAAGACATTATGCAGGAGTAGATGGTCATCGTAGTCCGCTCGCGGAGCAGCTAAGCTCACTCTACTGTCATTCAACAAGCCGGTGTTTCCTACTTGGAGGGTAGACGACTGAACTGGGCCCATTCCTCAAGCCTACACCCTAAACCCTAACCCCTAAACCAGGGGGCCATATTCTTTGGCTCACAGGTGGGAAGCTAGCTGGGGAATCCTAATGGTGTTCACCTACCTTCATCCCACCTTTTAAGGGCCCTACGTAGGTTTTGCTCGAATAGAAAAACGCATGTAAAAATGTGCGGAACAGCAAGGTAAAGGTATGGTGACAGGTATGGGATGGCATGAGCCCGCATATACAGCAGTCACCCTGCTTTTTGTAAATTGGTATATGACCATATTACTGTAGTACTAGATTATTCTGTTATTATTAGCATACATTGTGTCTTACTAGTGTAATATTCTATTAACATGGATCCCACCGTTTTGTCCCAACGCCCAGCTGCGAGAAGTGAAGCCCACCCAGACGCTGCAGGAGTTCACGGTGTGCTGTTCATGCGGGTGCTGAACGTATGCTTCTGCGTCTGTCACTCCATGAGCGCACAGACTGCTGGTTTTGCCTGCGGTCTGTTTGCAATTTGTTTACGGGACCTACGGGGATTTGTCCGGAGCTCTTGGAGTTTTCGGTGGGCCTGGGACCCCGGGGGCGACACTAAGGCGGCATCCAATCCGCCGATGAGCACCCATCACCCACTCCCTTTGCTCCCCCGTAGACAGTGTCTATCCTCTTTCCTCACTCCTTCGCCTGTAGATCCGTCCCTCTCCATGTTTCTTCTGCCGTGCATACTTTCTGCGCACATACTCTTCCGCTCGACCATCGTGCGTCGTACCTTCCAGACCCCTCGCCTGCGCACTCACTGTTTCACTGAAGCCCCTGCAAAAGGAGCCCCCCCCCCAAAAAAAAAAAAAAAGCAGCCTGATTTGGAACAAGCCCGTATGGTTGCGACCATCAATGTGCCTGATTGGCCTAATTTGGGAAGAGTCCACGAAAGACTCTGGACCAAACGCCCAGTTGCTCAGGAGGAGCCCGGCAAGACTTGTTACAAACGTTGCTTAGAGGAATGTGCAGTGGACACCACTGCGCCCTGAACCTTGGGATGGTTCCCCCTTATACTAACAGTCCTTCATAGGGGGTGATAATGGGGGGGTACTATCATCCCTTTGAAGGGCAGCTCCACTCTGAAACTCACAGCCAAGCCTTCCACTGCGGCCAGTCCAGAAACCGCGGCAGCACCTCCCAAGGCCGTGAGGGTCAGCTATCACGTCTTGCGCGGAGCATGGCTTATAAGTAAAGCCAAGTCTCTCACAAAGTTGAAACTACGGCTGAAACCAGGCCAGAATTCAGCAGGCAGCTCCGTGTTGGGTTGTTTCTCTGTCGGTGATGTGCAGCGCAGCAGGTGAAATCTGATCAAGGCAGCAGCTAGGTCACCTGGACTAGGGTAGCGCTTTGTCTGCAAGCGCCCTAGCCCACGTAGCCTACTCGTCGGAGTTTTCAAGGAATCCTAATTATGGTCCGAATTATGTGGTGGATGTGCTTTGTTGCTTGTGGATTCATTTCTTTGGGTCTCGCTTTCTGCTGGCTGCGTTGTGCTTGCTTCTGCCAGCTTTCTGCTGATTGTTTTATCCTGCTTCTGCCGCGCCTTTGCGCCTTTGCCTGTTTGTGCTTTCGAAAGCAGAAATCACTTGAGGACTTGGTGGCCAGACCAAAGCGCTGTTCGGTGTTCAGGGCTGGGTTGCTCCAGACTTCCATGTGCCAATGTGCCAATTTAGTCAAGTGAGTGAGCAGCCCTGCACCACACTTAGCTCTCCTACATAGAAACCCGACCCTATGCCCCCCCGGACCGGATGTGCGCGAAGCTTGTCATAGTCCACATGGCCCCGAGAAACGTACCTGCGTCGTCGAGTGTCACGGATACACCCTATAGACCCTGCATGCAAACCACCTGGCCGGCTTCGTGAAAAAAAAACGCGTGAAGAGAGAGATGCCTAAACAATAAGCAAGATGTGTCCGAGCATGCCAATCTTAAAGTAGAACTAGAGCAAGATAGTAATATAGTAATATAGTAATATAGTAACTACAGTAATATAGTAACTACAGTAACTATAGTAATATAGTAATATAGTAATATAGTAATATAGTAATATAGTAATATAGTAATATAGTAATATAGTAATATAGTAATATAGTAATATAGTAATATAGTAATATAGTAATATAGTAATATAGCAATATAGTGATATAGTAATATAGTAATATAGTAATATAGTAACTATAGTGATATAGTAACTATAGTAACTATAGTAGTCTAGTAACCATATGTAACTATAGGCACAGCACAGTGAAGGCCCCCGCTGCCCCCTTGCAGCTGCGCACGGGAACCTCTCATCAGCCGACCTGGCGCAAGAACCCTGGGACCCTAAACCCTAAACCCTAAACCCCAAACCCGAAACCCTAAACGCTAAACCCTAAACCCTAAACTGGGACCCAGAGCCCTGTGGAGTGGGCTTTGGGGATGCTTGTCAGAGCAGAGGCTTTCGAGCAGAGACTTTGAAGTTCTGGGGGGCCCTCTGGCATGGTCTTTTCTTTTTTTCAGGGTTGGGCATGGAGTTGGGCCTGCGCTGCTGGTCCCGGCTGTAGCAATTCGTACTCAACCCTTCGGACTGTTCCGGCACAGAATGCAGTAATTACAGTACGCACTCCTGCCGGATGTGCGGGTGGTGTTCATTCAGATGTCTAATCCAGGGTATATAGGGCCACTCAGCTACTCATGGACTGATTGCAGGGCTTCCACTTTGTGAAGTGTTAAGTACTCTTCTGCTGATAGTCCACGGATCGGCTGCAAGCGAACACGTAGCGAATCGGAGCGTGCCTATCCATCATCCTCCCTGCGTGGCAGGCATCTACGATAATCGTCACCTCGAGGACTCACATGTGAATGGGCGGCAACGTGAGGACATGTCAAGTGAATCGGGTAGGTTTCTTGTGCTCTGTGTTCAACATCCAGCATGGTACGTTTGCGGGGGGTGCTCGATATCTCTGTAATTCGATTATGTTTTGACATCCTCGATGGGTGCAACGTCTCCCAAGCATCGAGAGAAGCAGAACTGTCATCAACGTCCGTGATGACAAGTGCAGTGCACGCCCTGAAGAGACATGGAGAAAAGCATCAATCTTGCAAGGTGCTCAAATTCTCAACCAACCTTGGAATTGCAAGGCTCTGTTCCCTCTGCAGGCTCAGCAGTGCAACATCGAGCCCGCGCGTACCGACATTTAGACATCGACATGCTGCAGCACCTGCCTGCACGCCGGAAGGCAAGGTCATCAGAGCCTTCGGAATTCAGATTTCTCGCTTTGGATGCTGACCAGGGACACATTTATCTCCTGCATTTCGCTTATGCCCTCACTCATTCACCCCCCCCCACACCCTGCCCCCTTATAACCCTAAGATGGCTAAGGAGAAGGAGAAGAAGAAGCCCGCGCCACAAAGCCAGCATGCCTGATGAACCTCGGCGTCACGCAGGACGAAGGGGTTCTCACCACCGTCGAAGACCTTGGCGCGTAATAGAAAGCGGAGGCGGTCGCTGCACCCTGCGTTAGCCGGCATATCGCCGGCGGCTCAAAACCTTGAACTTGCGATTATGCGAAGCAAAACGCCTTTTGTGTTGCCTGTTCACAACCAATACTTATCAAAAGCCCTTCTGTGGGTCTAAGCGGCTAAGACCTAATGTCGCAGAGAGCTGTGAGATGGTCCTTTGGGAATGGGAATCCGAGGACCACTCGACTTCGGGTTTCTGGGGTCTTGGCCGTGGGTAGGGGGCTTGTGGCCTTCTTGGGTCTGGGATGGCTGGGAAGGTTTCAGTTAGGGCAATTTGCAGGTGTAAGGGCTGGCTCAGGTACCGCTGATGATGAACGGCTGCATTCTCGCATCTTACAAGGCCTCCGACAACCCAGGCATTGCGCGATTCGAGTATGGAAGTAGATGCAGCTTGACAGTTGACCTTGCATGTCAGCATAGCCATGATCAGCAAGGTCCTAGAACAAGCCTGCAGAAACAACCTAGAAACCCTGCGGCCTGTTTGTCTCGTGCCCTGGACCTGTGCAGCTCGGCCCTTGTCCGACCACAGTTTGGCACCCGGTGTAGGTTCCGACACCGTGCCGGGTTGGGACGGTTGGGATAGCCTGGACTTTCTCAGCCGCGATGTCTGGCTTAGTAGGCTTAGTTGTTGACTATAGAGGTAATAACATTTCAGAGGGATTTACAGTGATTGCAAGTTGCTGCTGCTGCGGCTTACCCACACACCAAACACTGAAATACCCCAAGTGCCAAATTTGGGCTTTTGGCTTGCAAGCTAGGCTCGCTAATTGGCCGCCTGGAAACCTTGCTCCGTGAGAAAGTCCACGCTTTGAATGAGGTTCGCGGCACAGGTGAGCGTGTCGGTCAGTAAGCTACGGCGTTTTTAGGGTGCATGCATAAGGTCCGTACTTGCAAGTGTGTGCTGCGACCCACAAACTGCCTTAGCACCCGGAAACATGGGCTCCGCTGAAGTATGAATGCCAGAACGCCCTATGCGAGTCCGTGAATACTCTCTGACCATGTGACCTCGCTCCGCAATCAAGCCGCTTTCAACAAGGGTTGAGGCGGAGTCTTAGCCTCGCGGCCACTTCTCGCTCAGCGTCCGCTACGTGTCTACTGCCGATGAAACACAAAAAAGCAACCTGCAGCTCGACGGCATGTCTCGGAACTACATCGAAGATTGTACCATCTGCACATAGATCTCTTCGAGTCACTCAATACGACCTGTTTGGGCTAAGTTTCCCCTGCAAAGTGGGCATCCCCTTTCTTTACACTCTACACCTTGTCTCGACTAGGACTTCCATTGCACAGCGCAAGGTTCCACCACGAAGCCCTCGTTGGACATTGCGCAAATGTGGCATGTTTGGTGCTGTTTTCTGTACGTCTTGTTGCCTGCGGATTCGGAGCACATAGTCTTCCGTGCTTACGGCTACAAGCCTCATGAGACTCTACTTTTGCCAATCCTGCCCTCTGGGGTTTCATCAGCTCTTTTGTCGCTCTTCGTAGCCGCCTCCC